>JAMJFZ010001201.1:0-244469 GCA_026225945.1 Cricetomys ansorgei | reverse complement strand
GTGCACTAAAACATGAATACATGTCTTTTCTAACTAAGGAAACAAGGAAACTGCAAAGGCGACTACAGAAAAGAAGTGTTTCAAGAACTGAGTAACATGTGTGTTCCAAATGCAATTCTAACCGCAGGAACGTCTGAAACACAACACAGATGTAAACACACTACCAATGGGTATTTCAACATAGTGGTCAATGCGGCCTTATCAAACTATGCACTCTGAGTGTGATTCCAGCTTCTCTCACACACAAGACTCTCAGAAGTAACTAAAATACGTCTTGCAACAGCATCTACTAAGAAACACTCTCCTAATACGCCTAACACATTGAAACACAGTTCCTATGCGTTTCACCACTAAAACATGAATACATGTCTTTTCTAACTAAGGAAACAAGGAAACTGCAAAGGCGACTACAGAAAAGAAGTGTTTCAAGAACTGAGTAACATGTGTGTTCCAAATGCAATTCTAACCGCAGGAACGTCTGAAACACAACACAGATGTAAACACACTACCAATGGGTATTTCAACATAGTGGTCAATGCGGCCTTATCAAACTATGCACTCTGAGTGTGATTCCAGCTTCTCTCACACACAAGACTCTCAGAAGTAACTAAAATACGTCTTGCAACAGCATCTACTAAGAAACACTCTCCTAATACGCCTAACACATTGAAACACAGTTCCTATGCGTTTCACCACTAAAACATGAATACATGTCTTTTCTAACTAAGGAAACAAGGAAACTGCAAAGGCGACTACAGAAAAGAAGTGTTTCAAGAACTGAGTAACATGTGTGTTCCAAATGCAATTCTAACCGCAGGAACGTCTGAAACACAACACACAGATGTAAACACACTACCAATGGGTATTTCAACATAGTGGTCAATGCGGCCTTATCAAACTATGCACTCTGAGTGTGATTCCAGCTTCTCTCACACACAAGACTCTCAGAAGTAACTAAAATACGTCTTGCAACAGCATCTACTAAGAAACACTCTCCTAATACGCCTAACACATTGAAACACAGTTCCTATGCGTTTCACCACTAAAACATGAATACATGTCTTTTCTAACTAAGGAAACAAGGAAACTGCAAAGGCGACTACAGAAAAGAAGTGTTTCAAGAACTGAGTAACATGTGTGTTCCAAATGCAATTCTAACCGCAGGAACGTCTGAAACACAACACAGATATAAACACAATCAATGGGTATTTCAACATAGTGGTCAATGCGCACTCATCAAACTATGCACTCTGAGATGTGATTACCAGCTTCTCTCACACACAAGACTCTCAGAAGTAACTAAATATACGTCTTGCAACCGCATCTACTAAGAAACACTCTCCTAATACGCCTAACACATTGAAACACAGTTCCTATGCGTTTCTCCACTAAAATCATGAATACATGTCTTTTCTAACTAAGGAAACAAGGAAACTGCAAAGGCGACTACAGAAAAAAGAAGTGTTTCAAGAACTGAGTAACATGTGTGTTCCAAATGCAATTCTAACCGCAGGAACGTCTGAAACACAACACAGATGTAAACACACTACCAATGGGTATTTCAACATAGTGGTCAATGCGGCCTTATCAAACTATGCACTCTGAGTGTGATTCCAGCTTCTCTCACACACAAGACTCTCAGAAGTAACTAAAATACGTCTTGCAAACAGCATCTACTAAGAAACACTCTCCTAATAGGCCTAACACATTGAAACACAGTTCCTATGCGTTTCACCACTGAAACATGAATACATGTCTTTTCTAACTAAGGAAACAAGGAAACTGCAAAGGCGACTACAGAAAAGAAGTGTTTCAAGAACTGAGTAACATGTGTGTTCCAAATGCAATTCTAACCGCAGGAACGTCTGAAACACAACACAGATGTAAACACACTACCAATGGGTATTTCAACATAGTGGTCAATGCGGCCTTATCAAACTATGCACTCTGAGTGTGATTCCAGCTTCTCTCACACACAAGACTCTCAGAAGTAACTAAAATACGTCTTGCAACAGCATCTACTAAGAAACACTCTCCTAATACGCCTAACACATTGAAACACAGTTCCTATGCGTTTCACCACTGAAACATGAATACATGTCTTTTCTAACTAAGGAAACAAGGAAACTGCAAAGGCGACTACAGAAAAGAAGTGTTTCAAGAACTGAGTAACATGTGTGTTCCAAATGCAATTCTAACCGCAGGAACGTCTGAAACACAACACAGATGTAAACACACTACCAATGGGTATTTCAACATAGTGGTCAATGCGGCCTTATCAAACTATGCACTCTGAGTGTGATTCCAGCTTCTCTCACACACAAGACTCTCAGAAGTAACTAAAATACGTCTTGCAACAGCATCTACTAAGAAACACTCTCCTAATACGCCTAACACATTGAAACACAGTTCCTATGCGTTTCACCACTGAAACATGAATACATGTCTTTTCTAACTAAGGAAACAAGGAAACTGCAAAGGCGACTACAGAAAAGAAGTGTTTCAAGAACTGAGTAACATGTGTGTTCCAAATGCAATTCTAACCGCAGGAACGTCTGAAACACAACACAGATGTAAACACACTACCAATGGGTATTTCAACATAGTGGTCAATGCGGCCTTATCAAACTATGCACTCTGAGTGTGATTCCAGCTTCTCTCACACACAAGACTCTCAGAAGTAACTAAAATACGTCTTGCAACAGCATCTACTAAGAAACACTCTCCTAATACGCCTAACACATTGAAACACAGTTCCTATGCGTTTCACCACTAAAACATGAATACATGTCTTTTCTAACTAAGGAAACAAGGAAACTGCAAAGGCGACTACAGAAAAGAAGTGTTTCAAGAACTGAGTAACATGTGTGTTCCAAATGCAATTCTAACCGCAGGAACGTCTGAAACACAACACAGATGTAAACACACTACCAATGGGTATTTCAACATAGTGGTCAATGCGGCCTTATCAAACTATGCACTCTGAGTGTGATTCCAGCTTCTCTCACACACAAGACTCTCAGAAGTAACTAAAATACGTCTTGCAACAGCATCTACTAAGAAACACTCTCCTAATACGCCTAACACATTGAAACACAGTTCCTATGCGTTTCACCACTAAAACATGAATACATGTCTTTTCTAACTAAGGAAACAAGGAAACTGCAAAGGCGACTACAGAAAAGAAGTGTTTCAAGAACTGAGTAACATGTGTGTTCCAAATGCAATTCTAACCGCAGGAACGTCTGAAACACAACACAGATGTAAACACACTACCAATGGGTATTTCAACATAGTGGTCAATGCGGCCTTATCAAACTATGCACTCTGAGTGTGATTCCAGCTTCTCTCACACACAAGACTCTCAGAAGTAACTAAAATACGTCTTGCAACAGCATCTACTAAGAAACACTCTCCTAATACGCCTAACACATTGAAACACAGTTCCTATGCGTTTCTCCACTAAAACATGAATACATGTCTTTTCTAACTAAGGAAACAAGGAAACTGCAAAGGCGACTACAGAAAAGAAGTGTTTCAAGAACTGAGTAACATGTGTGTTCCAAATGCAATTCTAACCGCAGGAACGTCTGAAACACAACACAGATGTAAACACACTACCAATGGGTATTTCAACATAGTGGTCAATGCGGCCTTATCAAACTATGCACTCTGAGTGTGATTCCAGCTTCTCTCACACACAAGACTCTCAGAAGTAACTAAAATACGTCTTGCAACAGCATCTACTAAGAAACACTCTCCTAATACGCCTAACACATTGAAACACAGTTCCTATGCGTTTCTCCACTAAAACATGAATACATGTCTTTTCTAACTAAGGAAACAAGGAAACTGCAAAGGCGACTACAGAAAAGAAGTGTTTCAAGAACTGAGTAACATGTGTGTTCCAAATGCAATTCTAACCGCAGGAACGTCTGAAACACAACACAGATGTAAACACACTACCAATGGGTATTTCAACATAGTGGTCAATGCGGCCTTATCAAACTATGCACTCTGAGTGTGATTCCAGCTTCTCTCACACACAAGACTCTCAGAAGTAACTAAAATACGTCTTGCAACAGCATCTACTAAGAAACACTCTCCTAATACGCCTAACACATTGAAACACAGTTCCTATGCGTTTCACCACTGAAACATGAATACATGTCTTTTCTAACTAAGGAAACAAGGAAACTGCAAAGGCGACTACAGAAAAGAAGTGTTTCAAGAACTGAGTAACATGTGTGTTCCAAATGCAATTCTAACCGCAGGAACGTCTGAAACACAACACAGATGTAAACACACTACCAATGGGTATTTCAACATAGTGGTCAATGCGGCCTTATCAAACTATGCACTCTGAGTGTGATTCCAGCTTCTCTCACACACAAGACTCTCAGAAGTAACTAAAATACGTCTTGCAACAGCATCTACTAAGAAACACTCTCCTAATACGCCTAACACATTGAAACACAGTTCCTATGCGTTTCTCCACTAAAACATGAATACATGTCTTTTCTAACTAAGGAAACAAGGAAACTGCAAAGGCGACTACAGAAAAGAAGTGTTTCAAGAACTGAGTAACATGTGTGTTCCAAATGCAATTCTAACCGCAGGAACGTCTGAAACACAACACAGATGTAAACACACTACCAATGGGTATTTCAACATAGTGGTCAATGCGGCCTTATCAAACTATGCACTCTGAGTGTGATTCCAGCTTCTCTCACACACAAGACTCTCAGAAGTAACTAAAATACGTCTTGCAACAGCATCTACTAAGAAACACTCTCCTAATAGCCTAACACATTGAAACACAGTTCCTATGCGTTTCTCCACTAAAACATGAATACATGTCTTTTCTAACTAAGGAAACAAGGAAACTGCAAAGGCGACTACAGAAAAGAAGTGTTTCAAGAACTGAGTAACATGTGTGTTCCAAATGCAATTCTAACCGCAGGAACGTCTGAAACACAACACAGATGTAAACACACTACCAATGGGTATTTCAACATAGTGGTCAATGCGGCCTTATCAAACTATGCACTCTGAGTGTGATTCCAGCTTCTCTCACACACAAGACTCTCAGAAGTAACTAAAATACGTCTTGCAACAGCATCTACTAAGAAACACTCTCCTAATACGCCTAACACATTGAAACACAGTTCCTATGCGTTTCACCACTAAAACATGAATACATGTCTTTTCTAACTAAGGAAACAAGGAAACTGCAAAGGCGACTACAGAAAAGAAGTGTTTCAAGAACTGAGTAACATGTGTGTTCCAAATGCAATTCTAACCGCAGGAACGTCTGAAACACAACACAGATGTAAACACACTACCAATGGGTATTTCAACATAGTGGTCAATGCGGCCTTATCAAACTATGCACTCTGAGTGTGATTCCAGCTTCTCTCACACACAAGACTCTCAGAAGTAACTAAAATACGTCTTGCAACAGCATCTACTAAGAAACACTCTCCTAATACGCCTAACACATTGAAACACAGTTCCTATGCGTTTCTCCACTAAACATGAATACATGTCTTTTCTAACTAAGGAAACAAGGAAACTGCAAAGGCGACTACAGAAAAGAAGTGTTTCAAGAACTGAGTAACATGTGTGTTCCAAATGCAATTCTAACCGCAGGAACGTCTGAAACACAACACAGATGTAAACACACTACCAATGGGTATTTCAACATAGTGGTCAATGCGGCCTTATCAAACTATGCACTCTGAGTGTGATTCCAGCTTCTCTCACACACAAGACTCTCAGAAGTAACTAAAATACGTCTTGCAACAGCATCTACTAAGAAACACTCTCCTAATACGCCTAACACATTGAAACACAGTTCCTATGCGTTTCTCACCACTAAAACATGAATACATGTCTTTTCTAACTAAGGAAACAAGGAAACTGCAAAGGCGACTACAGAAAAGAAGTGTTTCAAGAACTGAGTAACATGTGTGTTCCAAATGCAATTCTAACCGCAGGAACGTCTGAAACACAACACAGATGTAAACACACTACCAATGGGTATTTCAACATAGTGGTCAATGCGGCCTTATCAAACTATGCACTCTGAGTGTGATTCCAGCTTCTCTCACACACAAGACTCTCAGAAGTAACTAAAATACGTCTTGCAACAGCATCTACTAAGAAACACTCTCCTAATACGCCTAACACATTGAAACACAGTTCCTATGCGTTTCTCCACTAAAACATGAATACATGTCTTTTCTAACTAAGGAAACAAGGAAACTGCAAAGGCGACTACAGAAAAGAAGTGTTTCAAGAACTGAGTAACATGTGTGTTCCAAATGCAATTCTAACCGCAGGAACGTCTGAAACACAACACAGATGTAAACACACTACCAATGGGTATTTCAACATAGTGGTCAATGCGGCCTTATCAAACTATGCACTCTGAGTGTGATTCCAGCTTCTCTCACACACAAGACTCTCAGAAGTAACTAAAATACGTCTTGCAACAGCATCTACTAAGAAACACTCTCCTAATACGCCTAACACATTGAAACACAGTTCCTATGCGTTTCTCCACTAAAACATGAATACATGTCTTTTCTAACTAAGGAAACAAGGAAACTGCAAAGGCGACTACAGAAAAGAAGTGTTTCAAGAACTGAGTAACATGTGTGTTCCAAATGCAATTCTAACCGCAGGAACGTCTGAAACACAACACAGATGTAAACACACTACCAATGGTATTTCAACATAGTGGTCAATGCGGCCTTATCAAACTATGCACTCTGAGTGTGATTCCAGCTTCTCTCACACACAAGACTCTCAGAAGTAACTAAAATACGTCTTGCAACAGCATCTACTAAGAAACACTCTCCTAATACGCCTAACACATTGAAACACAGTTCCTATGCGTTTCTCCACTAAAACATGAATACATGTCTTTTCTAACTAAGGAAACAAGGAAACTGCAAAGGCGACTACAGAAAAGAAGTGTTTCAAGAACTGAGTAACATGTGTGTTCCAAATGCAATTCTAACCGCAGGAACGTCTGAAACACAACACAGATGTAAACACACTACCAATGGGTATTTCAACATAGTGGTCAATGCGGCCTTATCAAACTATGCACTCTGAGTGTGATTCCAGCTTCTCTCACACACAAGACTCTCAGAAGTAACTAAAATACGTCTTGCAACAGCATCTACTAAGAAACACTCTCCTAATACGCCTAACACATTGAAACACAGTTCCTATGCGTTTCTCCACTAAAACATGAATACATGTCTTTTCTAACTAAGGAAACAAGGAAACTGCAAAGGCGACTACAGAAAAGAAGTGTTTCAAGAACTGAGTAACATGTGTGTTCCAAATGCAATTCTAACCGCAGGAACGTCTGAAACACAACACAGATGTAAACACACTACCAATGGTATTTCAACATAGTGGTCAATGCGGCCTTATCAAACTATGCACTCTGAGTGTGATTCCAGCTTCTCTCACACACAAGACTCTCAGAAGTAACTAAAATACGTCTTGCAACAGCATCTACTAAGAAACACTCTCCTAATACGCCTAACACATTGAAACACAGTTCCTATGCGTTTCACCACTGAAACATGAATACATGTCTTTTCTAACTAAGGAAACAAGGAAACTGCAAAGGCGACTACAGAAAAGAAGTGTTTCAAGAACTGAGTAACATGTGTGTTCCAAATGCAATTCTAACCGCAGGAACGTCTGAAACACAACACAGATGTAAACACACTACCAATGGGTATTTCAACATAGTGGTCAATGCGGCCTTATCAAACTATGCACTCTGAGTGTGATTCCAGCTTCTCTCACACACAAGACTCTCAGAAGTAACTAAAATACGTCTTGCAACAGCATCTACTAAGAAACACTCTCCTAATACGCCTAACACATTGAAACACAGTTCCTATGCGTTTCTCCACTAAAACATGAATACATGTCTTTTCTAACTAAGGAAACAAGGAAACTGCAAAGGCGACTACAGAAAAGAAGTGTTTCAAGAACTGAGTAACATGTGTGTTCCAAATGCAATTCTAACCGCAGGAACGTCTGAAACACAACACAGATGTAAACACACTACCAATGGGTATTTCAACATAGTGGTCAATGCGGCCTTATCAAACTATGCACTCTGAGTGTGATTCCAGCTTCTCTCACACACAAGACTCTCAGAAGTAACTAAAATACGTCTTGCAACAGCATCTACTAAGAAACACTCTCCTAATACGCCTAACACATTGAAACACAGTTCCTATGCGTTTCACCACTGAAACATGAATACATGTCTTTTCTAACTAAGGAAACAAGGAAACTGCAAAGGCGACTACAGAAAAGAAGTGTTTCAAGAACTGAGTAACATGTGTGTTCCAAATGCAATTCTAACCGCAGGAACGTCTGAAACACAACACAGATGTAAACACACTACCAATGGGTATTTCAACATAGTGGTCAATGCGGCCTTATCAAACTATGCACTCTGAGTGTGATTCCAGCTTCTCTCACACACAAGACTCTCAGAAGTAACTAAAATACGTCTTGCAACAGCATCTACTAAGAAACACTCTCCTAATACGCCTAACACATTGAAACACAGTTCCTATGCGTTTCTCCACTGAAACATGAATACATGTCTTTTCTAACTAAGGAAACAAGGAAACTGCAAAGGCGACTACAGAAAAGAAGTGTTTCAAGAACTGAGTAACATGTGTGTTCCAAATGCAATTCTAACCGCAGGAACGTCTGAAACACAACACAGATGTAAACACACTACCAATGGGTATTTCAACATAGTGGTCAATGCGGCCTTATCAAACTATGCACTCTGAGTGTGATTCCAGCTTCTCTCACACACAAGACTCTCAGAAGTAACTAAAATACGTCTTGCAACAGCATCTACTAAGAAACACTCTCCTAATACGCCTAACACATTGAAACACAGTTCCTATGCGTTTCTCCACTAAAACATGAATACATGTCTTTTCTAACTAAGGAAACAAGGAAACTGCAAAGGCGACTACAGAAAAGAAGTGTTTCAAGAACTGAGTAACATGTGTGTTCCAAATGCAATTCTAACCGCAGGAACGTCTGAAACACAACACAGATGTAAACACACTACCAATGGGTATTTCAACATAGTGGTCAATGCGGCCTTATCAAACTATGCACTCTGAGTGTGATTCCAGCTTCTCTCACACACAAGACTCTCAGAAGTAACTAAAATACGTCTTGCAACAGCATCTACTAAGAAACACTCTCCTAATACGCCTAACACATTGAAACACAGTTCCTATGCGTTTCACCACTAAAACATGAATACATGTCTTTTCTAACTAAGGAAACAAGGAAACTGCAAAGGCGACTACAGAAAAGAAGTGTTTCAAGAACTGAGTAACATGTGTGTTCCAAATGCAATTCTAACCGCAGGAACGTCTGAAACACAACACAGATGTAAACACACTACCAATGGGTATTTCAACATAGTGGTCAATGCGGCCTTATCAAACTATGCACTCTGAGTGTGATTCCAGCTTCTCTCACACACAAGACTCTCAGAAGTAACTAAAATACGTCTTGCAACAGCATCTACTAAGAAACACTCTCCTAATACGCCTAACACATTGAAACACAGTTCCTATGCGTTTCTCCACTAAAACATGAATACATGTCTTTTCTAACTAAGGAAACAAGGAAACTGCAAAGGCGACTACAGAAAAGAAGTGTTTCAAGAACTGAGTAACATGTGTGTTCCAAATGCAATTCTAACCGCAGGAACGTCTGAAACACAACACAGATGTAAACACACTACCAATGGGTATTTCAACATAGTGGTCAATGCGGCCTTATCAAACTATGCACTCTGAGTGTGATTCCAGCTTCTCTCACACACAAGACTCTCAGAAGTAACTAAAATACGTCTTGCAACAGCATCTACTAAGAAACACTCTCCTAATACGCCTAACACATTGAAACACAGTTCCTATGCGTTTCACCACTAAAACATGAATACATGTCTTTTCTAACTAAGGAAACAAGGAAACTGCAAAGGCGACTACAGAAAAGAAGTGTTTCAAGAACTGAGTAACATGTGTGTTCCAAATGCAATTCTAACCGCAGGAACGTCTGAAACACAACACAGATGTAAACACACTACCAATGGGTATTTCAACATAGTGGTCAATGCGGCCTTATCAAACTATGCACTCTGAGTGTGATTCCAGCTTCTCTCACACACAAGACTCTCAGAAGTAACTAAAATACGTCTTGCAACAGCATCTACTAAGAAACACTCTCCTAATACGCCTAACACATTGAAACACAGTTCCTATGCGTTTCACCACTGAAACATGAATACATGTCTTTTCTAACTAAGGAAACAAGGAAACTGCAAAGGCGACTACAGAAAAGAAGTGTTTCAAGAACTGAGTAACATGTGTGTTCCAAATGCAATTCTAACCGCAGGAACGTCTGAAACACAACACAGATGTAAACACACTACCAATGGGTATTTCAACATAGTGGTCAATGCGGCCTTATCAAACTATGCACTCTGAGTGTGATTCCAGCTTCTCTCACACACAAGACTCTCAGAAGTAACTAAAATACGTCTTGCAACAGCATCTACTAAGAAACACTCTCCTAATACGCCTAACACATTGAAACACAGTTCCTATGCGTTTTCTCCACTAAAACATGAATACATGTCTTTTCTAACTAAGGAAACAAGGAAACTGCAAAGGCGACTACAGAAAAGAAGTGTTTCAAGAACTGAGTAACATGTGTGTTCCAAATGCAATTCTAACCGCAGGAACGTCTGAAAACACAACACAGATGTAAACACACTACCAATGGGTATTTCAACATAGTGGTCAATGCGGCCTTATCAAACTATGCACTCTGAGTGTGATTCCAGCTTCTCTCACACACAAGACTCTCAGAAGTAACTAAAATACGTCTTGCAACAGCATCTACTAAGAAACACTCTCCTAATACGCCTAACACATTGAAACACAGTTCCTATGCGTTTCTCCACTGAAACATGAATACATGTCTTTTCTAACTAAGGAAACAAGGAAACTGCAAAGGCGACTACAGAAAAGAAGTGTTTCAAGAACTGAGTAACATGTGTGTTCCAAATGCAATTCTAACCGCAGGAACGTCTGAAACACAACACAGATGTAAACACACTACCAATGGGTATTTCAACATAGTGGTCAATGCGGCCTTATCAAACTATGCACTCTGAGTGTGATTCCAGCTTCTCTCACACACAAGACTCTCAGAAGTAACTAAAATACGTCTTGCAACAGCATCTACTAAGAAACACTCTCCTAATACGCCTAACACATTGAAACACAGTTCCTATGCGTTTCACCACTGAAACATGAATACATGTCTTTTCTAACTAAGGAAACAAGGAAACTGCAAAGGCGACTACAGAAAAGAAGTGTTTCAAGAACTGAGTAACATGTGTGTTCCAAATGCAATTCTAACCGCAGGAACGTCTGAAACACAACACAGATGTAAACACACTACCAATGGGTATTTCAACATAGTGGTCAATGCGGCCTTATCAAACTATGCACTCTGAGTGTGATTCCAGCTTCTCTCACACACAAGACTCTCAGAAGTAACTAAAATACGTATTGCAACAGCATCTACTAAGAAACACTCTCCTAATACGCCTAACACATTGAAACACAGTTCCTATGCGTTTCTCCACTAAAACATGAATACATGTCTTTTCTAACTAAGGAAACAAGGAAACTGCAAAGGCGACTACAGAAAAGAAGTGTTTCAAGAACTGAGTAACATGTGTGTTCCAAATGCAATTCTAACCGCAGGAACGTCTGAAACACAACACAGATGTAAACACACTACCAATGGGTATTTCAACATAGTGGTCAATGCGGCCTTATCAAACTATGCACTCTGAGTGTGATTCCAGCTTCTCTCACACACAAGACTCTCAGAAGTAACTAAAATACGTCTTGCAACAGCATCTACTAAGAAACACTCTCCTAATACGCCTAACACATTGAAACACAGTTCCTATGCGTTTCTCCACTAAAACATGAATACATGTCTTTTCTAACTAAGGAAACAAGGAAACTGCAAAGGCGACTACAGAAAAGAAGTGTTTCAAGAACTGAGTAACATGTGTGTTCCAAATGCAATTCTAACCGCAGGAACGTCTGAAACACAACACAGATGTAAACACACTACCAATGGGTATTTCAACATAGTGGTCAATGCGGCCTTATCAAACTATGCACTCTGAGTGTGATTCCAGCTTCTCTCACACACAAGACTCTCAGAAGTAACTAAAATACGTCTTGCAACAGCATCTACTAAGAAACACTCTCCTAATACGCCTAACACATTGAAACACAGTTCCTATGCGTTTCTCCACTGAAACATGAATACATGTCTTTTCTAACTAAGGAAACAAGGAAACTGCAAAGGCGACTACAGAAAAGAAGTGTTTCAAGAACTGAGTAACATGTGTGTTCCAAATGCAATTCTAACCGCAGGAACGTCTGAAACACAACACAGATGTAAACACACTACCAATGGGTATTTCAACATAGTGGTCAATGCGGCCTTATCAAACTATGCACTCTGAGTGTGATTCCAGCTTCTCTCACACACAAGACTCTCAGAAGTAACTAAAATACGTCTTGCAACAGCATCTACTAAGAAACACTCTCCTAATACGCCTAACACATTGAAACACAGTTCCTATGCGTTTCACCACTAAAACATGAATACATGTCTTTTCTAACTAAGGAAACAAGGAAACTGCAAAGGCGACTACAGAAAAGAAGTGTTTCAAGAACTGAGTAACATGTGTGTTCCAAATGCAATTCTAACCGCAGGAACGTCTGAAACACAACACAGATGTAAACACACTACCAATGGGTATTTCAACATAGTGGTCAATGCGGCCTTATCAAACTATGCACTCTGAGTGTGATTCCAGCTTCTCTCACACACAAGACTCTCAGAAGTAACTAAAATACGTCTTGCAACAGCATCTACTAAGAAACACTCTCCTAATACGCCTAACACATTGAAACACAGTTCCTATGCGTTTCACCACTAAAACATGAATACATGTCTTTTCTAACTAAGGAAACAAGGAAACTGCAAAGGCGACTACAGAAAAGAAGTGTTTCAAGAACTGAGTAACATGTGTGTTCCAAATGCAATTCTAACCGCAGGAACGTCTGAAACACAACACAGATGTAAACACACTACCAATGGGTATTTCAACATAGTGGTCAATGCGGCCTTATCAAACTATGCACTCTGAGTGTGATTCCAGCTTCTCTCACACACAAGACTCTCAGAAGTAACTAAAATACGTCTTGCAACAGCATCTACTAAGAAACACTCTCCTAATACGCCTAACACATTGAAACACAGTTCCTATGCGTTTCACCACTAAAACATGAATACATGTCTTTTCTAACTAAGGAAACAAGGAAACTGCAAAGGCGACTACAGAAAAGAAGTGTTTCAAGAACTGAGTAACATGTGTGTTCCAAATGCAATTCTAACCGCAGGAACGTCTGAAACACAACACAGATGTAAACACACTACCAATGGGTATTTCAACATAGTGGTCAATGCGGCCTTATCAAACTATGCACTCTGAGTGTGATTCCAGCTTCTCTCACACACAAGACTCTCAGAAGTAACTAAAATACGTCTTGCAACAGCATCTACTAAGAAACACTCTCCTAATACGCCTAACACATTGAAACACAGTTCCTATGCGTTTCACCACTAAAACATGAATACATGTCTTTTCTAACTAAGGAAACAAGGAAACTGCAAAGGCGACTACAGAAAAGAAGTGTTTCAAGAACTGAGTAACATGTGTGTTCCAAATGCAATTCTAACCGCAGGAACGTCTGAAACACAACACAGATGTAAACACACTACCAATGGGTATTTCAACATAGTGGTCAATGCGGCCTTATCAAACTATGCACTCTGAGTGTGATTCCAGCTTCTCTCACACACAAGACTCTCAGAAGTAACTAAAATACGTCTTGCAACAGCATCTACTAAGAAACACTCTCCTAATACGCCTAACACATTGAAACACAGTTCCTATGCGTTTCTCCACTAAAACATGAATACATGTCTTTTCTAACTAAGGAAACAAGGAAACTGCAAAGGCGACTACAGAAAAGAAGTGTTTCAAGAACTGAGTAACATGTGTGTTCCAAATGCAATTCTAACCGCAGGAACGTCTGAAACACAACACAGATGTAAACACACTACCAATGGGTATTTCAACATAGTGGTCAATGCGGCCTTATCAAACTATGCACTCTGAGTGTGATTCCAGCTTCTCTCACACACAAGACTCTCAGAAGTAACTAAAATACGTCTTGCAACAGCATCTACTAAGAAACACTCTCCTAATACGCCTAACACATTGAAACACAGTTCCTATGCGTTTCTCCACTGAAACATGAATACATGTCTTTTCTAACTAAGGAAACAAGGAAACTGCAAAGGCGACTACAGAAAAGAAGTGTTTCAAGAACTGAGTAACATGTGTGTTCCAAATGCAATTCTAACCGCAGGAACGTCTGAAACACAACACAGATGTAAACACACTACCAATGGGTATTTCAACATAGTGGTCAATGCGGCCTTATCAAACTATGCACTCTGAGTGTGATTCCAGCTTCTCTCACACACAAGACTCTCAGAAGTAACTAAAATACGTCTTGCAACAGCATCTACTAAGAAACACTCTCCTAATACGCCTAACACATTGAAACACAGTTCCTATGCGTTTCTCCACTAAAACATGAATACATGTCTTTTCTAACTAAGGAAACAAGGAAACTGCAAAGGCGACTACAGAAAAGAAGTGTTTCAAGAACTGAGTAACATGTGTGTTCCAAATGCAATTCTAACCGCAGGAACGTCTGAAACACAACACAGATGTAAACACACTACCAATGGGTATTTCAACATAGTGGTCAATGCGGCCTTATCAAACTATGCACTCTGAGTGTGATTCCAGCTTCTCTCACACACAAGACTCTCAGAAGTAACTAAAATACGTCTTGCAACAGCATCTACTAAGAAACACTCTCCTAATACGCCTAACACATTGAAACACAGTTCCTATGCGTTTCTCCACTGAAACATGAATACATGTCTTTTCTAACTAAGGAAACAAGGAAACTGCAAAGGCGACTACAGAAAAGAAGTGTTTCAAGAACTGAGTAACATGTGTGTTCCAAATGCAATTCTAACCGCAGGAACGTCTGAAACACAACACAGATGTAAACACACTACAATGGGTATTTCAACATAGTGGTCAATGCGGCCTTATCAAACTATGCACTCTGAGTGTGATTCCAGCTTCTCTCACACACAAGACTCTCAGAAGTAACTAAAATACGTCTTGCAACAGCATCTACTAAGAAACACTCTCCTAATACGCCTAACACATTGAAACACAGTTCCTATGCGTTTCACCACTGAAACATGAATACATGTCTTTTCTAACTAAGGAAACAAGGAAACTGCAAAGGCGACTACAGAAAAGAAGTGTTTCAAGAACTGAGTAACATGTGTGTTCCAAATGCAATTCTAACCGCAGGAACGTCTGAAACACAACACAGATGTAAACACACTACCAATGGGTATTTCAACATAGTGGTCAATGCGGCCTTATCAAACTATGCACTCTGAGTGTGATTCCAGCTTCTCTCACACACAAGACTCTCAGAAGTAACTAAAATACGTCTTGCAACAGCATCTACTAAGAAACACTCTCCTAATACGCCTAACACATTGAAACACAGTTCCTATGCGTTTCACCACTAAAACATGAATACATGTCTTTTCTAACTAAGGAAACAAGGAAACTGCAAAGGCGACTACAGAAAAGAAGTGTTTCAAGAACTGAGTAACATGTGTGTTCCAAATGCAATTCTAACCGCAGGAACGTCTGAAACACAACACAGATGTAAACACACTACCAATGGGTATTTCAACATAGTGGTCAATGCGGCCTTATCAAACTATGCACTCTGAGTGTGATTCCAGCTTCTCTCACACACAAGACTCTCAGAAGTAACTAAAATACGTCTTGCAACAGCATCTACTAAGAAACACTCTCCTAATACGCCTAACACATTGAAACACAGTTCCTATGCGTTTCTCCACTAAAACATGAATACATGTCTTTTCTAACTAAGGAAACAAGGAAACTGCAAAGGCGACTACAGAAAAGAAGTGTTTCAAGAACTGAGTAACATGTGTGTTCCAAATGCAATTCTAACCGCAGGAACGTCTGAAACACAACACAGATGTAAACACACTACCAATGGGTATTTCAACATAGTGGTCAATGCGGCCTTATCAAACTATGCACTCTGAGTGTGATTCCAGCTTCTCTCACACACAAGACTCTCAGAAGTAACTAAAATACGTATTGCAACAGCATCTACTAAGAAACACTCTCCTAATACGCCTAACACATTGAAACACAGTTCCTATGCGTTTCACCACTAAAACATGAATACATGTCTTTTCTAACTAAGGAAACAAGGAAACTGCAAAGGCGACTACAGAAAAGAAGTGTTTCAAGAACTGAGTAACATGTGTGTTCCAAATGCAATTCTAACCGCAGGAACGTCTGAAACACAACACAGATGTAAACACACTACCAATGGGTATTTCAACATAGTGGTCAATGCGGCCTTATCAAACTATGCACTCTGAGTGTGATTCCAGCTTCTCTCACACACAAGACTCTCAGAAGTAACTAAAATACGTCTTGCAACAGCATCTACTAAGAAACACTCTCCTAATACGCCTAACACATTGAAACACAGTTCCTATGCGTTTCACCACTAAAACATGAATACATGTCTTTTCTAACTAAGGAAACAAGGAAACTGCAAAGGCGACTACAGAAAAGAAGTGTTTCAAGAACTGAGTAACATGTGTGTTCCAAATGCAATTCTAACCGCAGGAACGTCTGAAACACAACACAGATGTAAACACACTACCAATGGGTATTTCAACATAGTGGTCAATGCGGCCTTATCAAACTATGCACTCTGAGTGTGATTCCAGCTTCTCTCACACACAAGACTCTCAGAAGTAACTAAAATACGTCTTGCAACAGCATCTACTAAGAAACACTCTCCTAATACGCCTAACACATTGAAACACAGTTCCTATGCGTTTCTCCACTAAAACATGAATACATGTCTTTTCTAACTAAGGAAACAAGGAAACTGCAAAGGCGACTACAGAAAAGAAGTGTTTCAAGAACTGAGTAACATGTGTGTTCCAAATGCAATTCTAACCGCAGGAACGTCTGAAACACAACACAGATGTAAACACACTACCAATGGGTATTTCAACATAGTGGTCAATGCGGCCTTATCAAACTATGCACTCTGAGTGTGATTCCAGCTTCTCTCACACACAAGACTCTCAGAAGTAACTAAAATACGTCTTGCAACAGCATCTACTAAGAAACACTCTCCTAATACGCCTAACACATTGAAACACAGTTCCTATGCGTTTCACCACTGAAACATGAATACATGTCTTTTCTAACTAAGGAAACAAGGAAACTGCAAAGGCGACTACAGAAAAGAAGTGTTTCAAGAACTGAGTAACATGTGTGTTCCAAATGCAATTCTAACCGCAGGAACGTCTGAAACACAACACAGATGTAAACACACTACCAATGGGTATTTCAACATAGTGGTCAATGCGGCCTTATCAAACTATGCACTCTGAGTGTGATTCCAGCTTCTCTCACACACAAGACTCTCAGAAGTAACTAAAATACGTCTTGCAACAGCATCTACTAAGAAACACTCTCCTAATACGCCTAACACATTGAAACACAGTTCCTATGCGTTTCACCACTAAAACATGAATACATGTCTTTTCTAACTAAGGAAACAAGGAAACTGCAAAGGCGACTACAGAAAAGAAGTGTTTCAAGAACTGAGTAACATGTGTGTTCCAAATGCAATTCTAACCGCAGGAACGTCTGAAACACAACACAGATGTAAACACACTACCAATGGGTATTTCAACATAGTGGTCAATGCGGCCTTATCAAACTATGCACTCTGAGTGTGATTCCAGCTTCTCTCACACACAAGACTCTCAGAAGTAACTAAAATACGTCTTGCAACAGCATCTACTAAGAAACACTCTCCTAATACGCCTAACACATTGAAACACAGTTCCTATGCGTTTCACCACTAAAACATGAATACATGTCTTTTCTAACTAAGGAAACAAGGAAACTGCAAAGGCGACTACAGAAAAGAAGTGTTTCAAGAACTGAGTAACATGTGTGTTCCAAATGCAATTCTAACCGCAGGAACGTCTGAAACACAACACAGATGTAAACACACTACCAATGGGTATTTCAACATAGTGGTCAATGCGGCCTTATCAAACTATGCACTCTGAGTGTGATTCCAGCTTCTCTCACACACAAGACTCTCAGAAGTAACTAAAATACGTCTTGCAACAGCATCTACTAAGAAACACTCTCCTAATACGCCTAACACATTGAAACACAGTTCCTATGCGTTTCACCACTAAAACATGAATACATGTCTTTTCTAACTAAGGAAACAAGGAAACTGCAAAGGCGACTACAGAAAAGAAGTGTTTCAAGAACTGAGTAACATGTGTGTTCCAAATGCAATTCTAACCGCAGGAACGTCTGAAACACAACACAGATGTAAACACACTACCAATGGGTATTTCAACATAGTGGTCAATGCGGCCTTATCAAACTATGCACTCTGAGTGTGATTCCAGCTTCTCTCACACACAAGACTCTCAGAAGTAACTAAAATACGTCTTGCAACAGCATCTACTAAGAAACACTCTCCTAATACGCCTAACACATTGAAACACAGTTCCTATGCGTTTCACCACTAAAACATGAATACATGTCTTTTCTAACTAAGGAAACAAGGAAACTGCAAAGGCGACTACAGAAAAGAAGTGTTTCAAGAACTGAGTAACATGTGTGTTCCAAATGCAATTCTAACCGCAGGAACGTCTGAAACACAACACAGATGTAAACACACTACCAATGGGTATTTCAACATAGTGGTCAATGCGGCCTTATCAAACTATGCACTCTGAGTGTGATTCCAGCTTCTCTCACACACAAGACTCTCAGAAGTAACTAAAATACGTCTTGCAACAGCATCTACTAAGAAACACTCTCCTAATACGCCTAACACATTGAAACACAGTTCCTATGCGTTTCACCACTAAAACATGAATACATGTCTTTTCTAACTAAGGAAACAAGGAAACTGCAAAGGCGACTACAGAAAAGAAGTGTTTCAAGAACTGAGTAACATGTGTGTTCCAAATGCAATTCTAACCGCAGGAACGTCTGAAACACAACACAGATGTAAACACACTACCAATGGGTATTTCAACATAGTGGTCAATGCGGCCTTATCAAACTATGCACTCTGAGTGTGATTCCAGCTTCTCTCACACACAAGACTCTCAGAAGTAACTAAAATACGTCTTGCAACAGCATCTACTAAGAAACACTCTCCTAATACGCCTAACACATTGAAACACAGTTCCTATGCGTTTCACCACTGAAACATGAATACATGTCTTTTCTAACTAAGGAAACAAGGAAACTGCAAAGGCGACTACAGAAAAGAAGTGTTTCAAGAACTGAGTAACATGTGTGTTCCAAATGCAATTCTAACCGCAGGAACGTCTGAAACACAACACAGATGTAAACACACTACCAATGGGTATTTCAACATAGTGGTCAATGCGGCCTTATCAAACTATGCACTCTGAGTGTGATTCCAGCTTCTCTCACACACAAGACTCTCAGAAGTAACTAAAATACGTCTTGCAACAGCATCTACTAAGAAACACTCTCCTAATACGCCTAACACATTGAAACACAGTTCCTATGCGTTTCACCACTAAAACATGAATACATGTCTTTTCTAACTAAGGAAACAAGGAAACTGCAAAGGCGACTACAGAAAAGAAGTGTTTCAAGAACTGAGTAACATGTGTGTTCCAAATGCAATTCTAACCGCAGGAACGTCTGAAACACAACACAGATGTAAACACACTACCAATGGGTATTTCAACATAGTGGTCAATGCGGCCTTATCAAACTATGCACTCTGAGTGTGATTCCAGCTTCTCTCACACACAAGACTCTCAGAAGTAACTAAAATACGTCTTGCAACAGCATCTACTAAGAAACACTCTCCTAATACGCCTAACACATTGAAACACAGTTCCTATGCGTTTCACCACTAAAACATGAATACATGTCTTTTCTAACTAAGGAAACAAGGAAACTGCAAAGGCGACTACAGAAAAGAAGTGTTTCAAGAACTGAGTAACATGTGTGTTCCAAATGCAATTCTAACCGCAGGAACGTCTGAAACACAACACAGATGTAAACACACTACCAATGGGTATTTCAACATAGTGGTCAATGCGGCCTTATCAAACTATGCACTCTGAGTGTGATTCCAGCTTCTCTCACACACAAGACTCTCAGAAGTAACTAAAATACGTCTTGCAACAGCATCTACTAAGAAACACTCTCCTAATACGCCTAACACATTGAAACACAGTTCCTATGCGTTTCACCACTAAAACATGAATACATGTCTTTTCTAACTAAGGAAACAAGGAAACTGCAAAGGCGACTACAGAAAAGAAGTGTTTCAAGAACTGAGTAACATGTGTGTTCCAAATGCAATTCTAACCGCAGGAACGTCTGAAACACAACACAGATGTAAACACACTACCAATGGGTATTTCAACATAGTGGTCAATGCGGCCTTATCAAACTATGCACTCTGAGTGTGATTCCAGCTTCTCTCACACACAAGACTCTCAGAAGTAACTAAAATACGTCTTGCAACAGCATCTACTAAGAAACACTCTCCTAATACGCCTAACACATTGAAACACAGTTCCTATGCGTTTCACCACTAAAACATGAATACATGTCTTTTCTAACTAAGGAAACAAGGAAACTGCAAAGGCGACTACAGAAAAGAAGTGTTTCAAGAACTGAGTAACATGTGTGTTCCAAATGCAATTCTAACCGCAGGAACGTCTGAAACACAACACAGATGTAAACACACTACCAATGGGTATTTCAACATAGTGGTCAATGCGGCCTTATCAAACTATGCACTCTGAGTGTGATTCCAGCTTCTCTCACACACAAGACTCTCAGAAGTAACTAAAATACGTCTTGCAACAGCATCTACTAAGAAACACTCTCCTAATACGCCTAACACATTGAAACACAGTTCCTATGCGTTTCACCACTAAAACATGAATACATGTCTTTTCTAACTAAGGAAACAAGGAAACTGCAAAGGCGACTACAGAAAAGAAGTGTTTCAAGAACTGAGTAACATGTGTGTTCCAAATGCAATTCTAACCGCAGGAACGTCTGAAACACAACACAGATGTAAACACACTACCAATGGGTATTTCAACATAGTGGTCAATGCGGCCTTATCAAACTATGCACTCTGAGTGTGATTCCAGCTTCTCTCACACACAAGACTCTCAGAAGTAACTAAAATACGTCTTGCAACAGCATCTACTAAGAAACACTCTCCTAATACGCCTAACACATTGAAACACAGTTCCTATGCGTTTCACCACTAAAACATGAATACATGTCTTTTCTAACTAAGGAAACAAGGAAACTGCAAAGGCGACTACAGAAAAGAAGTGTTTCAAGAACTGAGTAACATGTGTGTTCCAAATGCAATTCTAACCGCAGGAACGTCTGAAACACAACACAGATGTAAACACACTACCAATGGGTATTTCAACATAGTGGTCAATGCGGCCTTATCAAACTATGCACTCTGAGTGTGATTCCAGCTTCTCTCACACACAAGACTCTCAGAAGTAACTAAAATACGTCTTGCAACAGCATCTACTAAGAAACACTCTCCTAATACGCCTAACACATTGAAACACAGTTCCTATGCGTTTCACCACTAAAACATGAATACATGTCTTTTCTAACTAAGGAAACAAGGAAACTGCAAAGGCGACTACAGAAAAGAAGTGTTTCAAGAACTGAGTAACATGTGTGTTCCAAATGCAATTCTAACCGCAGGAACGTCTGAAACACAACACAGATGTAAACACACTACCAATGGGTATTTCAACATAGTGGTCAATGCGGCCTTATCAAACTATGCACTCTGAGTGTGATTCCAGCTTCTCTCACACACAAGACTCTCAGAAGTAACTAAAATACGTCTTGCAACAGCATCTACTAAGAAACACTCTCCTAATACGCCTAACACATTGAAACACAGTTCCTATGCGTTTCACCACTAAAACATGAATACATGTCTTTTCTAACTAAGGAAACAAGGAAACTGCAAAGGCGACTACAGAAAAGAAGTGTTTCAAGAACTGAGTAACATGTGTGTTCCAAATGCAATTCTAACCGCAGGAACGTCTGAAACACAACACAGATGTAAACACACTACCAATGGTATTTCAACATAGTGGTCAATGCGGCCTTATCAAACTATGCACTCTGAGTGTGATTCCAGCTTCTCTCACACACAAGACTCTCAGAAGTAACTAAAATACGTCTTGCAACAGCATCTACTAAGAAACACTCTCCTAATACGCCTAACACATTGAAACACAGTTCCTATGCGTTTCACCACTAAAACATGAATACATGTCTTTTCTAACTAAGGAAACAAGGAAACTGCAAAGGCGACTACAGAAAAGAAGTGTTTCAAGAACTGAGTAACATGTGTGTTCCAAATGCAATTCTAACCGCAGGAACGTCTGAAACACAACACAGATGTAAACACACTACCAATGGTATTTCAACATAGTGGTCAATGCGGCCTTATCAAACTATGCACTCTGAGTGTGATTCCAGCTTCTCTCACACACAAGACTCTCAGAAGTAACTAAAATACGTCTTGCAACAGCATCTACTAAGAAACACTCTCCTAATACGCCTAACACATTGAAACACAGTTCCTATGCGTTTCACCACTAAAACATGAATACATGTCTTTTCTAACTAAGGAAACAAGGAAACTGCAAAGGCGACTACAGAAAAGAAGTGTTTCAAGAACTGAGTAACATGTGTGTTCCAAATGCAATTCTAACCGCAGGAACGTCTGAAACACAACACAGATGTAAACACACTACCAATGGGTATTTCAACATAGTGGTCAATGCGGCCTTATCAAACTATGCACTCTGAGTGTGATTCCAGCTTCTCTCACACACAAGACTCTCAGAAGTAACTAAAATACGTCTTGCAACAGCATCTACTAAGAAACACTCTCCTAATACGCCTAACACATTGAAACACAGTTCCTATGCGTTTCACCACTAAAACATGAATACATGTCTTTTCTAACTAAGGAAACAAGGAAACTGCAAAGGCGACTACAGAAAAGAAGTGTTTCAAGAACTGAGTAACATGTGTGTTCCAAATGCAATTCTAACCGCAGGAACGTCTGAAACACAACACAGATGTAAACACACTACCAATGGGTATTTCAACATAGTGGTCAATGCGGCCTTATCAAACTATGCACTCTGAGTGTGATTCCAGCTTCTCTCACACACAAGACTCTCAGAAGTAACTAAAATACGTCTTGCAACAGCATCTACTAAGAAACACTCTCCTAATACGCCTAACACATTGAAACACAGTTCCTATGCGTTTCACCACTAAAACATGAATACATGTCTTTTCTAACTAAGGAAACAAGGAAACTGCAAAGGCGACTACAGAAAAGAAGTGTTTCAAGAACTGAGTAACATGTGTGTTCCAAATGCAATTCTAACCGCAGGAACGTCTGAAACACAACACAGATGTAAACACACTACCAATGGGTATTTCAACATAGTGGTCAATGCGGCCTTATCAAACTATGCACTCTGAGTGTGATTCCAGCTTCTCTCACACACAAGACTCTCAGAAGTAACTAAAATACGTCTTGCAACAGCATCTACTAAGAAACACTCTCCTAATACGCCTAACACATTGAAACACAGTTCCTATGCGTTTCACCACTAAAACATGAATACATGTCTTTTCTAACTAAGGAAACAAGGAAACTGCAAAGGCGACTACAGAAAAGAAGTGTTTCAAGAACTGAGTAACATGTGTGTTCCAAATGCAATTCTAACCGCAGGAACGTCTGAAACACAACACAGATGTAAACACACTACCAATGGGTATTTCAACATAGTGGTCAATGCGGCCTTATCAAACTATGCACTCTGAGTGTGATTCCAGCTTCTCTCACACACAAGACTCTCAGAAGTAACTAAAATACGTCTTGCAACAGCATCTACTAAGAAACACTCTCCTAATACGCCTAACACATTGAAACACAGTTCCTATGCGTTTCACCACTAAAACATGAATACATGTCTTTTCTAACTAAGGAAACAAGGAAACTGCAAAGGCGACTACAGAAAAGAAGTGTTTCAAGAACTGAGTAACATGTGTGTTCCAAATGCAATTCTAACCGCAGGAACGTCTGAAACACAACACAGATGTAAACACACTACCAATGGGTATTTCAACATAGTGGTCAATGCGGCCTTATCAAACTATGCACTCTGAGTGTGATTCCAGCTTCTCTCACACACAAGACTCTCAGAAGTAACTAAAATACGTCTTGCAACAGCATCTACTAAGAAACACTCTCCTAATACGCCTAACACATTGAAACACAGTTCCTATGCGTTTCACCACTAAAACATGAATACATGTCTTTTCTAACTAAGGAAACAAGGAAACTGCAAAGGCGACTACAGAAAAGAAGTGTTTCAAGAACTGAGTAACATGTGTGTTCCAAATGCAATTCTAACCGCAGGAACGTCTGAAACACAACACAGATGTAAACACACTACCAATGGGTATTTCAACATAGTGGTCAATGCGGCCTTATCAAACTATGCACTCTGAGTGTGATTCCAGCTTCTCTCACACACAAGACTCTCAGAAGTAACTAAAATACGTCTTGCAACAGCATCTACTAAGAAACACTCTCCTAATACGCCTAACACATTGAAACACAGTTCCTATGCGTTTCACCACTAAAACATGAATACATGTCTTTTCTAACTAAGGAAACAAGGAAACTGCAAAGGCGACTACAGAAAAGAAGTGTTTCAAGAACTGAGTAACATGTGTGTTCCAAATGCAATTCTAACCGCAGGAACGTCTGAAACACAACACAGATGTAAACACACTACCAATGGGTATTTCAACATAGTGGTCAATGCGGCCTTATCAAACTATGCACTCTGAGTGTGATTCCAGCTTCTCTCACACACAAGACTCTCAGAAGTAACTAAAATACGTCTTGCAACAGCATCTACTAAGAAACACTCTCCTAATACGCCTAACACATTGAAACACAGTTCCTATGCGTTTCACCACTAAAACATGAATACATGTCTTTTCTAACTAAGGAAACAAGGAAACTGCAAAGGCGACTACAGAAAAGAAGTGTTTCAAGAACTGAGTAACATGTGTGTTCCAAATGCAATTCTAACCGCAGGAACGTCTGAAACACAACACAGATGTAAACACACTACCAATGGGTATTTCAACATAGTGGTCAATGCGGCCTTATCAAACTATGCACTCTGAGTGTGATTCCAGCTTCTCTCACACACAAGACTCTCAGAAGTAACTAAAATACGTCTTGCAACAGCATCTACTAAGAAACACTCTCCTAATACGCCTAACACATTGAAACACAGTTCCTATGCGTTTCACCACTAAAACATGAATACATGTCTTTTCTAACTAAGGAAACAAGGAAACTGCAAAGGCGACTACAGAAAAGAAGTGTTTCAAGAACTGAGTAACATGTGTGTTCCAAATGCAATTCTAACCGCAGGAACGTCTGAAACACAACACAGATGTAAACACACTACCAATGGGTATTTCAACATAGTGGTCAATGCGGCCTTATCAAACTATGCACTCTGAGTGTGATTCCAGCTTCTCTCACACACAAGACTCTCAGAAGTAACTAAAATACGTCTTGCAACAGCATCTACTAAGAAACACTCTCCTAATACGCCTAACACATTGAAACACAGTTCCTATGCGTTTCACCACTAAAACATGAATACATGTCTTTTCTAACTAAGGAAACAAGGAAACTGCAAAGGCGACTACAGAAAAGAAGTGTTTCAAGAACTGAGTAACATGTGTGTTCCAAATGCAATTCTAACCGCAGGAACGTCTGAAACACAACACAGATGTAAACACACTACCAATGGGTATTTCAACATAGTGGTCAATGCGGCCTTATCAAACTATGCACTCTGAGTGTGATTCCAGCTTCTCTCACACACAAGACTCTCAGAAGTAACTAAAATACGTCTTGCAACAGCATCTACTAAGAAACACTCTCCTAATACGCCTAACACATTGAAACACAGTTCCTATGCGTTTCACCACTGAAAACATGAATACATGTCTTTTCTAACTAAGGAAACAAGGAAACTGCAAAGGCGACTACAGAAAAGAAGTGTTTCAAGAACTGAGTAACATGTGTGTTCCAAATGCAATTCTAACCGCAGGAACGTCTGAAACACAACACAGATGTAAACACACTACCAATGGGTATTTCAACATAGTGGTCAATGCGGCCTTATCAAACTATGCACTCTGAGTGTGATTCCAGCTTCTCTCACACACAAGACTCTCAGAAGTAACTAAAATACGTCTTGCAACAGCATCTACTAAGAAACACTCTCCTAATACGCCTAACACATTGAAACACAGTTCCTATGCGTTTCACCACTAAAACATGAATACATGTCTTTTCTAACTAAGGAAACAAGGAAACTGCAAAGGCGACTACAGAAAAGAAGTGTTTCAAGAACTGAGTAACATGTGTGTTCCAAATGCAATTCTAACCGCAGGAACGTCTGAAACACAACACAGATGTAAACACACTACCAATGGGTATTTCAACATAGTGGTCAATGCGGCCTTATCAAACTATGCACTCTGAGTGTGATTCCAGCTTCTCTCACACACAAGACTCTCAGAAGTAACTAAAATACGTCTTGCAACAGCATCTACTAAGAAACACTCTCCTAATACGCCTAACACATTGAAACACAGTTCCTATGCGTTTCACCACTAAAACATGAATACATGTCTTTTCTAACTAAGGAAACAAGGAAACTGCAAAGGCGACTACAGAAAAGAAGTGTTTCAAGAACTGAGTAACATGTGTGTTCCAAATGCAATTCTAACCGCAGGAACGTCTGAAACACAACACAGATGTAAACACACTACCAATGGGTATTTCAACATAGTGGTCAATGCGGCCTTATCAAACTATGCACTCTGAGTGTGATTCCAGCTTCTCTCACACACAAGACTCTCAGAAGTAACTAAAATACGTCTTGCAACAGCATCTACTAAGAAACACTCTCCTAATACGCCTAACACATTGAAACACAGTTCCTATGCGTTTCACCACTAAAACATGAATACATGTCTTTTCTAACTAAGGAAACAAGGAAACTGCAAAGGCGACTACAGAAAAGAAGTGTTTCAAGAACTGAGTAACATGTGTGTTCCAAATGCAATTCTAACCGCAGGAACGTCTGAAACACAACACAGATGTAAACACACTACCAATGGGTATTTCAACATAGTGGTCAATGCGGCCTTATCAAACTATGCACTCTGAGTGTGATTCCAGCTTCTCTCACACACAAGACTCTCAGAAGTAACTAAAATACGTCTTGCAACAGCATCTACTAAGAAACACTCTCCTAATACGCCTAACACATTGAAACACAGTTCCTATGCGTTTCACCACTGAAACATGAATACATGTCTTTTCTAACTAAGGAAACAAGGAAACTGCAAAGGCGACTACAGAAAAGAAGTGTTTCAAGAACTGAGTAACATGTGTGTTCCAAATGCAATTCTAACCGCAGGAACGTCTGAAACACAACACAGATGTAAACACACTACCAATGGGTATTTCAACATAGTGGTCAATGCGGCCTTATCAAACTATGCACTCTGAGTGTGATTCCAGCTTCTCTCACACACAAGACTCTCAGAAGTAACTAAAATACGTCTTGCAACAGCATCTACTAAGAAACACTCTCCTAATACGCCTAACACATTGAAACACAGTTCCTATGCGTTTCACCACTAAAACATGAATACATGTCTTTTCTAACTAAGGAAACAAGGAAACTGCAAAGGCGACTACAGAAAAGAAGTGTTTCAAGAACTGAGTAACATGTGTGTTCCAAATGCAATTCTAACCGCAGGAACGTCTGAAACACAACACAGATGTAAACACACTACCAATGGGTATTTCAACATAGTGGTCAATGCGGCCTTATCAAACTATGCACTCTGAGTGTGATTCCAGCTTCTCTCACACACAAGACTCTCAGAAGTAACTAAAATACGTCTTGCAACAGCATCTACTAAGAAACACTCTCCTAATACGCCTAACACATTGAAACACAGTTCCTATGCGTTTCACCACTGAAACATGAATACATGTCTTTTCTAACTAAGGAAACAAGGAAACTGCAAAGGCGACTACAGAAAAGAAGTGTTTCAAGAACTGAGTAACATGTGTGTTCCAAATGCAATTCTAACCGCAGGAACGTCTGAAACACAACACAGATGTAAACACACTACCAATGGGTATTTCAACATAGTGGTCAATGCGGCCTTATCAAACTATGCACTCTGAGTGTGATTCCAGCTTCTCTCACACACAAGACTCTCAGAAGTAACTAAAATACGTCTTGCAACAGCATCTACTAAGAAACACTCTCCTAATACGCCTAACACATTGAAACACAGTTCCTATGCGTTTCACCACTGAAACATGAATACATGTCTTTTCTAACTAAGGAAACAAGGAAACTGCAAAGGCGACTACAGAAAAGAAGTGTTTCAAGAACTGAGTAACATGTGTGTTCCAAATGCAATTCTAACCGCAGGAACGTCTGAAACACAACACAGATGTAAACACACTACCAATGGGTATTTCAACATAGTGGTCAATGCGGCCTTATCAAACTATGCACTCTGAGTGTGATTCCAGCTTCTCTCACACACAAGACTCTCAGAAGTAACTAAAATACGTCTTGCAACAGCATCTACTAAGAAACACTCTCCTAATACGCCTAACACATTGAAACACAGTTCCTATGCGTTTCACCACTGAAACATGAATACATGTCTTTTCTAACTAAGGAAACAAGGAAACTGCAAAGGCGACTACAGAAAAGAAGTGTTTCAAGAACTGAGTAACATGTGTGTTCCAAATGCAATTCTAACCGCAGGAACGTCTGAAACACAACACAGATGTAAACACACTACCAATGGGTATTTCAACATAGTGGTCAATGCGGCCTTATCAAACTATGCACTCTGAGTGTGATTCCAGCTTCTCTCACACACAAGACTCTCAGAAGTAACTAAAATACGTCTTGCAACAGCATCTACTAAGAAACACTCTCCTAATACGCCTAACACATTGAAACACAGTTCCTATGCGTTTCACCACTGAAACATGAATACATGTCTTTTCTAACTAAGGAAACAAGGAAACTGCAAAGGCGACTACAGAAAAGAAGTGTTTCAAGAACTGAGTAACATGTGTGTTCCAAATGCAATTCTAACCGCAGGAACGTCTGAAACACAACACAGATGTAAACACACTACCAATGGGTATTTCAACATAGTGGTCAATGCGGCCTTATCAAACTATGCACTCTGAGTGTGATTCCAGCTTCTCTCACACACAAGACTCTCAGAAGTAACTAAAATACGTCTTGCAACAGCATCTACTAAGAAACACTCTCCTAATACGCCTAACACATTGAAACACAGTTCCTATGCGTTTCACCACTGAAACATGAATACATGTCTTTTCTAACTAAGGAAACAAGGAAACTGCAAAGGCGACTACAGAAAAGAAGTGTTTCAAGAACTGAGTAACATGTGTGTTCCAAATGCAATTCTAACCGCAGGAACGTCTGAAACACAACACAGATGTAAACACACTACCAATGGGTATTTCAACATAGTGGTCAATGCGGCCTTATCAAACTATGCACTCTGAGTGTGATTCCAGCTTCTCTCACACACAAGACTCTCAGAAGTAACTAAAATACGTCTTGCAACAGCATCTACTAAGAAACACTCTCCTAATACGCCTAACACATTGAAACACAGTTCCTATGCGTTTCACCACTAAAACATGAATACATGTCTTTTCTAACTAAGGAAACAAGGAAACTGCAAAGGCGACTACAGAAAAGAAGTGTTTCAAGAACTGAGTAACATGTGTGTTCCAAATGCAATTCTAACCGCAGGAACGTCTGAAACACAACACAGATGTAAACACACTACCAATGGGTATTTCAACATAGTGGTCAATGCGGCCTTATCAAACTATGCACTCTGAGTGTGATTCCAGCTTCTCTCACACACAAGACTCTCAGAAGTAACTAAAATACGTCTTGCAACAGCATCTACTAAGAAACACTCTCCTAATACGCCTAACACATTGAAACACAGTTCCTATGCGTTTCACCACTAAAACATGAATACATGTCTTTTCTAACTAAGGAAACAAGGAAACTGCAAAGGCGACTACAGAAAAGAAGTGTTTCAAGAACTGAGTAACATGTGTGTTCCAAATGCAATTCTAACCGCAGGAACGTCTGAAACACAACACAGATGTAAACACACTACCAATGGGTATTTCAACATAGTGGTCAATGCGGCCTTATCAAACTATGCACTCTGAGTGTGATTCCAGCTTCTCTCACACACAAGACTCTCAGAAGTAACTAAAATACGTCTTGCAACAGCATCTACTAAGAAACACTCTCCTAATACGCCTAACACATTGAAACACAGTTCCTATGCGTTTCACCACTGAAACATGAATACATGTCTTTTCTAACTAAGGAAACAAGGAAACTGCAAAGGCGACTACAGAAAAGAAGTGTTTCAAGAACTGAGTAACATGTGTGTTCCAAATGCAATTCTAACCGCAGGAACGTCTGAAACACAACACAGATGTAAACACACTACCAATGGGTATTTCAACATAGTGGTCAATGCGGCCTTATCAAACTATGCACTCTGAGTGTGATTCCAGCTTCTCTCACACACAAGACTCTCAGAAGTAACTAAAATACGTCTTGCAACAGCATCTACTAAGAAACACTCTCCTAATACGCCTAACACATTGAAACACAGTTCCTATGCGTTTCACCACTAAAACATGAATACATGTCTTTTCTAACTAAGGAAACAAGGAAACTGCAAAGGCGACTACAGAAAAGAAGTGTTTCAAGAACTGAGTAACATGTGTGTTCCAAATGCAATTCTAACCGCAGGAACGTCTGAAACACAACACAGATGTAAACACACTACCAATGGGTATTTCAACATAGTGGTCAATGCGGCCTTATCAAACTATGCACTCTGAGTGTGATTCCAGCTTCTCTCACACACAAGACTCTCAGAAGTAACTAAAATACGTCTTGCAACAGCATCTACTAAGAAACACTCTCCTAATACGCCTAACACATTGAAACACAGTTCCTATGCGTTTCACCACTAAAACATGAATACATGTCTTTTCTAACTAAGGAAACAAGGAAACTGCAAAGGCGACTACAGAAAAGAAGTGTTTCAAGAACTGAGTAACATGTGTGTTCCAAATGCAATTCTAACCGCAGGAACGTCTGAAACACAACACAGATGTAAACACACTACCAATGGGTATTTCAACATAGTGGTCAATGCGGCCTTATCAAACTATGCACTCTGAGTGTGATTCCAGCTTCTCTCACACACAAGACTCTCAGAAGTAACTAAAATACGTCTTGCAACAGCATCTACTAAGAAACACTCTCCTAATACGCCTAACACATTGAAACACAGTTCCTATGCGTTTCACCACTAAAACATGAATACATGTCTTTTCTAACTAAGGAAACAAGGAAACTGCAAAGGCGACTACAGAAAAGAAGTGTTTCAAGAACTGAGTAACATGTGTGTTCCAAATGCAATTCTAACCGCAGGAACGTCTGAAACACAACACAGATGTAAACACACTATCCAATGGGTATTTCAACATAGTGGTCAATGCGGCCTTATCAAACTATGCACTCTGAGTGTGATTCCAGCTTCTCTCACACACAAGACTCTCAGAAGTAACTAAAATACGTCTTGCAACAGCATCTACTAAGAAACACTCTCCTAATACGCCTAACACATTGAAACACAGTTCCTATGCGTTTCACCACTAAAACATGAATACATGTCTTTTCTAACTAAGGAAACAAGGAAACTGCAAAGGCGACTACAGAAAAGAAGTGTTTCAAGAACTGAGTAACATGTGTGTTCCAAATGCAATTCTAACCGCAGGAACGTCTGAAACACAACACAGATGTAAACACACTACCAATGGGTATTTCAACATAGTGGTCAATGCGGCCTTATCAAACTATGCACTCTGAGTGTGATTCCAGCTTCTCTCACACACAAGACTCTCAGAAGTAACTAAAATACGTCTTGCAACAGCATCTACTAAGAAACACTCTCCTAATACGCCTAACACATTGAAACACAGTTCCTATGCGTTTCACCACTAAAACATGAATACATGTCTTTTCTAACTAAGGAAACAAGGAAACTGCAAAGGCGACTACAGAAAAGAAGTGTTTCAAGAACTGAGTAACATGTGTGTTCCAAATGCAATTCTAACCGCAGGAACGTCTGAAACACAACACAGATGTAAACACACTACCAATGGGTATTTCAACATAGTGGTCAATGCGGCCTTATCAAACTATGCACTCTGAGTGTGATTCCAGCTTCTCTCACACACAAGACTCTCAGAAGTAACTAAAATACGTCTTGCAACAGCATCTACTAAGAAACACTCTCCTAATACGCCTAACACATTGAAACACAGTTCCTATGCGTTTCACCACTAAAACATGAATACATGTCTTTTCTAACTAAGGAAACAAGGAAACTGCAAAGGCGACTACAGAAAAGAAGTGTTTCAAGAACTGAGTAACATGTGTGTTCCAAATGCAATTCTAACCGCAGGAACGTCTGAAACACAACACAGATGTAAACACACTACCAATGGGTATTTCAACATAGTGGTCAATGCGGCCTTATCAAACTATGCACTCTGAGTGTGATTCCAGCTTCTCTCACACACAAGACTCTCAGAAGTAACTAAAATACGTCTTGCAACAGCATCTACTAAGAAACACTCTCCTAATACGCCTAACACATTGAAACACAGTTCCTATGCGTTTCACCACTAAAACATGAATACATGTCTTTTCTAACTAAGGAAACAAGGAAACTGCAAAGGCGACTACAGAAAAGAAGTGTTTCAAGAACTGAGTAACATGTGTGTTCCAAATGCAATTCTAACCGCAGGAACGTCTGAAACACAACACAGATGTAAACACACTACCAATGGGTATTTCAACATAGTGGTCAATGCGGCCTTATCAAACTATGCACTCTGAGTGTGATTCCAGCTTCTCTCACACACAAGACTCTCAGAAGTAACTAAAATACGTCTTGCAACAGCATCTACTAAGAAACACTCTCCTAATACGCCTAACACATTGAAACACAGTTCCTATGCGTTTCACCACTAAAACATGAATACATGTCTTTTCTAACTAAGGAAACAAGGAAACTGCAAAGGCGACTACAGAAAAGAAGTGTTTCAAGAACTGAGTAACATGTGTGTTCCAAATGCAATTCTAACCGCAGGAACGTCTGAAACACAACACAGATGTAAACACACTACCAATGGGTATTTCAACATAGTGGTCAATGCGGCCTTATCAAACTATGCACTCTGAGTGTGATTCCAGCTTCTCTCACACACAAGACTCTCAGAAGTAACTAAAATACGTCTTGCAACAGCATCTACTAAGAAACACTCTCCTAATACGCCTAACACATTGAAACACAGTTCCTATGCGTTTCACCACTAAAACATGAATACATGTCTTTTCTAACTAAGGAAACAAGGAAACTGCAAAGGCGACTACAGAAAAGAAGTGTTTCAAGAACTGAGTAACATGTGTGTTCCAAATGCAATTCTAACCGCAGGAACGTCTGAAACACAACACAGATGTAAACACACTACCAATGGTATTTCAACATAGTGGTCAATGCGGCCTTATCAAACTATGCACTCTGAGTGTGATTCCAGCTTCTCTCACACACAAGACTCTCAGAAGTAACTAAAATACGTCTTGCAACAGCATCTACTAAGAAACACTCTCCTAATACGCCTAACACATTGAAACACAGTTCCTATGCGTTTCACCACTAAAACATGAATACATGTCTTTTCTAACTAAGGAAACAAGGAAACTGCAAAGGCGACTACAGAAAAGAAGTGTTTCAAGAACTGAGTAACATGTGTGTTCCAAATGCAATTCTAACCGCAGGAACGTCTGAAACACAACACAGATGTAAACACACTACCAATGGGTATTTCAACATAGTGGTCAATGCGGCCTTATCAAACTATGCACTCTGAGTGTGATTCCAGCTTCTCTCACACACAAGACTCTCAGAAGTAACTAAAATACGTCTTGCAACAGCATCTACTAAGAAACACTCTCCTAATACGCCTAACACATTGAAACACAGTTCCTATGCGTTTCACCACTAAAACATGAATACATGTCTTTTCTAACTAAGGAAACAAGGAAACTGCAAAGGCGACTACAGAAAAGAAGTGTTTCAAGAACTGAGTAACATGTGTGTTCCAAATGCAATTCTAACCGCAGGAACGTCTGAAACACAACACAGATGTAAACACACTACCAATGGGTATTTCAACATAGTGGTCAATGCGGCCTTATCAAACTATGCACTCTGAGTGTGATTCCAGCTTCTCTCACACACAAGACTCTCAGAAGTAACTAAAATACGTCTTGCAACAGCATCTACTAAGAAACACTCTCCTAATACGCCTAACACATTGAAACACAGTTCCTATGCGTTTCACCACTAAAACATGAATACATGTCTTTTCTAACTAAGGAAACAAGGAAACTGCAAAGGCGACTACAGAAAAGAAGTGTTTCAAGAACTGAGTAACATGTGTGTTCCAAATGCAATTCTAACCGCAGGAACGTCTGAAACACAACACAGATGTAAACACACTACCAATGGGTATTTCAACATAGTGGTCAATGCGGCCTTATCAAACTATGCACTCTGAGTGTGATTCCAGCTTCTCTCACACACAAGACTCTCAGAAGTAACTAAAATACGTCTTGCAACAGCATCTACTAAGAAACACTCTCCTAATACGCCTAACACATTGAAACACAGTTCCTATGCGTTTCACCACTAAAACATGAATACATGTCTTTTCTAACTAAGGAAACAAGGAAACTGCAAAGGCGACTACAGAAAAGAAGTGTTTCAAGAACTGAGTAACATGTGTGTTCCAAATGCAATTCTAACCGCAGGAACGTCTGAAACACAACACAGATGTAAACACACTACCAATGGGTATTTCAACATAGTGGTCAATGCGGCCTTATCAAACTATGCACTCTGAGTGTGATTCCAGCTTCTCTCACACACAAGACTCTCAGAAGTAACTAAAATACGTCTTGCAACAGCATCTACTAAGAAACACTCTCCTAATACGCCTAACACATTGAAACACAGTTCCTATGCGTTTCACCACTAAAACATGAATACATGTCTTTTCTAACTAAGGAAACAAGGAAACTGCAAAGGCGACTACAGAAAAGAAGTGTTTCAAGAACTGAGTAACATGTGTGTTCCAAATGCAATTCTAACCGCAGGAACGTCTGAAACACAACACAGATGTAAACACACTACCAATGGGTATTTCAACATAGTGGTCAATGCGGCCTTATCAAACTATGCACTCTGAGTGTGATTCCAGCTTCTCTCACACACAAGACTCTCAGAAGTAACTAAAATACGTCTTGCAACAGCATCTACTAAGAAACACTCTCCTAATACGCCTAACACATTGAAACACAGTTCCTATGCGTTTCACCACTAAAACATGAATACATGTCTTTTCTAACTAAGGAAACAAGGAAACTGCAAAGGCGACTACAGAAAAGAAGTGTTTCAAGAACTGAGTAACATGTGTGTTCCAAATGCAATTCTAACCGCAGGAACGTCTGAAACACAACACAGATGTAAACACACTACCAATGGGTATTTCAACATAGTGGTCAATGCGGCCTTATCAAACTATGCACTCTGAGTGTGATTCCAGCTTCTCTCACACACAAGACTCTCAGAAGTAACTAAAATACGTCTTGCAACAGCATCTACTAAGAAACACTCTCCTAATACGCCTAACACATTGAAACACAGTTCCTATGCGTTTCACCACTAAACATGAATACATGTCTTTTCTAACTAAGGAAACAAGGAAACTGCAAAGGCGACTACAGAAAAGAAGTGTTTCAAGAACTGAGTAACATGTGTGTTCCAAATGCAATTCTAACCGCAGGAACGTCTGAAACACAACACAGATGTAAACACACTACCAATGGGTATTTCAACATAGTGGTCAATGCGGCCTTATCAAACTATGCACTCTGAGTGTGATTCCAGCTTCTCTCACACACAAGACTCTCAGAAGTAACTAAAATACGTCTTGCAACAGCATCTACTAAGAAACACTCTCCTAATACGCCTAACACATTGAAACACAGTTCCTATGCGTTTCACCACTAAAACATGAATACATGTCTTTTCTAACTAAGGAAACAAGGAAACTGCAAAGGCGACTACAGAAAAGAAGTGTTTCAAGAACTGAGTAACATGTGTGTTCCAAATGCAATTCTAACCGCAGGAACGTCTGAAACACAACACAGATGTAAACACACTACCAATGGGTATTTCAACATAGTGGTCAATGCGGCCTTATCAAACTATGCACTCTGAGTGTGATTCCAGCTTCTCTCACACACAAGACTCTCAGAAGTAACTAAAATACGTCTTGCAACAGCATCTACTAAGAAACACTCTCCTAATACGCCTAACACATTGAAACACAGTTCCTATGCGTTTCACCACTAAAACATGAATACATGTCTTTTCTAACTAAGGAAACAAGGAAACTGCAAAGGCGACTACAGAAAAGAAGTGTTTCAAGAACTGAGTAACATGTGTGTTCCAAATGCAATTCTAACCGCAGGAACGTCTGAAACACAACACAGATGTAAACACACTACCAATGGGTATTTCAACATAGTGGTCAATGCGGCCTTATCAAACTATGCACTCTGAGTGTGATTCCAGCTTCTCTCACACACAAGACTCTCAGAAGTAACTAAAATACGTCTTGCAACAGCATCTACTAAGAAACACTCTCCTAATACGCCTAACACATTGAAACACAGTTCCTATGCGTTTCACCACTGAAACATGAATACATGTCTTTTCTAACTAAGGAAACAAGGAAACTGCAAAGGCGACTACAGAAAAGAAGTGTTTCAAGAACTGAGTAACATGTGTGTTCCAAAATGCAATTCTAACCGCAGGAACGTCTGAAACACAACACAGATGTAAACACACTACCAATGGGTATTTCAACATAGTGGTCAATGCGGCCTTATCAAACTATGCACTCTGAGTGTGATTCCAGCTTCTCTCACACACAAGACTCTCAGAAGTAACTAAAATACGTCTTGCAACAGCATCTACTAAGAAACACTCTCCTAATACGCCTAACACATTGAAACACAGTTCCTATGCGTTTCACCACTAAAACATGAATACATGTCTTTTCTAACTAAGGAAACAAGGAAACTGCAAAGGCGACTACAGAAAAGAAGTGTTTCAAGAACTGAGTAACATGTGTGTTCCAAATGCAATTCTAACCGCAGGAACGTCTGAAACACAACACAGATGTAAACACACTACCAATGGGTATTTCAACATAGTGGTCAATGCGGCCTTATCAAACTATGCACTCTGAGTGTGATTCCAGCTTCTCTCACACACAAGACTCTCAGAAGTAACTAAAATACGTCTTGCAACAGCATCTACTAAGAAACACTCTCCTAATACGCCTAACACATTGAAACACAGTTCCTATGCGTTTCACCACTAAAACATGAATACATGTCTTTTCTAACTAAGGAAACAAGGAAACTGCAAAGGCGACTACAGAAAAGAAGTGTTTCAAGAACTGAGTAACATGTGTGTTCCAAATGCAATTCTAACCGCAGGAACGTCTGAAACACAACACAGATGTAAACACACTACCAATGGGTATTTCAACATAGTGGTCAATGCGGCCTTATCAAACTATGCACTCTGAGTGTGATTCCAGCTTCTCTCACACACAAGACTCTCAGAAGTAACTAAAATACGTCTTGCAACAGCATCTACTAAGAAACACTCTCCTAATACGCCTAACACATTGAAACACAGTTCCTATGCGTTTCACCACTAAAACATGAATACATGTCTTTTCTAACTAAGGAAACAAGGAAACTGCAAAGGCGACTACAGAAAAGAAGTGTTTCAAGAACTGAGTAACATGTGTGTTCCAAATGCAATTCTAACCGCAGGAACGTCTGAAACACAACACAGATGTAAACACACTACCAATGGGTATTTCAACATAGTGGTCAATGCGGCCTTATCAAACTATGCACTCTGAGTGTGATTCCAGCTTCTCTCACACACAAGACTCTCAGAAGTAACTAAAATACGTCTTGCAACAGCATCTACTAAGAAACACTCTCCTAATACGCCTAACACATTGAAACACAGTTCCTATGCGTTTCACCACTAAAACATGAATACATGTCTTTTCTAACTAAGGAAACAAGGAAACTGCAAAGGCGACTACAGAAAAGAAGTGTTTCAAGAACTGAGTAACATGTGTGTTCCAAATGCAATTCTAACCGCAGGAACGTCTGAAACACAACACAGATGTAAACACACTACCAATGGGTATTTCAACATAGTGGTCAATGCGGCCTTATCAAACTATGCACTCTGAGTGTGATTCCAGCTTCTCTCACACACAAGACTCTCAGAAGTAACTAAAATACGTCTTGCAACAGCATCTACTAAGAAACACTCTCCTAATACGCCTAACACATTGAAACACAGTTCCTATGCGTTTCACCACTAAAACATGAATACATGTCTTTTCTAACTAAGGAAACAAGGAAACTGCAAAGGCGACTACAGAAAAGAAGTGTTTCAAGAACTGAGTAACATGTGTGTTCCAAATGCAATTCTAACCGCAGGAACGTCTGAAACACAACACAGATGTAAACACACTACCAATGGGTATTTCAACATAGTGGTCAATGCGGCCTTATCAAACTATGCACTCTGAGTGTGATTCCAGCTTCTCTCACACACAAGACTCTCAGAAGTAACTAAAATACGTCTTGCAACAGCATCTACTAAGAAACACTCTCCTAATACGCCTAACACATTGAAACACAGTTCCTATGCGTTTCACCACTGAAACATGAATACATGTCTTTTCTAACTAAGGAAACAAGGAAACTGCAAAGGCGACTACAGAAAAGAAGTGTTTCAAGAACTGAGTAACATGTGTGTTCCAAATGCAATTCTAACCGCAGGAACGTCTGAAACACAACACAGATGTAAACACACTACCAATGGGTATTTCAACATAGTGGTCAATGCGGCCTTATCAAACTATGCACTCTGAGTGTGATTCCAGCTTCTCTCACACACAAGACTCTCAGAAGTAACTAAAATACGTCTTGCAACAGCATCTACTAAGAAACACTCTCCTAATACGCCTAACACATTGAAACACAGTTCCTATGCGTTTCACCACTAAAACATGAATACATGTCTTTTCTAACTAAGGAAACAAGGAAACTGCAAAGGCGACTACAGAAAAGAAGTGTTTCAAGAACTGAGTAACATGTGTGTTCCAAATGCAATTCTAACCGCAGGAACGTCTGAAACACAACACAGATGTAAACACACTACCAATGGGTATTTCAACATAGTGGTCAATGCGGCCTTATCAAACTATGCACTCTGAGTGTGATTCCAGCTTCTCTCACACACAAGACTCTCAGAAGTAACTAAAATACGTCTTGCAACAGCATCTACTAAGAAACACTCTCCTAATACGCCTAACACATTGAAACACAGTTCCTATGCGTTTCACCACTAAAACATGAATACATGTCTTTTCTAACTAAGGAAACAAGGAAACTGCAAAGGCGACTACAGAAAAGAAGTGTTTCAAGAACTGAGTAACATGTGTGTTCCAAATGCAATTCTAACCGCAGGAACGTCTGAAACACAACACAGATGTAAACACACTACCAATGGGTATTTCAACATAGTGGTCAATGCGGCCTTATCAAACTATGCACTCTGAGTGTGATTCCAGCTTCTCTCACACACAAGACTCTCAGAAGTAACTAAAATACGTCTTGCAACAGCATCTACTAAGAAACACTCTCCTAATACGCCTAACACATTGAAACACAGTTCCTATGCGTTTCAGCCACTAAAACATGAATACATGTCTTTTCTAACTAAGGAAACAAGGAAACTGCAAAGGCGACTACAGAAAAGAAGTGTTTCAAGAACTGAGTAACATGTGTGTTCCAAATGCAATTCTAACCGCAGGAACGTCTGAAACACAACACAGATGTAAACACACTACCAATGGGTATTTCAACATAGTGGTCAATGCGGCCTTATCAAACTATGCACTCTGAGTGTGATTCCAGCTTCTCTCACACACAAGACTCTCAGAAGTAACTAAAATACGTCTTGCAACAGCATCTACTAAGAAACACTCTCCTAATACGCCTAACACATTGAAACACAGTTCCTATGCGTTTCACCACTGAAAACATGAATACATGTCTTTTCTAACTAAGGAAACAAGGAAACTGCAAAGGCGACTACAGAAAAGAAGTGTTTCAAGAACTGAGTAACATGTGTGTTCCAAATGCAATTCTAACCGCAGGAACGTCTGAAACACAACACAGATGTAAACACACTACCAATGGGTATTTCAACATAGTGGTCAATGCGGCCTTATCAAACTATGCACTCTGAGTGTGATTCCAGCTTCTCTCACACACAAGACTCTCAGAAGTAACTAAAATACGTCTTGCAACAGCATCTACTAAGAAACACTCTCCTAATACGCCTAACACATTGAAACACAGTTCCTATGCGTTTCACCACTGAAACATGAATACATGTCTTTTCTAACTAAGGAAACAAGGAAACTGCAAAGGCGACTACAGAAAAGAAGTGTTTCAAGAACTGAGTAACATGTGTGTTCCAAATGCAATTCTAACCGCAGGAACGTCTGAAACACAACACAGATGTAAACACACTACCAATGGGTATTTCAACATAGTGGTCAATGCGGCCTTATCAAACTATGCACTCTGAGTGTGATTCCAGCTTCTCTCACACACAAGACTCTCAGAAGTAACTAAAATACGTCTTGCAACAGCATCTACTAAGAAACACTCTCCTAATACGCCTAACACATTGAAACACAGTTCCTATGCGTTTCACCACTAAAACATGAATACATGTCTTTTCTAACTAAGGAAACAAGGAAACTGCAAAGGCGACTACAGAAAAGAAGTGTTTCAAGAACTGAGTAACATGTGTGTTCCAAATGCAATTCTAACCGCAGGAACGTCTGAAACACAACACAGATGTAAACACACTACCAATGGGTATTTCAACATAGTGGTCAATGCGGCCTTATCAAACTATGCACTCTGAGTGTGATTCCAGCTTCTCTCACACACAAGACTCTCAGAAGTAACTAAAATACGTCTTGCAACAGCATCTACTAAGAAACACTCTCCTAATACGCCTAACACATTGAAACACAGTTCCTATGCGTTTCACCACTGAAAACATGAATACATGTCTTTTCTAACTAAGGAAACAAGGAAACTGCAAAGGCGACTACAGAAAAGAAGTGTTTCAAGAACTGAGTAACATGTGTGTTCCAAATGCAATTCTAACCGCAGGAACGTCTGAAACACAACACAGATGTAAACACACTACCAATGGGTATTTCAACATAGTGGTCAATGCGGCCTTATCAAACTATGCACTCTGAGTGTGATTCCAGCTTCTCTCACACACAAGACTCTCAGAAGTAACTAAAATACGTCTTGCAACAGCATCTACTAAGAAACACTCTCCTAATACGCCTAACACATTGAAACACAGTTCCTATGCGTTTCACCACTAAAACATGAATACATGTCTTTTCTAACTAAGGAAACAAGGAAACTGCAAAGGCGACTACAGAAAAGAAGTGTTTCAAGAACTGAGTAACATGTGTGTTCCAAATGCAATTCTAACCGCAGGAACGTCTGAAACACAACACAGATGTAAACACACTACCAATGGGTATTTCAACATAGTGGTCAATGCGGCCTTATCAAACTATGCACTCTGAGTGTGATTCCAGCTTCTCTCACACACAAGACTCTCAGAAGTAACTAAAATACGTCTTGCAACAGCATCTACTAAGAAACACTCTCCTAATACGCCTAACACATTGAAACACAGTTCCTATGCGTTTCACCACTAAAACATGAATACATGTCTTTTCTAACTAAGGAAACAAGGAAACTGCAAAGGCGACTACAGAAAAGAAGTGTTTCAAGAACTGAGTAACATGTGTGTTCCAAATGCAATTCTAACCGCAGGAACGTCTGAAACACAACACAGATGTAAACACACTACCAATGGGTATTTCAACATAGTGGTCAATGCGGCCTTATCAAACTATGCACTCTGAGTGTGATTCCAGCTTCTCTCACACACAAGACTCTCAGAAGTAACTAAAATACGTCTTGCAACAGCATCTACTAAGAAACACTCTCCTAATACGCCTAACACATTGAAACACAGTTCCTATGCGTTTCACCACTGAAACATGAATACATGTCTTTTCTAACTAAGGAAACAAGGAAACTGCAAAGGCGACTACAGAAAAGAAGTGTTTCAAGAACTGAGTAACATGTGTGTTCCAAATGCAATTCTAACCGCAGGAACGTCTGAAACACAACACAGATGTAAACACACTACCAATGGGTATTTCAACATAGTGGTCAATGCGGCCTTATCAAACTATGCACTCTGAGTGTGATTCCAGCTTCTCTCACACACAAGACTCTCAGAAGTAACTAAAATACGTCTTGCAACAGCATCTACTAAGAAACACTCTCCTAATACGCCTAACACATTGAAACACAGTTCCTATGCGTTTCACCACTAAAACATGAATACATGTCTTTTCTAACTAAGGAAACAAGGAAACTGCAAAGGCGACTACAGAAAAGAAGTGTTTCAAGAACTGAGTAACATGTGTGTTCCAAATGCAATTCTAACCGCAGGAACGTCTGAAACACAACACAGATGTAAACACACTACCAATGGGTATTTCAACATAGTGGTCAATGCGGCCTTATCAAACTATGCACTCTGAGTGTGATTCCAGCTTCTCTCACACACAAGACTCTCAGAAGTAACTAAAATACGTCTTGCAACAGCATCTACTAAGAAACACTCTCCTAATACGCCTAACACATTGAAACACAGTTCCTATGCGTTTCACCACTGAAACATGAATACATGTCTTTTCTAACTAAGGAAACAAGGAAACTGCAAAGGCGACTACAGAAAAGAAGTGTTTCAAGAACTGAGTAACATGTGTGTTCCAAATGCAATTCTAACCGCAGGAACGTCTGAAACACAACACAGATGTAAACACACTACCAATGGGTATTTCAACATAGTGGTCAATGCGGCCTTATCAAACTATGCACTCTGAGTGTGATTCCAGCTTCTCTCACACACAAGACTCTCAGAAGTAACTAAAATACGTCTTGCAACAGCATCTACTAAGAAACACTCTCCTAATACGCCTAACACATTGAAACACAGTTCCTATGCGTTTCACCACTAAAACATGAATACATGTCTTTTCTAACTAAGGAAACAAGGAAACTGCAAAGGCGACTACAGAAAAGAAGTGTTTCAAGAACTGAGTAACATGTGTGTTCCAAATGCAATTCTAACCGCAGGAACGTCTGAAACACAACACAGATGTAAACACACTACCAATGGGTATTTCAACATAGTGGTCAATGCGGCCTTATCAAACTATGCACTCTGAGTGTGATTCCAGCTTCTCTCACACACAAGACTCTCAGAAGTAACTAAAATACGTCTTGCAACAGCATCTACTAAGAAACACTCTCCTAATACGCCTAACACATTGAAACACAGTTCCTATGCGTTTCACCACTGAAACATGAATACATGTCTTTTCTAACTAAGGAAACAAGGAAACTGCAAAGGCGACTACAGAAAAGAAGTGTTTCAAGAACTGAGTAACATGTGTGTTCCAAATGCAATTCTAACCGCAGGAACGTCTGAAACACAACACAGATGTAAACACACTACCAATGGGTATTTCAACATAGTGGTCAATGCGGCCTTATCAAACTATGCACTCTGAGTGTGATTCCAGCTTCTCTCACACACAAGACTCTCAGAAGTAACTAAAATACGTCTTGCAACAGCATCTACTAAGAAACACTCTCCTAATACGCCTAACACATTGAAACACAGTTCCTATGCGTTTCACCACTAAAACATGAATACATGTCTTTTCTAACTAAGGAAACAAGGAAACTGCAAAGGCGACTACAGAAAAGAAGTGTTTCAAGAACTGAGTAACATGTGTGTTCCAAATGCAATTCTAACCGCAGGAACGTCTGAAACACAACACAGATGTAAACACACTACCAATGGGTATTTCAACATAGTGGTCAATGCGGCCTTATCAAACTATGCACTCTGAGTGTGATTCCAGCTTCTCTCACACACAAGACTCTCAGAAGTAACTAAAATACGTCTTGCAACAGCATCTACTAAGAAACACTCTCCTAATACGCCTAACACATTGAAACACAGTTCCTATGCGTTTCACCACTAAAACATGAATACATGTCTTTTCTAACTAAGGAAACAAGGAAACTGCAAAGGCGACTACAGAAAAGAAGTGTTTCAAGAACTGAGTAACATGTGTGTTCCAAATGCAATTCTAACCGCAGGAACGTCTGAAACACAACACAGATGTAAACACACTACCAATGGGTATTTCAACATAGTGGTCAATGCGGCCTTATCAAACTATGCACTCTGAGTGTGATTCCAGCTTCTCTCACACACAAGACTCTCAGAAGTAACTAAAATACGTCTTGCAACAGCATCTACTAAGAAACACTCTCCTAATACGCCTAACACATTGAAACACAGTTCCTATGCGTTTCACCACTAAAACATGAATACATGTCTTTTCTAACTAAGGAAACAAGGAAACTGCAAAGGCGACTACAGAAAAGAAGTGTTTCAAGAACTGAGTAACATGTGTGTTCCAAATGCAATTCTAACCGCAGGAACGTCTGAAACACAACACAGATGTAAACACACTACCAATGGGTATTTCAACATAGTGGTCAATGCGGCCTTATCAAACTATGCACTCTGAGTGTGATTCCAGCTTCTCTCACACACAAGACTCTCAGAAGTAACTAAAATACGTCTTGCAACAGCATCTACTAAGAAACACTCTCCTAATACGCCTAACACATTGAAACACAGTTCCTATGCGTTTCACCACTGAAACATGAATACATGTCTTTTCTAACTAAGGAAACAAGGAAACTGCAAAGGCGACTACAGAAAAGAAGTGTTTCAAGAACTGAGTAACATGTGTGTTCCAAATGCAATTCTAACCGCAGGAACGTCTGAAACACAACACAGATGTAAACACACTACCAATGGGTATTTCAACATAGTGGTCAATGCGGCCTTATCAAACTATGCACTCTGAGTGTGATTCCAGCTTCTCTCACACACAAGACTCTCAGAAGTAACTAAAATACGTCTTGCAACAGCATCTACTAAGAAACACTCTCCTAATACGCCTAACACATTGAAACACAGTTCCTATGCGTTTCACCACTAAAACATGAATACATGTCTTTTCTAACTAAGGAAACAAGGAAACTGCAAAGGCGACTACAGAAAAGAAGTGTTTCAAGAACTGAGTAACATGTGTGTTCCAAATGCAATTCTAACCGCAGGAACGTCTGAAACACAACACAGATGTAAACACACTACCAATGGGTATTTCAACATAGTGGTCAATGCGGCCTTATCAAACTATGCACTCTGAGTGTGATTCCAGCTTCTCTCACACACAAGACTCTCAGAAGTAACTAAAATACGTCTTGCAACAGCATCTACTAAGAAACACTCTCCTAATACGCCTAACACATTGAAACACAGTTCCTATGCGTTTCTCCACTAAAACATGAATACATGTCTTTTCTAACTAAGGAAACAAGGAAACTGCAAAGGCGACTACAGAAAAGAAGTGTTTCAAGAACTGAGTAACATGTGTGTTCCAAATGCAATTCTAACCGCAGGAACGTCTGAAACACAACACAGATGTAAACACACTACCAATGGGTATTTCAACATAGTGGTCAATGCGGCCTTATCAAACTATGCACTCTGAGTGTGATTCCAGCTTCTCTCACACACAAGACTCTCAGAAGTAACTAAAATACGTCTTGCAACAGCATCTACTAAGAAACACTCTCCTAATACGCCTAACACATTGAAACACAGTTCCTATGCGTTTCACCACTAAAACATGAATACATGTCTTTTCTAACTAAGGAAACAAGGAAACTGCAAAGGCGACTACAGAAAAGAAGTGTTTCAAGAACTGAGTAACATGTGTGTTCCAAATGCAATTCTAACCGCAGGAACGTCTGAAACACAACACAGATGTAAACACACTACCAATGGGTATTTCAACATAGTGGTCAATGCGGCCTTATCAAACTATGCACTCTGAGTGTGATTCCAGCTTCTCTCACACACAAGACTCTCAGAAGTAACTAAAATACGTCTTGCAACAGCATCTACTAAGAAACACTCTCCTAATACGCCTAACACATTGAAACACAGTTCCTATGCGTTTCTCCACTAAAACATGAATACATGTCTTTTCTAACTAAGGAAACAAGGAAACTGCAAAGGCGACTACAGAAAAGAAGTGTTTCAAGAACTGAGTAACATGTGTGTTCCAAATGCAATTCTAACCGCAGGAACGTCTGAAACACAACACAGATGTAAACACACTACCAATGGGTATTTCAACATAGTGGTCAATGCGGCCTTATCAAACTATGCACTCTGAGTGTGATTCCAGCTTCTCTCACACACAAGACTCTCAGAAGTAACTAAAATACGTCTTGCAACAGCATCTACTAAGAAACACTCTCCTAATACGCCTAACACATTGAAACACAGTTCCTATGCGTTTCTCCACTAAAACATGAATACATGTCTTTTCTAACTAAGGAAACAAGGAAACTGCAAAGGCGACTACAGAAAAGAAGTGTTTCAAGAACTGAGTAACATGTGTGTTCCAAATGCAATTCTAACCGCAGGAACGTCTGAAACACAACACAGATGTAAACACACTACCAATGGGTATTTCAACATAGTGGTCAATGCGGCCTTATCAAACTATGCACTCTGAGTGTGATTCCAGCTTCTCTCACACACAAGACTCTCAGAAGTAACTAAAATACGTCTTGCAACAGCATCTACTAAGAAACACTCTCCTAATACGCCTAACACATTGAAACACAGTTCCTATGCGTTTCTCCACTAAAACATGAATACATGTCTTTTCTAACTAAGGAAACAAGGAAACTGCAAAGGCGACTACAGAAAAGAAGTGTTTCAAGAACTGAGTAACATGTGTGTTCCAAATGCAATTCTAACCGCAGGAACGTCTGAAACACAACACAGATGTAAACACACTACCAATGGGTATTTCAACATAGTGGTCAATGCGGCCTTATCAAACTATGCACTCTGAGTGTGATTCCAGCTTCTCTCACACACAAGACTCTCAGAAGTAACTAAAATACGTCTTGCAACAGCATCTACTAAGAAACACTCTCCTAATACGCCTAACACATTGAAACACAGTTCCTATGCGTTTCACCACTAAAACATGAATACATGTCTTTTCTAACTAAGGAAACAAGGAAACTGCAAAGGCGACTACAGAAAAGAAGTGTTTCAAGAACTGAGTAACATGTGTGTTCCAAATGCAATTCTAACCGCAGGAACGTCTGAAACACAACACAGATGTAAACACACTACCAATGGGTATTTCAACATAGTGGTCAATGCGGCCTTATCAAACTATGCACTCTGAGTGTGATTCCAGCTTCTCTCACACACAAGACTCTCAGAAGTAACTAAAATACGTCTTGCAACAGCATCTACTAAGAAACACTCTCCTAATACGCCTAACACATTGAAACACAGTTCCTATGCGTTTCACCACTAAAACATGAATACATGTCTTTTCTAACTAAGGAAACAAGGAAACTGCAAAGGCGACTACAGAAAAGAAGTGTTTCAAGAACTGAGTAACATGTGTGTTCCAAATGCAATTCTAACCGCAGGAACGTCTGAAACACAACACAGATGTAAACACACTACCAATGGGTATTTCAACATAGTGGTCAATGCGGCCTTATCAAACTATGCACTCTGAGTGTGATTCCAGCTTCTCTCACACACAAGACTCTCAGAAGTAACTAAAATACGTCTTGCAACAGCATCTACTAAGAAACACTCTCCTAATACGCCTAACACATTGAAACACAGTTCCTATGCGTTTCACCACTAAACATGAATACATGTCTTTTCTAACTAAGGAAACAAGGAAACTGCAAAGGCGACTACAGAAAAGAAGTGTTTCAAGAACTGAGTAACATGTGTGTTCCAAATGCAATTCTAACCGCAGGAACGTCTGAAACACAACACAGATGTAAACACACTACCAATGGGTATTTCAACATAGTGGTCAATGCGGCCTTATCAAACTATGCACTCTGAGTGTGATTCCAGCTTCTCTCACACACAAGACTCTCAGAAGTAACTAAAATACGTCTTGCAACAGCATCTACTAAGAAACACTCTCCTAATACGCCTAACACATTGAAACACAGTTCCTATGCGTTTCACCACTAAAACATGAATACATGTCTTTTCTAACTAAGGAAACAAGGAAACTGCAAAGGCGACTACAGAAAAGAAGTGTTTCAAGAACTGAGTAACATGTGTGTTCCAAATGCAATTCTAACCGCAGGAACGTCTGAAACACAACACAGATGTAAACACACTACCAATGGGTATTTCAACATAGTGGTCAATGCGGCCTTATCAAACTATGCACTCTGAGTGTGATTCCAGCTTCTCTCACACACAAGACTCTCAGAAGTAACTAAAATACGTCTTGCAACAGCATCTACTAAGAAACACTCTCCTAATACGCCTAACACATTGAAACACAGTTCCTATGCGTTTCACCACTAAAACATGAATACATGTCTTTTCTAACTAAGGAAACAAGGAAACTGCAAAGGCGACTACAGAAAAGAAGTGTTTCAAGAACTGAGTAACATGTGTGTTCCAAATGCAATTCTAACCGCAGGAACGTCTGAAACACAACACAGATGTAAACACACTACCAATGGGTATTTCAACATAGTGGTCAATGCGGCCTTATCAAACTATGCACTCTGAGTGTGATTCCAGCTTCTCTCACACACAAGACTCTCAGAAGTAACTAAAATACGTCTTGCAACAGCATCTACTAAGAAACACTCTCCTAATACGCCTAACACATTGAAACACAGTTCCTATGCGTTTCTCCACTAAAACATGAATACATGTCTTTTCTAACTAAGGAAACAAGGAAACTGCAAAGGCGACTACAGAAAAGAAGTGTTTCAAGAACTGAGTAACATGTGTGTTCCAAATGCAATTCTAACCGCAGGAACGTCTGAAACACAACACAGATGTAAACACACTACCAATGGGTATTTCAACATAGTGGTCAATGCGGCCTTATCAAACTATGCACTCTGAGTGTGATTCCAGCTTCTCTCACACACAAGACTCTCAGAAGTAACTAAAATACGTCTTGCAACAGCATCTACTAAGAAACACTCTCCTAATACGCCTAACACATTGAAACACAGTTCCTATGCGTTTCACCACTAAAACATGAATACATGTCTTTTCTAACTAAGGAAACAAGGAAACTGCAAAGGCGACTACAGAAAAGAAGTGTTTCAAGAACTGAGTAACATGTGTGTTCCAAATGCAATTCTAACCGCAGGAACGTCTGAAACACAACACAGATGTAAACACACTACCAATGGGTATTTCAACATAGTGGTCAATGCGGCCTTATCAAACTATGCACTCTGAGTGTGATTCCAGCTTCTCTCACACACAAGACTCTCAGAAGTAACTAAAATACGTCTTGCAACAGCATCTACTAAGAAACACTCTCCTAATACGCCTAACACATTGAAACACAGTTCCTATGCGTTTCTCCACTAAAACATGAATACATGTCTTTTCTAACTAAGGAAACAAGGAAACTGCAAAGGCGACTACAGAAAAGAAGTGTTTCAAGAACTGAGTAACATGTGTGTTCCAAATGCAATTCTAACCGCAGGAACGTCTGAAACACAACACAGATGTAAACACACTACCAATGGGTATTTCAACATAGTGGTCAATGCGGCCTTATCAAACTATGCACTCTGAGTGTGATTCCAGCTTCTCTCACACACAAGACTCTCAGAAGTAACTAAAATACGTCTTGCAACAGCATCTACTAAGAAACACTCTCCTAATACGCCTAACACATTGAAACACAGTTCCTATGCGTTTCACCACTAAAACATGAATACATGTCTTTTCTAACTAAGGAAACAAGGAAACTGCAAAGGCGACTACAGAAAAGAAGTGTTTCAAGAACTGAGTAACATGTGTGTTCCAAATGCAATTCTAACCGCAGGAACGTCTGAAACACAACACAGATGTAAACACACTACCAATGGGTATTTCAACATAGTGGTCAATGCGGCCTTATCAAACTATGCACTCTGAGTGTGATTCCAGCTTCTCTCACACACAAGACTCTCAGAAGTAACTAAAATACGTCTTGCAACAGCATCTACTAAGAAACACTCTCCTAATACGCCTAACACATTGAAACACAGTTCCTATGCGTTTCTCCACTAAAACATGAATACATGTCTTTTCTAACTAAGGAAACAAGGAAACTGCAAAGGCGACTACAGAAAAGAAGTGTTTCAAGAACTGAGTAACATGTGTGTTCCAAATGCAATTCTAACCGCAGGAACGTCTGAAACACAACACAGATGTAAACACACTACCAATGGGTATTTCAACATAGTGGTCAATGCGGCCTTATCAAACTATGCACTCTGAGTGTGATTCCAGCTTCTCTCACACACAAGACTCTCAGAAGTAACTAAAATACGTCTTGCAACAGCATCTACTAAGAAACACTCTCCTAATACGCCTAACACATTGAAACACAGTTCCTATGCGTTTCACCACTAAAACATGAATACATGTCTTTTCTAACTAAGGAAACAAGGAAACTGCAAAGGCGACTACAGAAAAGAAGTGTTTCAAGAACTGAGTAACATGTGTGTTCCAAATGCAATTCTAACCGCAGGAACGTCTGAAACACAACACAGATGTAAACACACTACCAATGGGTATTTCAACATAGTGGTCAATGCGGCCTTATCAAACTATGCACTCTGAGTGTGATTCCAGCTTCTCTCACACACAAGACTCTCAGAAGTAACTAAAATACGTCTTGCAACAGCATCTACTAAGAAACACTCTCCTAATACGCCTAACACATTGAAACACAGTTCCTATGCGTTTCTCCACTAAAACATGAATACATGTCTTTTCTAACTAAGGAAACAAGGAAACTGCAAAGGCGACTACAGAAAAGAAGTGTTTCAAGAACTGAGTAACATGTGTGTTCCAAATGCAATTCTAACCGCAGGAACGTCTGAAACACAACACAGATGTAAACACACTACCAATGGGTATTTCAACATAGTGGTCAATGCGGCCTTATCAAACTATGCACTCTGAGTGTGATTCCAGCTTCTCTCACACACAAGACTCTCAGAAGTAACTAAAATACGTCTTGCAACAGCATCTACTAAGAAACACTCTCCTAATACGCCTAACACATTGAAACACAGTTCCTATGCGTTTCACCACTAAAACATGAATACATGTCTTTTCTAACTAAGGAAACAAGGAAACTGCAAAGGCGACTACAGAAAAGAAGTGTTTCAAGAACTGAGTAACATGTGTGTTCCAAATGCAATTCTAACCGCAGGAACGTCTGAAACACAACACAGATGTAAACACACTACCAATGGGTATTTCAACATAGTGGTCAATGCGGCCTTATCAAACTATGCACTCTGAGTGTGATTCCAGCTTCTCTCACACACAAGACTCTCAGAAGTAACTAAAATACGTCTTGCAACAGCATCTACTAAGAAACACTCTCCTAATACGCCTAACACATTGAAACACAGTTCCTATGCGTTTCTCCACTAAAACATGAATACATGTCTTTTCTAACTAAGGAAACAAGGAAACTGCAAAGGCGACTACAGAAAAGAAGTGTTTCAAGAACTGAGTAACATGTGTGTTCCAAATGCAATTCTAACCGCAGGAACGTCTGAAACACAACACAGATGTAAACACACTACCAATGGGTATTTCAACATAGTGGTCAATGCGGCCTTATCAAACTATGCACTCTGAGTGTGATTCCAGCTTCTCTCACACACAAGACTCTCAGAAGTAACTAAAATACGTCTTGCAACAGCATCTACTAAGAAACACTCTCCTAATACGCCTAACACATTGAAACACAGTTCCTATGCGTTTCACCACTAAAACATGAATACATGTCTTTTCTAACTAAGGAAACAAGGAAACTGCAAAGGCGACTACAGAAAAGAAGTGTTTCAAGAACTGAGTAACATGTGTGTTCCAAATGCAATTCTAACCGCAGGAACGTCTGAAACACAACACAGATGTAAACACACTACCAATGGGTATTTCAACATAGTGGTCAATGCGGCCTTATCAAACTATGCACTCTGAGTGTGATTCCAGCTTCTCTCACACACAAGACTCTCAGAAGTAACTAAAATACGTCTTGCAACAGCATCTACTAAGAAACACTCTCCTAATACGCCTAACACATTGAAACACAGTTCCTATGCGTTTCTCCACTAAAACATGAATACATGTCTTTTCTAACTAAGGAAACAAGGAAACTGCAAAGGCGACTACAGAAAAGAAGTGTTTCAAGAACTGAGTAACATGTGTGTTCCAAATGCAATTCTAACCGCAGGAACGTCTGAAACACAACACAGATGTAAACACACTACCAATGGGTATTTCAACATAGTGGTCAATGCGGCCTTATCAAACTATGCACTCTGAGTGTGATTCCAGCTTCTCTCACACACAAGACTCTCAGAAGTAACTAAAATACGTCTTGCAACAGCATCTACTAAGAAACACTCTCCTAATACGCCTAACACATTGAAACACAGTTCCTATGCGTTTCACCACTAAAACATGAATACATGTCTTTTCTAACTAAGGAAACAAGGAAACTGCAAAGGCGACTACAGAAAAGAAGTGTTTCAAGAACTGAGTAACATGTGTGTTCCAAATGCAATTCTAACCGCAGGAACGTCTGAAACACAACACAGATGTAAACACACTACCAATGGGTATTTCAACATAGTGGTCAATGCGGCCTTATCAAACTATGCACTCTGAGTGTGATTCCAGCTTCTCTCACACACAAGACTCTCAGAAGTAACTAAAATACGTCTTGCAACAGCATCTACTAAGAAACACTCTCCTAATACGCCTAACACATTGAAACACAGTTCCTATGCGTTTCTCCACTAAAACATGAATACATGTCTTTTCTAACTAAGGAAACAAGGAAACTGCAAAGGCGACTACAGAAAAGAAGTGTTTCAAGAACTGAGTAACATGTGTGTTCCAAATGCAATTCTAACCGCAGGAACGTCTGAAACACAACACAGATGTAAACACACTACCAATGGGTATTTCAACATAGTGGTCAATGCGGCCTTATCAAACTATGCACTCTGAGTGTGATTCCAGCTTCTCTCACACACAAGACTCTCAGAAGTAACTAAAATACGTCTTGCAACAGCATCTACTAAGAAACACTCTCCTAATACGCCTAACACATTGAAACACAGTTCCTATGCGTTTCACCACTAAAACATGAATACATGTCTTTTCTAACTAAGGAAACAAGGAAACTGCAAAGGCGACTACAGAAAAGAAGTGTTTCAAGAACTGAGTAACATGTGTGTTCCAAATGCAATTCTAACCGCAGGAACGTCTGAAACACAACACAGATGTAAACACACTACCAATGGGTATTTCAACATAGTGGTCAATGCGGCCTTATCAAACTATGCACTCTGAGTGTGATTCCAGCTTCTCTCACACACAAGACTCTCAGAAGTAACTAAAATACGTCTTGCAACAGCATCTACTAAGAAACACTCTCCTAATACGCCTAACACATTGAAACACAGTTCCTATGCGTTTCTCCACTAAAACATGAATACATGTCTTTTCTAACTAAGGAAACAAGGAAACTGCAAAGGCGACTACAGAAAAGAAGTGTTTCAAGAACTGAGTAACATGTGTGTTCCAAATGCAATTCTAACCGCAGGAACGTCTGAAACACAACACAGATGTAAACACACTACCAATGGGTATTTCAACATAGTGGTCAATGCGGCCTTATCAAACTATGCACTCTGAGTGTGATTCCAGCTTCTCTCACACACAAGACTCTCAGAAGTAACTAAAATACGTCTTGCAACAGCATCTACTAAGAAACACTCTCCTAATACGCCTAACACATTGAAACACAGTTCCTATGCGTTTCTCCACTAAAACATGAATACATGTCTTTTCTAACTAAGGAAACAAGGAAACTGCAAAGGCGACTACAGAAAAGAAGTGTTTCAAGAACTGAGTAACATGTGTGTTCCAAATGCAATTCTAACCGCAGGAACGTCTGAAACACAACACAGATGTAAACACACTACCAATGGGTATTTCAACATAGTGGTCAATGCGGCCTTATCAAACTATGCACTCTGAGTGTGATTCCAGCTTCTCTCACACACAAGACTCTCAGAAGTAACTAAAATACGTCTTGCAACAGCATCTACTAAGAAACACTCTCCTAATACGCCTAACACATTGAAACACAGTTCCTATGCGTTTCTCCACTAAAACATGAATACATGTCTTTTCTAACTAAGGAAACAAGGAAACTGCAAAGGCGACTACAGAAAAGAAGTGTTTCAAGAACTGAGTAACATGTGTGTTCCAAATGCAATTCTAACCGCAGGAACGTCTGAAACACAACACAGATGTAAACACACTACCAATGGGTATTTCAACATAGTGGTCAATGCGGCCTTATCAAACTATGCACTCTGAGTGTGATTCCAGCTTCTCTCACACACAAGACTCTCAGAAGTAACTAAAATACGTCTTGCAACAGCATCTACTAAGAAACACTCTCCTAATACGCCTAACACATTGAAACACAGTTCCTATGCGTTTCACCACTAAAACATGAATACATGTCTTTTCTAACTAAGGAAACAAGGAAACTGCAAAGGCGACTACAGAAAAGAAGTGTTTCAAGAACTGAGTAACATGTGTGTTCCAAATGCAATTCTAACCGCAGGAACGTCTGAAACACAACACAGATGTAAACACACTACCAATGGGTATTTCAACATAGTGGTCAATGCGGCCTTATCAAACTATGCACTCTGAGTGTGATTCCAGCTTCTCTCACACACAAGACTCTCAGAAGTAACTAAAATACGTCTTGCAACAGCATCTACTAAGAAACACTCTCCTAATACGCCTAACACATTGAAACACAGTTCCTATGCGTTTCTCCACTAAAACATGAATACATGTCTTTTCTAACTAAGGAAACAAGGAAACTGCAAAGGCGACTACAGAAAAGAAGTGTTTCAAGAACTGAGTAACATGTGTGTTCCAAATGCAATTCTAACCGCAGGAACGTCTGAAACACAACACAGATGTAAACACACTACCAATGGGTATTTCAACATAGTGGTCAATGCGGCCTTATCAAACTATGCACTCTGAGTGTGATTCCAGCTTCTCTCACACACAAGACTCTCAGAAGTAACTAAAATACGTCTTGCAACAGCATCTACTAAGAAACACTCTCCTAATACGCCTAACACATTGAAACACAGTTCCTATGCGTTTCTCCACTAAAACATGAATACATGTCTTTTCTAACTAAGGAAACAAGGAAACTGCAAAGGCGACTACAGAAAAGAAGTGTTTCAAGAACTGAGTAACATGTGTGTTCCAAATGCAATTCTAACCGCAGGAACGTCTGAAACACAACACAGATGTAAACACACTACCAATGGGTATTTCAACATAGTGGTCAATGCGGCCTTATCAAACTATGCACTCTGAGTGTGATTCCAGCTTCTCTCACACACAAGACTCTCAGAAGTAACTAAAATACGTCTTGCAACAGCATCTACTAAGAAACACTCTCCTAATACGCCTAACACATTGAAACACAGTTCCTATGCGTTTCACCACTAAAACATGAATACATGTCTTTTCTAACTAAGGAAACAAGGAAACTGCAAAGGCGACTACAGAAAAGAAGTGTTTCAAGAACTGAGTAACATGTGTGTTCCAAATGCAATTCTAACCGCAGGAACGTCTGAAACACAACACAGATGTAAACACACTACCAATGGGTATTTCAACATAGTGGTCAATGCGGCCTTATCAAACTATGCACTCTGAGTGTGATTCCAGCTTCTCTCACACACAAGACTCTCAGAAGTAACTAAAATACGTCTTGCAACAGCATCTACTAAGAAACACTCTCCTAATACGCCTAACACATTGAAACACAGTTCCTATGCGTTTCTCCACTAAAACATGAATACATGTCTTTTCTAACTAAGGAAACAAGGAAACTGCAAAGGCGACTACAGAAAAGAAGTGTTTCAAGAACTGAGTAACATGTGTGTTCCAAATGCAATTCTAACCGCAGGAACGTCTGAAACACAACACAGATGTAAACACACTACCAATGGGTATTTCAACATAGTGGTCAATGCGGCCTTATCAAACTATGCACTCTGAGTGTGATTCCAGCTTCTCTCACACACAAGACTCTCAGAAGTAACTAAAATACGTCTTGCAACAGCATCTACTAAGAAACACTCTCCTAATACGCCTAACACATTGAAACACAGTTCCTATGCGTTTCTCCACTAAAACATGAATACATGTCTTTTCTAACTAAGGAAACAAGGAAACTGCAAAGGCGACTACAGAAAAGAAGTGTTTCAAGAACTGAGTAACATGTGTGTTCCAAATGCAATTCTAACCGCAGGAACGTCTGAAACACAACACAGATGTAAACACACTACCAATGGGTATTTCAACATAGTGGTCAATGCGGCCTTATCAAACTATGCACTCTGAGTGTGATTCCAGCTTCTCTCACACACAAGACTCTCAGAAGTAACTAAAATACGTCTTGCAACAGCATCTACTAAGAAACACTCTCCTAATACGCCTAACACATTGAAACACAGTTCCTATGCGTTTCTCCACTAAAACATGAATACATGTCTTTTCTAACTAAGGAAACAAGGAAACTGCAAAGGCGACTACAGAAAAGAAGTGTTTCAAGAACTGAGTAACATGTGTGTTCCAAATGCAATTCTAACCGCAGGAACGTCTGAAACACAACACAGATGTAAACACACTACCAATGGGTATTTCAACATAGTGGTCAATGCGGCCTTATCAAACTATGCACTCTGAGTGTGATTCCAGCTTCTCTCACACACAAGACTCTCAGAAGTAACTAAAATACGTCTTGCAACAGCATCTACTAAGAAACACTCTCCTAATACGCCTAACACATTGAAACACAGTTCCTATGCGTTTCTCCACTAAAACATGAATACATGTCTTTTCTAACTAAGGAAACAAGGAAACTGCAAAGGCGACTACAGAAAAGAAGTGTTTCAAGAACTGAGTAACATGTGTGTTCCAAATGCAATTCTAACCGCAGGAACGTCTGAAACACAACACAGATGTAAACACACTACCAATGGGTATTTCAACATAGTGGTCAATGCGGCCTTATCAAACTATGCACTCTGAGTGTGATTCCAGCTTCTCTCACACACAAGACTCTCAGAAGTAACTAAAATACGTCTTGCAACAGCATCTACTAAGAAACACTCTCCTAATACGCCTAACACATTGAAACACAGTTCCTATGCGTTTCTCCACTAAAACATGAATACATGTCTTTTCTAACTAAGGAAACAAGGAAACTGCAAAGGCGACTACAGAAAAGAAGTGTTTCAAGAACTGAGTAACATGTGTGTTCCAAATGCAATTCTAACCGCAGGAACGTCTGAAACACAACACAGATGTAAACACACTACCAATGGGTATTTCAACATAGTGGTCAATGCGGCCTTATCAAACTATGCACTCTGAGTGTGATTCCAGCTTCTCTCACACACAAGACTCTCAGAAGTAACTAAAATACGTCTTGCAACAGCATCTACTAAGAAACACTCTCCTAATACGCCTAACACATTGAAACACAGTTCCTATGCGTTTCTCCACTAAAACATGAATACATGTCTTTTCTAACTAAGGAAACAAGGAAACTGCAAAGGCGACTACAGAAAAGAAGTGTTTCAAGAACTGAGTAACATGTGTGTTCCAAATGCAATTCTAACCGCAGGAACGTCTGAAACACAACACAGATGTAAACACACTACCAATGGGTATTTCAACATAGTGGTCAATGCGGCCTTATCAAACTATGCACTCTGAGTGTGATTCCAGCTTCTCTCACACACAAGACTCTCAGAAGTAACTAAAATACGTCTTGCAACAGCATCTACTAAGAAACACTCTCCTAATACGCCTAACACATTGAAACACAGTTCCTATGCGTTTCACCACTAAAACATGAATACATGTCTTTTCTAACTAAGGAAACAAGGAAACTGCAAAGGCGACTACAGAAAAGAAGTGTTTCAAGAACTGAGTAACATGTGTGTTCCAAATGCAATTCTAACCGCAGGAACGTCTGAAACACAACACAGATGTAAACACACTACCAATGGGTATTTCAACATAGTGGTCAATGCGGCCTTATCAAACTATGCACTCTGAGTGTGATTCCAGCTTCTCTCACACACAAGACTCTCAGAAGTAACTAAAATACGTCTTGCAACAGCATCTACTAAGAAACACTCTCCTAATACGCCTAACACATTGAAACACAGTTCCTATGCGTTTCTCCACTAAAACATGAATACATGTCTTTTCTAACTAAGGAAACAAGGAAACTGCAAAGGCGACTACAGAAAAGAAGTGTTTCAAGAACTGAGTAACATGTGTGTTCCAAATGCAATTCTAACCGCAGGAACGTCTGAAACACAACACAGATGTAAACACACTACCAATGGGTATTTCAACATAGTGGTCAATGCGGCCTTATCAAACTATGCACTCTGAGTGTGATTCCAGCTTCTCTCACACACAAGACTCTCAGAAGTAACTAAAATACGTCTTGCAACAGCATCTACTAAGAAACACTCTCCTAATACGCCTAACACATTGAAACACAGTTCCTATGCGTTTCTCCACTAAAACATGAATACATGTCTTTTCTAACTAAGGAAACAAGGAAACTGCAAAGGCGACTACAGAAAAGAAGTGTTTCAAGAACTGAGTAACATGTGTGTTCCAAATGCAATTCTAACCGCAGGAACGTCTGAAACACAACACAGATGTAAACACACTACCAATGGGTATTTCAACATAGTGGTCAATGCGGCCTTATCAAACTATGCACTCTGAGTGTGATTCCAGCTTCTCTCACACACAAGACTCTCAGAAGTAACTAAAATACGTCTTGCAACAGCATCTACTAAGAAACACTCTCCTAATACGCCTAACACATTGAAACACAGTTCCTATGCGTTTCTCCACTAAAACATGAATACATGTCTTTTCTAACTAAGGAAACAAGGAAACTGCAAAGGCGACTACAGAAAAGAAGTGTTTCAAGAACTGAGTAACATGTGTGTTCCAAATGCAATTCTAACCGCAGGAACGTCTGAAACACAACACAGATGTAAACACACTACCAATGGGTATTTCAACATAGTGGTCAATGCGGCCTTATCAAACTATGCACTCTGAGTGTGATTCCAGCTTCTCTCACACACAAGACTCTCAGAAGTAACTAAAATACGTCTTGCAACAGCATCTACTAAGAAACACTCTCCTAATACGCCTAACACATTGAAACACAGTTCCTATGCGTTTCTCCACTAAAACATGAATACATGTCTTTTCTAACTAAGGAAACAAGGAAACTGCAAAGGCGACTACAGAAAAGAAGTGTTTCAAGAACTGAGTAACATGTGTGTTCCAAATGCAATTCTAACCGCAGGAACGTCTGAAACACAACACAGATGTAAACACACTACCAATGGGTATTTCAACATAGTGGTCAATGCGGCCTTATCAAACTATGCACTCTGAGTGTGATTCCAGCTTCTCTCACACACAAGACTCTCAGAAGTAACTAAAATACGTCTTGCAACAGCATCTACTAAGAAACACTCTCCTAATACGCCTAACACATTGAAACACAGTTCCTATGCGTTTCTCCACTAAAACATGAATACATGTCTTTTCTAACTAAGGAAACAAGGAAACTGCAAAGGCGACTACAGAAAAGAAGTGTTTCAAGAACTGAGTAACATGTGTGTTCCAAATGCAATTCTAACCGCAGGAACGTCTGAAACACAACACAGATGTAAACACACTACCAATGGGTATTTCAACATAGTGGTCAATGCGGCCTTATCAAACTATGCACTCTGAGTGTGATTCCAGCTTCTCTCACACACAAGACTCTCAGAAGTAACTAAAATACGTCTTGCAACAGCATCTACTAAGAAACACTCTCCTAATACGCCTAACACATTGAAACACAGTTCCTATGCGTTTCTCCACTAAAACATGAATACATGTCTTTTCTAACTAAGGAAACAAGGAAACTGCAAAGGCGACTACAGAAAAGAAGTGTTTCAAGAACTGAGTAACATGTGTGTTCCAAATGCAATTCTAACCGCAGGAACGTCTGAAACACAACACAGATGTAAACACACTACCAATGGGTATTTCAACATAGTGGTCAATGCGGCCTTATCAAACTATGCACTCTGAGTGTGATTCCAGCTTCTCTCACACACAAGACTCTCAGAAGTAACTAAAATACGTCTTGCAACAGCATCTACTAAGAAACACTCTCCTAATACGCCTAACACATTGAAACACAGTTCCTATGCGTTTCACCACTAAAACATGAATACATGTCTTTTCTAACTAAGGAAACAAGGAAACTGCAAAGGCGACTACAGAAAAGAAGTGTTTCAAGAACTGAGTAACATGTGTGTTCCAAATGCAATTCTAACCGCAGGAACGTCTGAAACACAACACAGATGTAAACACACTACCAATGGGTATTTCAACATAGTGGTCAATGCGGCCTTATCAAACTATGCACTCTGAGTGTGATTCCAGCTTCTCTCACACACAAGACTCTCAGAAGTAACTAAAATACGTCTTGCAACAGCATCTACTAAGAAACACTCTCCTAATACGCCTAACACATTGAAACACAGTTCCTATGCGTTTCTCCACTAAAACATGAATACATGTCTTTTCTAACTAAGGAAACAAGGAAACTGCAAAGGCGACTACAGAAAAGAAGTGTTTCAAGAACTGAGTAACATGTGTGTTCCAAATGCAATTCTAACCGCAGGAACGTCTGAAACACAACACAGATGTAAACACACTACCAATGGGTATTTCAACATAGTGGTCAATGCGGCCTTATCAAACTATGCACTCTGAGTGTGATTCCAGCTTCTCTCACACACAAGACTCTCAGAAGTAACTAAAATACGTCTTGCAACAGCATCTACTAAGAAACACTCTCCTAATACGCCTAACACATTGAAACACAGTTCCTATGCGTTTCTCCACTAAAACATGAATACATGTCTTTTCTAACTAAGGAAACAAGGAAACTGCAAAGGCGACTACAGAAAAGAAGTGTTTCAAGAACTGAGTAACATGTGTGTTCCAAATGCAATTCTAACCGCAGGAACGTCTGAAACACAACACAGATGTAAACACACTACCAATGGGTATTTCAACATAGTGGTCAATGCGGCCTTATCAAACTATGCACTCTGAGTGTGATTCCAGCTTCTCTCACACACAAGACTCTCAGAAGTAACTAAAATACGTCTTGCAACAGCATCTACTAAGAAACACTCTCCTAATACGCCTAACACATTGAAACACAGTTCCTATGCGTTTCACCACTAAAACATGAATACATGTCTTTTCTAACTAAGGAAACAAGGAAACTGCAAAGGCGACTACAGAAAAGAAGTGTTTCAAGAACTGAGTAACATGTGTGTTCCAAATGCAATTCTAACCGCAGGAACGTCTGAAACACAACACAGATGTAAACACACTACCAATGGGTATTTCAACATAGTGGTCAATGCGGCCTTATCAAACTATGCACTCTGAGTGTGATTCCAGCTTCTCTCACACACAAGACTCTCAGAAGTAACTAAAATACGTCTTGCAACAGCATCTACTAAGAAACACTCTCCTAATACGCCTAACACATTGAAACACAGTTCCTATGCGTTTCTCCACTAAAACATGAATACATGTCTTTTCTAACTAAGGAAACAAGGAAACTGCAAAGGCGACTACAGAAAAGAAGTGTTTCAAGAACTGAGTAACATGTGTGTTCCAAATGCAATTCTAACCGCAGGAACGTCTGAAACACAACACAGATGTAAACACACTACCAATGGGTATTTCAACATAGTGGTCAATGCGGCCTTATCAAACTATGCACTCTGAGTGTGATTCCAGCTTCTCTCACACACAAGACTCTCAGAAGTAACTAAAATACGTCTTGCAACAGCATCTACTAAGAAACACTCTCCTAATACGCCTAACACATTGAAACACAGTTCCTATGCGTTTCTCCACTAAAACATGAATACATGTCTTTTCTAACTAAGGAAACAAGGAAACTGCAAAGGCGACTACAGAAAAGAAGTGTTTCAAGAACTGAGTAACATGTGTGTTCCAAATGCAATTCTAACCGCAGGAACGTCTGAAACACAACACAGATGTAAACACACTACCAATGGGTATTTCAACATAGTGGTCAATGCGGCCTTATCAAACTATGCACTCTGAGTGTGATTCCAGCTTCTCTCACACACAAGACTCTCAGAAGTAACTAAAATACGTCTTGCAACAGCATCTACTAAGAAACACTCTCCTAATACGCCTAACACATTGAAACACAGTTCCTATGCGTTTCTCCACTAAAACATGAATACATGTCTTTTCTAACTAAGGAAACAAGGAAACTGCAAAGGCGACTACAGAAAAGAAGTGTTTCAAGAACTGAGTAACATGTGTGTTCCAAATGCAATTCTAACCGCAGGAACGTCTGAAACACAACACAGATGTAAACACACTACCAATGGGTATTTCAACATAGTGGTCAATGCGGCCTTATCAAACTATGCACTCTGAGTGTGATTCCAGCTTCTCTCACACACAAGACTCTCAGAAGTAACTAAAATACGTCTTGCAACAGCATCTACTAAGAAACACTCTCCTAATACGCCTAACACATTGAAACACAGTTCCTATGCGTTTCTCCACTAAAACATGAATACATGTCTTTTCTAACTAAGGAAACAAGGAAACTGCAAAGGCGACTACAGAAAAGAAGTGTTTCAAGAACTGAGTAACATGTGTGTTCCAAATGCAATTCTAACCGCAGGAACGTCTGAAACACAACACAGATGTAAACACACTACCAATGGGTATTTCAACATAGTGGTCAATGCGGCCTTATCAAACTATGCACTCTGAGTGTGATTCCAGCTTCTCTCACACACAAGACTCTCAGAAGTAACTAAAATACGTCTTGCAACAGCATCTACTAAGAAACACTCTCCTAATACGCCTAACACATTGAAACACAGTTCCTATGCGTTTCACCACTAAAACATGAATACATGTCTTTTCTAACTAAGGAAACAAGGAAACTGCAAAGGCGACTACAGAAAAGAAGTGTTTCAAGAACTGAGTAACATGTGTGTTCCAAATGCAATTCTAACCGCAGGAACGTCTGAAACACAACACAGATGTAAACACACTACCAATGGGTATTTCAACATAGTGGTCAATGCGGCCTTATCAAACTATGCACTCTGAGTGTGATTCCAGCTTCTCTCACACACAAGACTCTCAGAAGTAACTAAAATACGTCTTGCAACAGCATCTACTAAGAAACACTCTCCTAATACGCCTAACACATTGAAACACAGTTCCTATGCGTTTCTCCACTAAAACATGAATACATGTCTTTTCTAACTAAGGAAACAAGGAAACTGCAAAGGCGACTACAGAAAAGAAGTGTTTCAAGAACTGAGTAACATGTGTGTTCCAAATGCAATTCTAACCGCAGGAACGTCTGAAACACAACACAGATGTAAACACACTACCAATGGGTATTTCAACATAGTGGTCAATGCGGCCTTATCAAACTATGCACTCTGAGTGTGATTCCAGCTTCTCTCACACACAAGACTCTCAGAAGTAACTAAAATACGTCTTGCAACAGCATCTACTAAGAAACACTCTCCTAATACGCCTAACACATTGAAACACAGTTCCTATGCGTTTCTCCACTAAAACATGAATACATGTCTTTTCTAACTAAGGAAACAAGGAAACTGCAAAGGCGACTACAGAAAAGAAGTGTTTCAAGAACTGAGTAACATGTGTGTTCCAAATGCAATTCTAACCGCAGGAACGTCTGAAACACAACACAGATGTAAACACACTACCAATGGGTATTTCAACATAGTGGTCAATGCGGCCTTATCAAACTATGCACTCTGAGTGTGATTCCAGCTTCTCTCACACACAAGACTCTCAGAAGTAACTAAAATACGTCTTGCAACAGCATCTACTAAGAAACACTCTCCTAATACGCCTAACACATTGAAACACAGTTCCTATGCGTTTCACCACTAAAACATGAATACATGTCTTTTCTAACTAAGGAAACAAGGAAACTGCAAAGGCGACTACAGAAAAGAAGTGTTTCAAGAACTGAGTAACATGTGTGTTCCAAATGCAATTCTAACCGCAGGAACGTCTGAAACACAACACAGATGTAAACACACTACCAATGGGTATTTCAACATAGTGGTCAATGCGGCCTTATCAAACTATGCACTCTGAGTGTGATTCCAGCTTCTCTCACACACAAGACTCTCAGAAGTAACTAAAATACGTCTTGCAACAGCATCTACTAAGAAACACTCTCCTAATACGCCTAACACATTGAAACACAGTTCCTATGCGTTTCACCACTAAAACATGAATACATGTCTTTTCTAACTAAGGAAACAAGGAAACTGCAAAGGCGACTACAGAAAAGAAGTGTTTCAAGAACTGAGTAACATGTGTGTTCCAAATGCAATTCTAACCGCAGGAACGTCTGAAACACAACACAGATGTAAACACACTACCAATGGGTATTTCAACATAGTGGTCAATGCGGCCTTATCAAACTATGCACTCTGAGTGTGATTCCAGCTTCTCTCACACACAAGACTCTCAGAAGTAACTAAAATACGTCTTGCAACAGCATCTACTAAGAAACACTCTCCTAATACGCCTAACACATTGAAACACAGTTCCTATGCGTTTCTCCACTAAAACATGAATACATGTCTTTTCTAACTAAGGAAACAAGGAAACTGCAAAGGCGACTACAGAAAAGAAGTGTTTCAAGAACTGAGTAACATGTGTGTTCCAAATGCAATTCTAACCGCAGGAACGTCTGAAACACAACACAGATGTAAACACACTACCAATGGGTATTTCAACATAGTGGTCAATGCGGCCTTATCAAACTATGCACTCTGAGTGTGATTCCAGCTTCTCTCACACACAAGACTCTCAGAAGTAACTAAAATACGTCTTGCAACAGCATCTACTAAGAAACACTCTCCTAATACGCCTAACACATTGAAACACAGTTCCTATGCGTTTCACCACTAAAACATGAATACATGTCTTTTCTAACTAAGGAAACAAGGAAACTGCAAAGGCGACTACAGAAAAGAAGTGTTTCAAGAACTGAGTAACATGTGTGTTCCAAATGCAATTCTAACCGCAGGAACGTCTGAAACACAACACAGATGTAAACACACTACCAATGGGTATTTCAACATAGTGGTCAATGCGGCCTTATCAAACTATGCACTCTGAGTGTGATTCCAGCTTCTCTCACACACAAGACTCTCAGAAGTAACTAAAATACGTCTTGCAACAGCATCTACTAAGAAACACTCTCCTAATACGCCTAACACATTGAAACACAGTTCCTATGCGTTTCACCACTAAAACATGAATACATGTCTTTTCTAACTAAGGAAACAAGGAAACTGCAAAGGCGACTACAGAAAAGAAGTGTTTCAAGAACTGAGTAACATGTGTGTTCCAAATGCAATTCTAACCGCAGGAACGTCTGAAACACAACACAGATGTAAACACACTACCAATGGGTATTTCAACATAGTGGTCAATGCGGCCTTATCAAACTATGCACTCTGAGTGTGATTCCAGCTTCTCTCACACACAAGACTCTCAGAAGTAACTAAAATACGTCTTGCAACAGCATCTACTAAGAAACACTCTCCTAATACGCCTAACACATTGAAACACAGTTCCTATGCGTTTCACCACTAAAACATGAATACATGTCTTTTCTAACTAAGGAAACAAGGAAACTGCAAAGGCGACTACAGAAAAGAAGTGTTTCAAGAACTGAGTAACATGTGTGTTCCAAATGCAATTCTAACCGCAGGAACGTCTGAAACACAACACAGATGTAAACACACTACCAATGGGTATTTCAACATAGTGGTCAATGCGGCCTTATCAAACTATGCACTCTGAGTGTGATTCCAGCTTCTCTCACACACAAGACTCTCAGAAGTAACTAAAATACGTCTTGCAACAGCATCTACTAAGAAACACTCTCCTAATACGCCTAACACATTGAAACACAGTTCCTATGCGTTTCTCCACTAAAACATGAATACATGTCTTTTCTAACTAAGGAAACAAGGAAACTGCAAAGGCGACTACAGAAAAGAAGTGTTTCAAGAACTGAGTAACATGTGTGTTCCAAATGCAATTCTAACCGCAGGAACGTCTGAAACACAACACAGATGTAAACACACTACCAATGGGTATTTCAACATAGTGGTCAATGCGGCCTTATCAAACTATGCACTCTGAGTGTGATTCCAGCTTCTCTCACACACAAGACTCTCAGAAGTAACTAAAATACGTCTTGCAACAGCATCTACTAAGAAACACTCTCCTAATACGCCTAACACATTGAAACACAGTTCCTATGCGTTTCTCCACTAAAACATGAATACATGTCTTTTCTAACTAAGGAAACAAGGAAACTGCAAAGGCGACTACAGAAAAGAAGTGTTTCAAGAACTGAGTAACATGTGTGTTCCAAATGCAATTCTAACCGCAGGAACGTCTGAAACACAACACAGATGTAAACACACTACCAATGGGTATTTCAACATAGTGGTCAATGCGGCCTTATCAAACTATGCACTCTGAGTGTGATTCCAGCTTCTCTCACACACAAGACTCTCAGAAGTAACTAAAATACGTCTTGCAACAGCATCTACTAAGAAACACTCTCCTAATACGCCTAACACATTGAAACACAGTTCCTATGCGTTTCACCACTAAAACATGAATACATGTCTTTTCTAACTAAGGAAACAAGGAAACTGCAAAGGCGACTACAGAAAAGAAGTGTTTCAAGAACTGAGTAACATGTGTGTTCCAAATGCAATTCTAACCGCAGGAACGTCTGAAACACAACACAGATGTAAACACACTACCAATGGGTATTTCAACATAGTGGTCAATGCGGCCTTATCAAACTATGCACTCTGAGTGTGATTCCAGCTTCTCTCACACACAAGACTCTCAGAAGTAACTAAAATACGTCTTGCAACAGCATCTACTAAGAAACACTCTCCTAATACGCCTAACACATTGAAACACAGTTCCTATGCGTTTCACCACTAAAACATGAATACATGTCTTTTCTAACTAAGGAAACAAGGAAACTGCAAAGGCGACTACAGAAAAGAAGTGTTTCAAGAACTGAGTAACATGTGTGTTCCAAATGCAATTCTAACCGCAGGAACGTCTGAAACACAACACAGATGTAAACACACTACCAATGGGTATTTCAACATAGTGGTCAATGCGGCCTTATCAAACTATGCACTCTGAGTGTGATTCCAGCTTCTCTCACACACAAGACTCTCAGAAGTAACTAAAATACGTCTTGCAACAGCATCTACTAAGAAACACTCTCCTAATACGCCTAACACATTGAAACACAGTTCCTATGCGTTTCACCACTAAAACATGAATACATGTCTTTTCTAACTAAGGAAACAAGGAAACTGCAAAGGCGACTACAGAAAAGAAGTGTTTCAAGAACTGAGTAACATGTGTGTTCCAAATGCAATTCTAACCGCAGGAACGTCTGAAACACAACACAGATGTAAACACACTACCAATGGGTATTTCAACATAGTGGTCAATGCGGCCTTATCAAACTATGCACTCTGAGTGTGATTCCAGCTTCTCTCACACACAAGACTCTCAGAAGTAACTAAAATACGTCTTGCAACAGCATCTACTAAGAAACACTCTCCTAATACGCCTAACACATTGAAACACAGTTCCTATGCGTTTCACCACTAAAACATGAATACATGTCTTTTCTAACTAAGGAAACAAGGAAACTGCAAAGGCGACTACAGAAAAGAAGTGTTTCAAGAACTGAGTAACATGTGTGTTCCAAATGCAATTCTAACCGCAGGAACGTCTGAAACACAACACAGATGTAAACACACTACCAATGGGTATTTCAACATAGTGGTCAATGCGGCCTTATCAAACTATGCACTCTGAGTGTGATTCCAGCTTCTCTCACACACAAGACTCTCAGAAGTAACTAAAATACGTCTTGCAACAGCATCTACTAAGAAACACTCTCCTAATACGCCTAACACATTGAAACACAGTTCCTATGCGTTTCACCACTAAAACATGAATACATGTCTTTTCTAACTAAGGAAACAAGGAAACTGCAAAGGCGACTACAGAAAAGAAGTGTTTCAAGAACTGAGTAACATGTGTGTTCCAAATGCAATTCTAACCGCAGGAACGTCTGAAACACAACACAGATGTAAACACACTACCAATGGGTATTTCAACATAGTGGTCAATGCGGCCTTATCAAACTATGCACTCTGAGTGTGATTCCAGCTTCTCTCACACACAAGACTCTCAGAAGTAACTAAAATACGTCTTGCAACAGCATCTACTAAGAAACACTCTCCTAATACGCCTAACACATTGAAACACAGTTCCTATGCGTTTCACCACTAAAACATGAATACATGTCTTTTCTAACTAAGGAAACAAGGAAACTGCAAAGGCGACTACAGAAAAGAAGTGTTTCAAGAACTGAGTAACATGTGTGTTCCAAATGCAATTCTAACCGCAGGAACGTCTGAAACACAACACAGATGTAAACACACTACCAATGGGTATTTCAACATAGTGGTCAATGCGGCCTTATCAAACTATGCACTCTGAGTGTGATTCCAGCTTCTCTCACACACAAGACTCTCAGAAGTAACTAAAATACGTCTTGCAACAGCATCTACTAAGAAACACTCTCCTAATACGCCTAACACATTGAAACACAGTTCCTATGCGTTTCTCCACTAAAACATGAATACATGTCTTTTCTAACTAAGGAAACAAGGAAACTGCAAAGGCGACTACAGAAAAGAAGTGTTTCAAGAACTGAGTAACATGTGTGTTCCAAATGCAATTCTAACCGCAGGAACGTCTGAAACACAACACAGATGTAAACACACTACCAATGGGTATTTCAACATAGTGGTCAATGCGGCCTTATCAAACTATGCACTCTGAGTGTGATTCCAGCTTCTCTCACACACAAGACTCTCAGAAGTAACTAAAATACGTCTTGCAACAGCATCTACTAAGAAACACTCTCCTAATACGCCTAACACATTGAAACACAGTTCCTATGCGTTTCTCCACTAAAACATGAATACATGTCTTTTCTAACTAAGGAAACAAGGAAACTGCAAAGGCGACTACAGAAAAGAAGTGTTTCAAGAACTGAGTAACATGTGTGTTCCAAATGCAATTCTAACCGCAGGAACGTCTGAAACACAACACAGATGTAAACACACTACCAATGGGTATTTCAACATAGTGGTCAATGCGGCCTTATCAAACTATGCACTCTGAGTGTGATTCCAGCTTCTCTCACACACAAGACTCTCAGAAGTAACTAAAATACGTCTTGCAACAGCATCTACTAAGAAACACTCTCCTAATACGCCTAACACATTGAAACACAGTTCCTATGCGTTTCACCACTAAAACATGAATACATGTCTTTTCTAACTAAGGAAACAAGGAAACTGCAAAGGCGACTACAGAAAAGAAGTGTTTCAAGAACTGAGTAACATGTGTGTTCCAAATGCAATTCTAACCGCAGGAACGTCTGAAACACAACACAGATGTAAACACACTACCAATGGGTATTTCAACATAGTGGTCAATGCGGCCTTATCAAACTATGCACTCTGAGTGTGATTCCAGCTTCTCTCACACACAAGACTCTCAGAAGTAACTAAAATACGTCTTGCAACAGCATCTACTAAGAAACACTCTCCTAATACGCCTAACACATTGAAACACAGTTCCTATGCGTTTCACCACTAAAACATGAATACATGTCTTTTCTAACTAAGGAAACAAGGAAACTGCAAAGGCGACTACAGAAAAGAAGTGTTTCAAGAACTGAGTAACATGTGTGTTCCAAATGCAATTCTAACCGCAGGAACGTCTGAAACACAACACAGATGTAAACACACTACCAATGGGTATTTCAACATAGTGGTCAATGCGGCCTTATCAAACTATGCACTCTGAGTGTGATTCCAGCTTCTCTCACACACAAGACTCTCAGAAGTAACTAAAATACGTCTTGCAACAGCATCTACTAAGAAACACTCTCCTAATACGCCTAACACATTGAAACACAGTTCCTATGCGTTTCACCACTAAAACATGAATACATGTCTTTTCTAACTAAGGAAACAAGGAAACTGCAAAGGCGACTACAGAAAAGAAGTGTTTCAAGAACTGAGTAACATGTGTGTTCCAAATGCAATTCTAACCGCAGGAACGTCTGAAACACAACACAGATGTAAACACACTACCAATGGGTATTTCAACATAGTGGTCAATGCGGCCTTATCAAACTATGCACTCTGAGTGTGATTCCAGCTTCTCTCACACACAAGACTCTCAGAAGTAACTAAAATACGTCTTGCAACAGCATCTACTAAGAAACACTCTCCTAATACGCCTAACACATTGAAACACAGTTCCTATGCGTTTCTCCACTAAAACATGAATACATGTCTTTTCTAACTAAGGAAACAAGGAAACTGCAAAGGCGACTACAGAAAAGAAGTGTTTCAAGAACTGAGTAACATGTGTGTTCCAAATGCAATTCTAACCGCAGGAACGTCTGAAACACAACACAGATGTAAACACACTACCAATGGGTATTTCAACATAGTGGTCAATGCGGCCTTATCAAACTATGCACTCTGAGTGTGATTCCAGCTTCTCTCACACACAAGACTCTCAGAAGTAACTAAAATACGTCTTGCAACAGCATCTACTAAGAAACACTCTCCTAATACGCCTAACACATTGAAACACAGTTCCTATGCGTTTCTCCACTAAAACATGAATACATGTCTTTTCTAACTAAGGAAACAAGGAAACTGCAAAGGCGACTACAGAAAAGAAGTGTTTCAAGAACTGAGTAACATGTGTGTTCCAAATGCAATTCTAACCGCAGGAACGTCTGAAACACAACACAGATGTAAACACACTACCAATGGGTATTTCAACATAGTGGTCAATGCGGCCTTATCAAACTATGCACTCTGAGTGTGATTCCAGCTTCTCTCACACACAAGACTCTCAGAAGTAACTAAAATACGTCTTGCAACAGCATCTACTAAGAAACACTCTCCTAATACGCCTAACACATTGAAACACAGTTCCTATGCGTTTCACCACTAAAACATGAATACATGTCTTTTCTAACTAAGGAAACAAGGAAACTGCAAAGGCGACTACAGAAAAGAAGTGTTTCAAGAACTGAGTAACATGTGTGTTCCAAATGCAATTCTAACCGCAGGAACGTCTGAAACACAACACAGATGTAAACACACTACCAATGGGTATTTCAACATAGTGGTCAATGCGGCCTTATCAAACTATGCACTCTGAGTGTGATTCCAGCTTCTCTCACACACAAGACTCTCAGAAGTAACTAAAATACGTCTTGCAACAGCATCTACTAAGAAACACTCTCCTAATACGCCTAACACATTGAAACACAGTTCCTATGCGTTTCACCACTAAAACATGAATACATGTCTTTTCTAACTAAGGAAACAAGGAAACTGCAAAGGCGACTACAGAAAAGAAGTGTTTCAAGAACTGAGTAACATGTGTGTTCCAAATGCAATTCTAACCGCAGGAACGTCTGAAACACAACACAGATGTAAACACACTACCAATGGGTATTTCAACATAGTGGTCAATGCGGCCTTATCAAACTATGCACTCTGAGTGTGATTCCAGCTTCTCTCACACACAAGACTCTCAGAAGTAACTAAAATACGTCTTGCAACAGCATCTACTAAGAAACACTCTCCTAATACGCCTAACACATTGAAACACAGTTCCTATGCGTTTCTCCACTAAAACATGAATACATGTCTTTTCTAACTAAGGAAACAAGGAAACTGCAAAGGCGACTACAGAAAAGAAGTGTTTCAAGAACTGAGTAACATGTGTGTTCCAAATGCAATTCTAACCGCAGGAACGTCTGAAACACAACACAGATGTAAACACACTACCAATGGGTATTTCAACATAGTGGTCAATGCGGCCTTATCAAACTATGCACTCTGAGTGTGATTCCAGCTTCTCTCACACACAAGACTCTCAGAAGTAACTAAAATACGTCTTGCAACAGCATCTACTAAGAAACACTCTCCTAATACGCCTAACACATTGAAACACAGTTCCTATGCGTTTCTCCACTAAAACATGAATACATGTCTTTTCTAACTAAGGAAACAAGGAAACTGCAAAGGCGACTACAGAAAAGAAGTGTTTCAAGAACTGAGTAACATGTGTGTTCCAAATGCAATTCTAACCGCAGGAACGTCTGAAACACAACACAGATGTAAACACACTACCAATGGGTATTTCAACATAGTGGTCAATGCGGCCTTATCAAACTATGCACTCTGAGTGTGATTCCAGCTTCTCTCACACACAAGACTCTCAGAAGTAACTAAAATACGTCTTGCAACAGCATCTACTAAGAAACACTCTCCTAATACGCCTAACACATTGAAACACAGTTCCTATGCGTTTCTCCACTAAAACATGAATACATGTCTTTTCTAACTAAGGAAACAAGGAAACTGCAAAGGCGACTACAGAAAAGAAGTGTTTCAAGAACTGAGTAACATGTGTGTTCCAAATGCAATTCTAACCGCAGGAACGTCTGAAACACAACACAGATGTAAACACACTACCAATGGGTATTTCAACATAGTGGTCAATGCGGCCTTATCAAACTATGCACTCTGAGTGTGATTCCAGCTTCTCTCACACACAAGACTCTCAGAAGTAACTAAAATACGTCTTGCAACAGCATCTACTAAGAAACACTCTCCTAATACGCCTAACACATTGAAACACAGTTCCTATGCGTTTCTCCACTAAAACATGAATACATGTCTTTTCTAACTAAGGAAACAAGGAAACTGCAAAGGCGACTACAGAAAAGAAGTGTTTCAAGAACTGAGTAACATGTGTGTTCCAAATGCAATTCTAACCGCAGGAACGTCTGAAACACAACACAGATGTAAACACACTACCAATGGGTATTTCAACATAGTGGTCAATGCGGCCTTATCAAACTATGCACTCTGAGTGTGATTCCAGCTTCTCTCACACACAAGACTCTCAGAAGTAACTAAAATACGTCTTGCAACAGCATCTACTAAGAAACACTCTCCTAATACGCCTAACACATTGAAACACAGTTCCTATGCGTTTCACCACTAAAACATGAATACATGTCTTTTCTAACTAAGGAAACAAGGAAACTGCAAAGGCGACTACAGAAAAGAAGTGTTTCAAGAACTGAGTAACATGTGTGTTCCAAATGCAATTCTAACCGCAGGAACGTCTGAAACACAACACAGATGTAAACACACTACCAATGGGTATTTCAACATAGTGGTCAATGCGGCCTTATCAAACTATGCACTCTGAGTGTGATTCCAGCTTCTCTCACACACAAGACTCTCAGAAGTAACTAAAATACGTCTTGCAACAGCATCTACTAAGAAACACTCTCCTAATACGCCTAACACATTGAAACACAGTTCCTATGCGTTTCTCCACTAAAACATGAATACATGTCTTTTCTAACTAAGGAAACAAGGAAACTGCAAAGGCGACTACAGAAAAGAAGTGTTTCAAGAACTGAGTAACATGTGTGTTCCAAATGCAATTCTAACCGCAGGAACGTCTGAAACACAACACAGATGTAAACACACTACCAATGGGTATTTCAACATAGTGGTCAATGCGGCCTTATCAAACTATGCACTCTGAGTGTGATTCCAGCTTCTCTCACACACAAGACTCTCAGAAGTAACTAAAATACGTCTTGCAACAGCATCTACTAAGAAACACTCTCCTAATACGCCTAACACATTGAAACACAGTTCCTATGCGTTTCTCCACTAAAACATGAATACATGTCTTTTCTAACTAAGGAAACAAGGAAACTGCAAAGGCGACTACAGAAAAGAAGTGTTTCAAGAACTGAGTAACATGTGTGTTCCAAATGCAATTCTAACCGCAGGAACGTCTGAAACACAACACAGATGTAAACACACTACCAATGGGTATTTCAACATAGTGGTCAATGCGGCCTTATCAAACTATGCACTCTGAGTGTGATTCCAGCTTCTCTCACACACAAGACTCTCAGAAGTAACTAAAATACGTCTTGCAACAGCATCTACTAAGAAACACTCTCCTAATACGCCTAACACATTGAAACACAGTTCCTATGCGTTTCTCCACTAAAACATGAATACATGTCTTTTCTAACTAAGGAAACAAGGAAACTGCAAAGGCGACTACAGAAAAGAAGTGTTTCAAGAACTGAGTAACATGTGTGTTCCAAATGCAATTCTAACCGCAGGAACGTCTGAAACACAACACAGATGTAAACACACTACCAATGGGTATTTCAACATAGTGGTCAATGCGGCCTTATCAAACTATGCACTCTGAGTGTGATTCCAGCTTCTCTCACACACAAGACTCTCAGAAGTAACTAAAATACGTCTTGCAACAGCATCTACTAAGAAACACTCTCCTAATACGCCTAACACATTGAAACACAGTTCCTATGCGTTTCTCCACTAAAACATGAATACATGTCTTTTCTAACTAAGGAAACAAGGAAACTGCAAAGGCGACTACAGAAAAGAAGTGTTTCAAGAACTGAGTAACATGTGTGTTCCAAATGCAATTCTAACCGCAGGAACGTCTGAAACACAACACAGATGTAAACACACTACCAATGGGTATTTCAACATAGTGGTCAATGCGGCCTTATCAAACTATGCACTCTGAGTGTGATTCCAGCTTCTCTCACACACAAGACTCTCAGAAGTAACTAAAATACGTCTTGCAACAGCATCTACTAAGAAACACTCTCCTAATACGCCTAACACATTGAAACACAGTTCCTATGCGTTTCTCCACTAAAACATGAATACATGTCTTTTCTAACTAAGGAAACAAGGAAACTGCAAAGGCGACTACAGAAAAGAAGTGTTTCAAGAACTGAGTAACATGTGTGTTCCAAATGCAATTCTAACCGCAGGAACGTCTGAAACACAACACAGATGTAAACACACTACCAATGGGTATTTCAACATAGTGGTCAATGCGGCCTTATCAAACTATGCACTCTGAGTGTGATTCCAGCTTCTCTCACACACAAGACTCTCAGAAGTAACTAAAATACGTCTTGCAACAGCATCTACTAAGAAACACTCTCCTAATACGCCTAACACATTGAAACACAGTTCCTATGCGTTTCACCACTAAAACATGAATACATGTCTTTTCTAACTAAGGAAACAAGGAAACTGCAAAGGCGACTACAGAAAAGAAGTGTTTCAAGAACTGAGTAACATGTGTGTTCCAAATGCAATTCTAACCGCAGGAACGTCTGAAACACAACACAGATGTAAACACACTACCAATGGGTATTTCAACATAGTGGTCAATGCGGCCTTATCAAACTATGCACTCTGAGTGTGATTCCAGCTTCTCTCACACACAAGACTCTCAGAAGTAACTAAAATACGTCTTGCAACAGCATCTACTAAGAAACACTCTCCTAATACGCCTAACACATTGAAACACAGTTCCTATGCGTTTCTCCACTAAAACATGAATACATGTCTTTTCTAACTAAGGAAACAAGGAAACTGCAAAGGCGACTACAGAAAAGAAGTGTTTCAAGAACTGAGTAACATGTGTGTTCCAAATGCAATTCTAACCGCAGGAACGTCTGAAACACAACACAGATGTAAACACACTACCAATGGGTATTTCAACATAGTGGTCAATGCGGCCTTATCAAACTATGCACTCTGAGTGTGATTCCAGCTTCTCTCACACACAAGACTCTCAGAAGTAACTAAAATACGTCTTGCAACAGCATCTACTAAGAAACACTCTCCTAATACGCCTAACACATTGAAACACAGTTCCTATGCGTTTCTCCACTAAAACATGAATACATGTCTTTTCTAACTAAGGAAACAAGGAAACTGCAAAGGCGACTACAGAAAAGAAGTGTTTCAAGAACTGAGTAACATGTGTGTTCCAAATGCAATTCTAACCGCAGGAACGTCTGAAACACAACACAGATGTAAACACACTACCAATGGGTATTTCAACATAGTGGTCAATGCGGCCTTATCAAACTATGCACTCTGAGTGTGATTCCAGCTTCTCTCACACACAAGACTCTCAGAAGTAACTAAAATACGTCTTGCAACAGCATCTACTAAGAAACACTCTCCTAATACGCCTAACACATTGAAACACAGTTCCTATGCGTTTCTCCACTAAAACATGAATACATGTCTTTTCTAACTAAGGAAACAAGGAAACTGCAAAGGCGACTACAGAAAAGAAGTGTTTCAAGAACTGAGTAACATGTGTGTTCCAAATGCAATTCTAACCGCAGGAACGTCTGAAACACAACACAGATGTAAACACACTACCAATGGGTATTTCAACATAGTGGTCAATGCGGCCTTATCAAACTATGCACTCTGAGTGTGATTCCAGCTTCTCTCACACACAAGACTCTCAGAAGTAACTAAAATACGTCTTGCAACAGCATCTACTAAGAAACACTCTCCTAATACGCCTAACACATTGAAACACAGTTCCTATGCGTTTCTCCACTAAAACATGAATACATGTCTTTTCTAACTAAGGAAACAAGGAAACTGCAAAGGCGACTACAGAAAAGAAGTGTTTCAAGAACTGAGTAACATGTGTGTTCCAAATGCAATTCTAACCGCAGGAACGTCTGAAACACAACACAGATGTAAACACACTACCAATGGGTATTTCAACATAGTGGTCAATGCGGCCTTATCAAACTATGCACTCTGAGTGTGATTCCAGCTTCTCTCACACACAAGACTCTCAGAAGTAACTAAAATACGTCTTGCAACAGCATCTACTAAGAAACACTCTCCTAATACGCCTAACACATTGAAACACAGTTCCTATGCGTTTCTCCACTAAAACATGAATACATGTCTTTTCTAACTAAGGAAACAAGGAAACTGCAAAGGCGACTACAGAAAAGAAGTGTTTCAAGAACTGAGTAACATGTGTGTTCCAAATGCAATTCTAACCGCAGGAACGTCTGAAACACAACACAGATGTAAACACACTACCAATGGGTATTTCAACATAGTGGTCAATGCGGCCTTATCAAACTATGCACTCTGAGTGTGATTCCAGCTTCTCTCACACACAAGACTCTCAGAAGTAACTAAAATACGTCTTGCAACAGCATCTACTAAGAAACACTCTCCTAATACGCCTAACACATTGAAACACAGTTCCTATGCGTTTCACCACTAAAACATGAATACATGTCTTTTCTAACTAAGGAAACAAGGAAACTGCAAAGGCGACTACAGAAAAGAAGTGTTTCAAGAACTGAGTAACATGTGTGTTCCAAATGCAATTCTAACCGCAGGAACGTCTGAAACACAACACAGATGTAAACACACTACCAATGGGTATTTCAACATAGTGGTCAATGCGGCCTTATCAAACTATGCACTCTGAGTGTGATTCCAGCTTCTCTCACACACAAGACTCTCAGAAGTAACTAAAATACGTCTTGCAACAGCATCTACTAAGAAACACTCTCCTAATACGCCTAACACATTGAAACACAGTTCCTATGCGTTTCTCCACTAAAACATGAATACATGTCTTTTCTAACTAAGGAAACAAGGAAACTGCAAAGGCGACTACAGAAAAGAAGTGTTTCAAGAACTGAGTAACATGTGTGTTCCAAATGCAATTCTAACCGCAGGAACGTCTGAAACACAACACAGATGTAAACACACTACCAATGGGTATTTCAACATAGTGGTCAATGCGGCCTTATCAAACTATGCACTCTGAGTGTGATTCCAGCTTCTCTCACACACAAGACTCTCAGAAGTAACTAAAATACGTCTTGCAACAGCATCTACTAAGAAACACTCTCCTAATACGCCTAACACATTGAAACACAGTTCCTATGCGTTTCACCACTAAAACATGAATACATGTCTTTTCTAACTAAGGAAACAAGGAAACTGCAAAGGCGACTACAGAAAAGAAGTGTTTCAAGAACTGAGTAACATGTGTGTTCCAAATGCAATTCTAACCGCAGGAACGTCTGAAACACAACACAGATGTAAACACACTACCAATGGGTATTTCAACATAGTGGTCAATGCGGCCTTATCAAACTATGCACTCTGAGTGTGATTCCAGCTTCTCTCACACACAAGACTCTCAGAAGTAACTAAAATACGTCTTGCAACAGCATCTACTAAGAAACACTCTCCTAATACGCCTAACACATTGAAACACAGTTCCTATGCGTTTCTCCACTAAAACATGAATACATGTCTTTTCTAACTAAGGAAACAAGGAAACTGCAAAGGCGACTACAGAAAAGAAGTGTTTCAAGAACTGAGTAACATGTGTGTTCCAAATGCAATTCTAACCGCAGGAACGTCTGAAACACAACACAGATGTAAACACACTACCAATGGGTATTTCAACATAGTGGTCAATGCGGCCTTATCAAACTATGCACTCTGAGTGTGATTCCAGCTTCTCTCACACACAAGACTCTCAGAAGTAACTAAAATACGTCTTGCAACAGCATCTACTAAGAAACACTCTCCTAATACGCCTAACACATTGAAACACAGTTCCTATGCGTTTCACCACTAAAACATGAATACATGTCTTTTCTAACTAAGGAAACAAGGAAACTGCAAAGGCGACTACAGAAAAGAAGTGTTTCAAGAACTGAGTAACATGTGTGTTCCAAATGCAATTCTAACCGCAGGAACGTCTGAAACACAACACAGATGTAAACACACTACCAATGGGTATTTCAACATAGTGGTCAATGCGGCCTTATCAAACTATGCACTCTGAGTGTGATTCCAGCTTCTCTCACACACAAGACTCTCAGAAGTAACTAAAATACGTCTTGCAACAGCATCTACTAAGAAACACTCTCCTAATACGCCTAACACATTGAAACACAGTTCCTATGCGTTTCACCACTAAAACATGAATACATGTCTTTTCTAACTAAGGAAACAAGGAAACTGCAAAGGCGACTACAGAAAAGAAGTGTTTCAAGAACTGAGTAACATGTGTGTTCCAAATGCAATTCTAACCGCAGGAACGTCTGAAACACAACACAGATGTAAACACACTACCAATGGGTATTTCAACATAGTGGTCAATGCGGCCTTATCAAACTATGCACTCTGAGTGTGATTCCAGCTTCTCTCACACACAAGACTCTCAGAAGTAACTAAAATACGTCTTGCAACAGCATCTACTAAGAAACACTCTCCTAATACGCCTAACACATTGAAACACAGTTCCTATGCGTTTCTCCACTAAAACATGAATACATGTCTTTTCTAACTAAGGAAACAAGGAAACTGCAAAGGCGACTACAGAAAAGAAGTGTTTCAAGAACTGAGTAACATGTGTGTTCCAAATGCAATTCTAACCGCAGGAACGTCTGAAACACAACACAGATGTAAACACACTACCAATGGGTATTTCAACATAGTGGTCAATGCGGCCTTATCAAACTATGCACTCTGAGTGTGATTCCAGCTTCTCTCACACACAAGACTCTCAGAAGTAACTAAAATACGTCTTGCAACAGCATCTACTAAGAAACACTCTCCTAATACGCCTAACACATTGAAACACAGTTCCTATGCGTTTCTCCACTAAAACATGAATACATGTCTTTTCTAACTAAGGAAACAAGGAAACTGCAAAGGCGACTACAGAAAAGAAGTGTTTCAAGAACTGAGTAACATGTGTGTTCCAAATGCAATTCTAACCGCAGGAACGTCTGAAACACAACACAGATGTAAACACACTACCAATGGGTATTTCAACATAGTGGTCAATGCGGCCTTATCAAACTATGCACTCTGAGTGTGATTCCAGCTTCTCTCACACACAAGACTCTCAGAAGTAACTAAAATACGTCTTGCAACAGCATCTACTAAGAAACACTCTCCTAATACGCCTAACACATTGAAACACAGTTCCTATGCGTTTCACCACTAAAACATGAATACATGTCTTTTCTAACTAAGGAAACAAGGAAACTGCAAAGGCGACTACAGAAAAGAAGTGTTTCAAGAACTGAGTAACATGTGTGTTCCAAATGCAATTCTAACCGCAGGAACGTCTGAAACACAACACAGATGTAAACACACTACCAATGGGTATTTCAACATAGTGGTCAATGCGGCCTTATCAAACTATGCACTCTGAGTGTGATTCCAGCTTCTCTCACACACAAGACTCTCAGAAGTAACTAAAATACGTCTTGCAACAGCATCTACTAAGAAACACTCTCCTAATACGCCTAACACATTGAAACACAGTTCCTATGCGTTTCACCACTAAAACATGAATACATGTCTTTTCTAACTAAGGAAACAAGGAAACTGCAAAGGCGACTACAGAAAAGAAGTGTTTCAAGAACTGAGTAACATGTGTGTTCCAAATGCAATTCTAACCGCAGGAACGTCTGAAACACAACACAGATGTAAACACACTACCAATGGGTATTTCAACATAGTGGTCAATGCGGCCTTATCAAACTATGCACTCTGAGTGTGATTCCAGCTTCTCTCACACACAAGACTCTCAGAAGTAACTAAAATACGTCTTGCAACAGCATCTACTAAGAAACACTCTCCTAATACGCCTAACACATTGAAACACAGTTCCTATGCGTTTCACCACTAAAACATGAATACATGTCTTTTCTAACTAAGGAAACAAGGAAACTGCAAAGGCGACTACAGAAAAGAAGTGTTTCAAGAACTGAGTAACATGTGTGTTCCAAATGCAATTCTAACCGCAGGAACGTCTGAAACACAACACAGATGTAAACACACTACCAATGGGTATTTCAACATAGTGGTCAATGCGGCCTTATCAAACTATGCACTCTGAGTGTGATTCCAGCTTCTCTCACACACAAGACTCTCAGAAGTAACTAAAATACGTCTTGCAACAGCATCTACTAAGAAACACTCTCCTAATACGCCTAACACATTGAAACACAGTTCCTATGCGTTTCACCACTAAAACATGAATACATGTCTTTTCTAACTAAGGAAACAAGGAAACTGCAAAGGCGACTACAGAAAAGAAGTGTTTCAAGAACTGAGTAACATGTGTGTTCCAAATGCAATTCTAACCGCAGGAACGTCTGAAACACAACACAGATGTAAACACACTACCAATGGGTATTTCAACATAGTGGTCAATGCGGCCTTATCAAACTATGCACTCTGAGTGTGATTCCAGCTTCTCTCACACACAAGACTCTCAGAAGTAACTAAAATACGTCTTGCAACAGCATCTACTAAGAAACACTCTCCTAATACGCCTAACACATTGAAACACAGTTCCTATGCGTTTCACCACTAAAACATGAATACATGTCTTTTCTAACTAAGGAAACAAGGAAACTGCAAAGGCGACTACAGAAAAGAAGTGTTTCAAGAACTGAGTAACATGTGTGTTCCAAATGCAATTCTAACCGCAGGAACGTCTGAAACACAACACAGATGTAAACACACTACCAATGGGTATTTCAACATAGTGGTCAATGCGGCCTTATCAAACTATGCACTCTGAGTGTGATTCCAGCTTCTCTCACACACAAGACTCTCAGAAGTAACTAAAATACGTCTTGCAACAGCATCTACTAAGAAACACTCTCCTAATACGCCTAACACATTGAAACACAGTTCCTATGCGTTTCACCACTAAAACATGAATACATGTCTTTTCTAACTAAGGAAACAAGGAAACTGCAAAGGCGACTACAGAAAAGAAGTGTTTCAAGAACTGAGTAACATGTGTGTTCCAAATGCAATTCTAACCGCAGGAACGTCTGAAACACAACACAGATGTAAACACACTACCAATGGGTATTTCAACATAGTGGTCAATGCGGCCTTATCAAACTATGCACTCTGAGTGTGATTCCAGCTTCTCTCACACACAAGACTCTCAGAAGTAACTAAAATACGTCTTGCAACAGCATCTACTAAGAAACACTCTCCTAATACGCCTAACACATTGAAACACAGTTCCTATGCGTTTCACCACTAAAACATGAATACATGTCTTTTCTAACTAAGGAAACAAGGAAACTGCAAAGGCGACTACAGAAAAGAAGTGTTTCAAGAACTGAGTAACATGTGTGTTCCAAATGCAATTCTAACCGCAGGAACGTCTGAAACACAACACAGATGTAAACACACTACCAATGGGTATTTCAACATAGTGGTCAATGCGGCCTTATCAAACTATGCACTCTGAGTGTGATTCCAGCTTCTCTCACACACAAGACTCTCAGAAGTAACTAAAATACGTCTTGCAACAGCATCTACTAAGAAACACTCTCCTAATACGCCTAACACATTGAAACACAGTTCCTATGCGTTTCACCACTAAAACATGAATACATGTCTTTTCTAACTAAGGAAACAAGGAAACTGCAAAGGCGACTACAGAAAAGAAGTGTTTCAAGAACTGAGTAACATGTGTGTTCCAAATGCAATTCTAACCGCAGGAACGTCTGAAACACAACACAGATGTAAACACACTACCAATGGGTATTTCAACATAGTGGTCAATGCGGCCTTATCAAACTATGCACTCTGAGTGTGATTCCAGCTTCTCTCACACACAAGACTCTCAGAAGTAACTAAAATACGTCTTGCAACAGCATCTACTAAGAAACACTCTCCTAATACGCCTAACACATTGAAACACAGTTCCTATGCGTTTCACCACTAAAACATGAATACATGTCTTTTCTAACTAAGGAAACAAGGAAACTGCAAAGGCGACTACAGAAAAGAAGTGTTTCAAGAACTGAGTAACATGTGTGTTCCAAATGCAATTCTAACCGCAGGAACGTCTGAAACACAACACAGATGTAAACACACTACCAATGGGTATTTCAACATAGTGGTCAATGCGGCCTTATCAAACTATGCACTCTGAGTGTGATTCCAGCTTCTCTCACACACAAGACTCTCAGAAGTAACTAAAATACGTCTTGCAACAGCATCTACTAAGAAACACTCTCCTAATACGCCTAACACATTGAAACACAGTTCCTATGCGTTTCACCACTAAAACATGAATACATGTCTTTTCTAACTAAGGAAACAAGGAAACTGCAAAGGCGACTACAGAAAAGAAGTGTTTCAAGAACTGAGTAACATGTGTGTTCCAAATGCAATTCTAACCGCAGGAACGTCTGAAACACAACACAGATGTAAACACACTACCAATGGGTATTTCAACATAGTGGTCAATGCGGCCTTATCAAACTATGCACTCTGAGTGTGATTCCAGCTTCTCTCACACACAAGACTCTCAGAAGTAACTAAAATACGTCTTGCAACAGCATCTACTAAGAAACACTCTCCTAATACGCCTAACACATTGAAACACAGTTCCTATGCGTTTCACCACTAAAACATGAATACATGTCTTTTCTAACTAAGGAAACAAGGAAACTGCAAAGGCGACTACAGAAAAGAAGTGTTTCAAGAACTGAGTAACATGTGTGTTCCAAATGCAATTCTAACCGCAGGAACGTCTGAAACACAACACAGATGTAAACACACTACCAATGGGTATTTCAACATAGTGGTCAATGCGGCCTTATCAAACTATGCACTCTGAGTGTGATTCCAGCTTCTCTCACACACAAGACTCTCAGAAGTAACTAAAATACGTCTTGCAACAGCATCTACTAAGAAACACTCTCCTAATACGCCTAACACATTGAAACACAGTTCCTATGCGTTTCACCACTAAAACATGAATACATGTCTTTTCTAACTAAGGAAACAAGGAAACTGCAAAGGCGACTACAGAAAAGAAGTGTTTCAAGAACTGAGTAACATGTGTGTTCCAAATGCAATTCTAACCGCAGGAACGTCTGAAACACAACACAGATGTAAACACACTACCAATGGGTATTTCAACATAGTGGTCAATGCGGCCTTATCAAACTATGCACTCTGAGTGTGATTCCAGCTTCTCTCACACACAAGACTCTCAGAAGTAACTAAAATACGTCTTGCAACAGCATCTACTAAGAAACACTCTCCTAATACGCCTAACACATTGAAACACAGTTCCTATGCGTTTCACCACTAAAACATGAATACATGTCTTTTCTAACTAAGGAAACAAGGAAACTGCAAAGGCGACTACAGAAAAGAAGTGTTTCAAGAACTGAGTAACATGTGTGTTCCAAATGCAATTCTAACCGCAGGAACGTCTGAAACACAACACAGATGTAAACACACTACCAATGGGTATTTCAACATAGTGGTCAATGCGGCCTTATCAAACTATGCACTCTGAGTGTGATTCCAGCTTCTCTCACACACAAGACTCTCAGAAGTAACTAAAATACGTCTTGCAACAGCATCTACTAAGAAACACTCTCCTAATACGCCTAACACATTGAAACACAGTTCCTATGCGTTTCTCCACTAAAACATGAATACATGTCTTTTCTAACTAAGGAAACAAGGAAACTGCAAAGGCGACTACAGAAAAGAAGTGTTTCAAGAACTGAGTAACATGTGTGTTCCAAATGCAATTCTAACCGCAGGAACGTCTGAAACACAACACAGATGTAAACACACTACCAATGGGTATTTCAACATAGTGGTCAATGCGGCCTTATCAAACTATGCACTCTGAGTGTGATTCCAGCTTCTCTCACACACAAGACTCTCAGAAGTAACTAAAATACGTCTTGCAACAGCATCTACTAAGAAACACTCTCCTAATACGCCTAACACATTGAAACACAGTTCCTATGCGTTTCTCCACTAAAACATGAATACATGTCTTTTCTAACTAAGGAAACAAGGAAACTGCAAAGGCGACTACAGAAAAGAAGTGTTTCAAGAACTGAGTAACATGTGTGTTCCAAATGCAATTCTAACCGCAGGAACGTCTGAAACACAACACAGATGTAAACACACTACCAATGGGTATTTCAACATAGTGGTCAATGCGGCCTTATCAAACTATGCACTCTGAGTGTGATTCCAGCTTCTCTCACACACAAGACTCTCAGAAGTAACTAAAATACGTCTTGCAACAGCATCTACTAAGAAACACTCTCCTAATACGCCTAACACATTGAAACACAGTTCCTATGCGTTTCTCCACTAAAACATGAATACATGTCTTTTCTAACTAAGGAAACAAGGAAACTGCAAAGGCGACTACAGAAAAGAAGTGTTTCAAGAACTGAGTAACATGTGTGTTCCAAATGCAATTCTAACCGCAGGAACGTCTGAAACACAACACAGATGTAAACACACTACCAATGGTATTTCAACATAGTGGTCAATGCGGCCTTATCAAACTATGCACTCTGAGTGTGATTCCAGCTTCTCTCACACACAAGACTCTCAGAAGTAACTAAAATACGTCTTGCAACAGCATCTACTAAGAAACACTCTCCTAATACGCCTAACACATTGAAACACAGTTCCTATGCGTTTCTCCACTAAAACATGAATACATGTCTTTTCTAACTAAGGAAACAAGGAAACTGCAAAGGCGACTACAGAAAAGAAGTGTTTCAAGAACTGAGTAACATGTGTGTTCCAAATGCAATTCTAACCGCAGGAACGTCTGAAACACAACACAGATGTAAACACACTACCAATGGGTATTTCAACATAGTGGTCAATGCGGCCTTATCAAACTATGCACTCTGAGTGTGATTCCAGCTTCTCTCACACACAAGACTCTCAGAAGTAACTAAAATACGTCTTGCAACAGCATCTACTAAGAAACACTCTCCTAATACGCCTAACACATTGAAACACAGTTCCTATGCGTTTCTCCACTAAAACATGAATACATGTCTTTTCTAACTAAGGAAACAAGGAAACTGCAAAGGCGACTACAGAAAAGAAGTGTTTCAAGAACTGAGTAACATGTGTGTTCCAAATGCAATTCTAACCGCAGGAACGTCTGAAACACAACACAGATGTAAACACACTACAAATGGGTATTTCAACATAGTGGTCAATGCGGCCTTATCAAACTATGCACTCTGAGTGTGATTCCAGCTTCTCTCACACACAAGACTCTCAGAAGTAACTAAAATACGTCTTGCAACAGCATCTACTAAGAAACACTCTCCTAATACGCCTAACACATTGAAACACAGTTCCTATGCGTTTCTCCACTAAAACATGAATACATGTCTTTTCTAACTAAGGAAACAAGGAAACTGCAAAGGCGACTACAGAAAAGAAGTGTTTCAAGAACTGAGTAACATGTGTGTTCCAAATGCAATTCTAACCGCAGGAACGTCTGAAACACAACACAGATGTAAACACACTACCAATGGGTATTTCAACATAGTGGTCAATGCGGCCTTATCAAACTATGCACTCTGAGTGTGATTCCAGCTTCTCTCACACACAAGACTCTCAGAAGTAACTAAAATACGTCTTGCAACAGCATCTACTAAGAAACACTCTCCTAATACGCCTAACACATTGAAACACAGTTCCTATGCGTTTCTCCACTAAAACATGAATACATGTCTTTTCTAACTAAGGAAACAAGGAAACTGCAAAGGCGACTACAGAAAAGAAGTGTTTCAAGAACTGAGTAACATGTGTGTTCCAAATGCAATTCTAACCGCAGGAACGTCTGAAACACAACACAGATGTAAACACACTACCAATGGGTATTTCAACATAGTGGTCAATGCGGCCTTATCAAACTATGCACTCTGAGTGTGATTCCAGCTTCTCTCACACACAAGACTCTCAGAAGTAACTAAAATACGTCTTGCAACAGCATCTACTAAGAAACACTCTCCTAATACGCCTAACACATTGAAACACAGTTCCTATGCGTTTCTCCACTAAAACATGAATACATGTCTTTTCTAACTAAGGAAACAAATGGAAACTGCAAAGGCGACTACAGAAAAGAAGTGTTTCAAGAACTGAGTAACATGTGTGTTCCAAATGCAATTCTAACCGCAGGAACGTCTGAAACACAACACAGATGTAAACACACTACCAATGGGTATTTCAACATAGTGGTCAATGCGGCCTTATCAAACTATGCACTCTGAGTGTGATTCCAGCTTCTCTCACACACAAGACTCTCAGAAGTAACTAAAATACGTCTTGCAACAGCATCTACTAAGAAACACTCTCCTAATACGCCTAACACATTGAAACACAGTTCCTATGCGTTTCTCCACTAAAACATGAATACATGTCTTTTCTAACTAAGGAAACAAGGAAACTGCAAAGGCGACTACAGAAAAGAAGTGTTTCAAGAACTGAGTAACATGTGTGTTCCAAATGCAATTCTAACCGCAGGAACGTCTGAAACACAACACAGATGTAAACACACTACCAATGGGTATTTCAACATAGTGGTCAATGCGGCCTTATCAAACTATGCACTCTGAGTGTGATTCCAGCTTCTCTCACACACAAGACTCTCAGAAGTAACTAAAATACGTCTTGCAACAGCATCTACTAAGAAACACTCTCCTAATACGCCTAACACATTGAAACACAGTTCCTATGCGTTTCTCCACTAAAACATGAATACATGTCTTTTCTAACTAAGGAAACAAGGAAACTGCAAAGGCGACTACAGAAAAGAAGTGTTTCAAGAACTGAGTAACATGTGTGTTCCAAATGCAATTCTAACCGCAGGAACGTCTGAAACACAACACAGATGTAAACACACTACAATGGGTATTTCAACATAGTGGTCAATGCGGCCTTATCAAACTATGCACTCTGAGTGTGATTCCAGCTTCTCTCACACACAAGACTCTCAGAAGTAACTAAAATACGTCTTGCAACAGCATCTACTAAGAAACACTCTCCTAATACGCCTAACACATTGAAACACAGTTGACCTCAAGAACTGATGCGTTTCTAACCTATGCGTTTCTCCACTAAAACATGAATACATGTCTTTTCCTATGCGTTTCACCACTAAAACATGAATACATGTCTTTTCTAACTAAGGAAACAAGGAAACTGCAAAGGCGACTACAGAAAAGAAGTGTTTCAAGAACTGAGTAACATGTGTGTTCCAAATGCAATTCTAACCGCAGGAACGTCTGAAACACAACACAGATGTAAACACACTACCAATGGGTATTTCAACATAGTGGTCAATGCGGCCTTATCAAACTATGCACTCTGAGTGTGATTCCAGCTTCTCTCACACACAAGACTCTCAGAAGTAACTAAAATACGTCTTGCAACAGCATCTACTAAGAAACACTCTCCTAATACGCCTAACACATTGAAACACAGTTCCTATGCGTTTCTCCACTAAAACATGAATACATGTCTTTTCTAACTAAGGAAACAAGGAAACTGCAAAGGCGACTACAGAAAAGAAGTGTTTCAAGAACTGAGTAACATGTGTGTTCCAAATGCAATTCTAACCGCAGGAACGTCTGAAACACAACACAGATGTAAACACACTACCAATGGGTATTTCAACATAGTGGTCAATGCGGCCTTATCAAACTATGCACTCTGAGTGTGATTCCAGCTTCTCTCACACACAAGACTCTCAGAAGTAACTAAAATACGTCTTGCAACAGCATCTACTAAGAAACACTCTCCTAATACGCCTAACACATTGAAACACAGTTCCTATGCGTTTCTCCACTAAAACATGAATACATGTCTTTTCTAACTAAGGAAACAAGGAAACTGCAAAGGCGACTACAGAAAAGAAGTGTTTCAAGAACTGAGTAACATGTGTGTTCCAAATGCAATTCTAACCGCAGGAACGTCTGAAACACAACACAGATGTAAACACACTACCAATGGGTATTTCAACATAGTGGTCAATGCGGCCTTATCAAACTATGCACTCTGAGTGTGATTCCAGCTTCTCTCACACACAAGACTCTCAGAAGTAACTAAAATACGTCTTGCAACAGCATCTACTAAGAAACACTCTCCTAATACGCCTAACACATTGAAACACAGTTCCTATGCGTTTCTCCACTAAAACATGAATACATGTCTTTTCTAACTAAGGAAACAAGGAAACTGCAAAGGCGACTACAGAAAAGAAGTGTTTCAAGAACTGAGTAACATGTGTGTTCCAAATGCAATTCTAACCGCAGGAACGTCTGAAACACAACACAGATGTAAACACACTACCAATGGGTATTTCAACATAGTGGTCAATGCGGCCTTATCAAACTATGCACTCTGAGTGTGATTCCAGCTTCTCTCACACACAAGACTCTCAGAAGTAACTAAAATACGTCTTGCAACAGCATCTACTAAGAAACACTCTCCTAATACGCCTAACACATTGAAACACAGTTCCTATGCGTTTCTCCACTAAAACATGAATACATGTCTTTTCTAACTAAGGAAACAAGGAAACTGCAAAGGCGACTACAGAAAAGAAGTGTTTCAAGAACTGAGTAACATGTGTGTTCCAAATGCAATTCTAACCGCAGGAACGTCTGAAACACAACACAGATGTAAACACACTACCAATGGGTATTTCAACATAGTGGTCAATGCGGCCTTATCAAACTATGCACTCTGAGTGTGATTCCAGCTTCTCTCACACACAAGACTCTCAGAAGTAACTAAAATACGTCTTGCAACAGCATCTACTAAGAAACACTCTCCTAATACGCCTAACACATTGAAACACAGTTCCTATGCGTTTCTCCACTAAAACATGAATACATGTCTTTTCTAACTAAGGAAACAAGGAAACTGCAAAGGCGACTACAGAAAAGAAGTGTTTCAAGAACTGAGTAACATGTGTGTTCCAAATGCAATTCTAACCGCAGGAACGTCTGAAACACAACACAGATGTAAACACACTACCAATGGGTATTTCAACATAGTGGTCAATGCGGCCTTATCAAACTATGCACTCTGAGTGTGATTCCAGCTTCTCTCACACACAAGACTCTCAGAAGTAACTAAAATACGTCTTGCAACAGCATCTACTAAGAAACACTCTCCTAATACGCCTAACACATTGAAACACAGTTCCTATGCGTTTCTCCACTAAAACATGAATACATGTCTTTTCTAACTAAGGAAACAAGGAAACTGCAAAGGCGACTACAGAAAAGAAGTGTTTCAAGAACTGAGTAACATGTGTGTTCCAAATGCAATTCTAACCGCAGGAACGTCTGAAACACAACACAGATGTAAACACACTACCAATGGGTATTTCAACATAGTGGTCAATGCGGCCTTATCAAACTATGCACTCTGAGTGTGATTCCAGCTTCTCTCACACACAAGACTCTCAGAAGTAACTAAAATACGTCTTGCAACAGCATCTACTAAGAAACACTCTCCTAATACGCCTAACACATTGAAACACAGTTCCTATGCGTTTCACCACTAAAACATGAATACATGTCTTTTCTAACTAAGGAAACAAGGAAACTGCAAAGGCGACTACAGAAAAGAAGTGTTTCAAGAACTGAGTAACATGTGTGTTCCAAATGCAATTCTAACCGCAGGAACGTCTGAAACACAACACAGATGTAAACACACTACCAATGGGTATTTCAACATAGTGGTCAATGCGGCCTTATCAAACTATGCACTCTGAGTGTGATTCCAGCTTCTCTCACACACAAGACTCTCAGAAGTAACTAAAATACGTCTTGCAACAGCATCTACTAAGAAACACTCTCCTAATACGCCTAACACATTGAAACACAGTTCCTATGCGTTTCACCACTAAAACATGAATACATGTCTTTTCTAACTAAGGAAACAAGGAAACTGCAAAGGCGACTACAGAAAAGAAGTGTTTCAAGAACTGAGTAACATGTGTGTTCCAAATGCAATTCTAACCGCAGGAACGTCTGAAACACAACACAGATGTAAACACACTACCAATGGGTATTTCAACATAGTGGTCAATGCGGCCTTATCAAACTATGCACTCTGAGTGTGATTCCAGCTTCTCTCACACACAAGACTCTCAGAAGTAACTAAAATACGTCTTGCAACAGCATCTACTAAGAAACACTCTCCTAATACGCCTAACACATTGAAACACAGTTCCTATGCGTTTCACCACTAAAACATGAATACATGTCTTTTCTAACTAAGGAAACAAGGAAACTGCAAAGGCGACTACAGAAAAGAAGTGTTTCAAGAACTGAGTAACATGTGTGTTCCAAATGCAATTCTAACCGCAGGAACGTCTGAAACACAACACAGATGTAAACACACTACCAATGGGTATTTCAACATAGTGGTCAATGCGGCCTTATCAAACTATGCACTCTGAGTGTGATTCCAGCTTCTCTCACACACAAGACTCTCAGAAGTAACTAAAATACGTCTTGCAACAGCATCTACTAAGAAACACTCTCCTAATACGCCTAACACATTGAAACACAGTTCCTATGCGTTTCACCACTAAAACATGAATACATGTCTTTTCTAACTAAGGAAACAAGGAAACTGCAAAGGCGACTACAGAAAAGAAGTGTTTCAAGAACTGAGTAACATGTGTGTTCCAAATGCAATTCTAACCGCAGGAACGTCTGAAACACAACACAGATGTAAACACACTACCAATGGGTATTTCAACATAGTGGTCAATGCGGCCTTATCAAACTATGCACTCTGAGTGTGATTCCAGCTTCTCTCACACACAAGACTCTCAGAAGTAACTAAAATACGTCTTGCAACAGCATCTACTAAGAAACACTCTCCTAATACGCCTAACACATTGAAACACAGTTCCTATGCGTTTCACCACTAAAACATGAATACATGTCTTTTCTAACTAAGGAAACAAGGAAACTGCAAAGGCGACTACAGAAAAGAAGTGTTTCAAGAACTGAGTAACATGTGTGTTCCAAATGCAATTCTAACCGCAGGAACGTCTGAAACACAACACAGATGTAAACACACTACCAATGGGTATTTCAACATAGTGGTCAATGCGGCCTTATCAAACTATGCACTCTGAGTGTGATTCCAGCTTCTCTCACACACAAGACTCTCAGAAGTAACTAAAATACGTCTTGCAACAGCATCTACTAAGAAACACTCTCCTAATACGCCTAACACATTGAAACACAGTTCCTATGCGTTTCTCCACTAAAACATGAATACATGTCTTTTCTAACTAAGGAAACAAGGAAACTGCAAAGGCGACTACAGAAAAGAAGTGTTTCAAGAACTGAGTAACATGTGTGTTCCAAATGCAATTCTAACCGCAGGAACGTCTGAAACACAACACAGATGTAAACACACTACCAATGGGTATTTCAACATAGTGGTCAATGCGGCCTTATCAAACTATGCACTCTGAGTGTGATTCCAGCTTCTCTCACACACAAGACTCTCAGAAGTAACTAAAATACGTCTTGCAACAGCATCTACTAAGAAACACTCTCCTAATACGCCTAACACATTGAAACACAGTTCCTATGCGTTTCACCACTAAAACATGAATACATGTCTTTTCTAACTAAGGAAACAAGGAAACTGCAAAGGCGACTACAGAAAAGAAGTGTTTCAAGAACTGAGTAACATGTGTGTTCCAAATGCAATTCTAACCGCAGGAACGTCTGAAACACAACACAGATGTAAACACACTACCAATGGGTATTTCAACATAGTGGTCAATGCGGCCTTATCAAACTATGCACTCTGAGTGTGATTCCAGCTTCTCTCACACACAAGACTCTCAGAAGTAACTAAAATACGTCTTGCAACAGCATCTACTAAGAAACACTCTCCTAATACGCCTAACACATTGAAACACAGTTCCTATGCGTTTCACCACTAAAACATGAATACATGTCTTTTCTAACTAAGGAAACAAGGAAACTGCAAAGGCGACTACAGAAAAGAAGTGTTTCAAGAACTGAGTAACATGTGTGTTCCAAATGCAATTCTAACCGCAGGAACGTCTGAAACACAACACAGATGTAAACACACTACCAATGGTATTTCAACATAGTGGTCAATGCGGCCTTATCAAACTATGCACTCTGAGTGTGATTCCAGCTTCTCTCACACACAAGACTCTCAGAAGTAACTAAAATACGTCTTGCAACAGCATCTACTAAGAAACACTCTCCTAATACGCCTAACACATTGAAACACAGTTCCTATGCGTTTCTCCACTAAAACATGAATACATGTCTTTTCTAACTAAGGAAACAAGGAAACTGCAAAGGCGACTACAGAAAAGAAGTGTTTCAAGAACTGAGTAACATGTGTGTTCCAAATGCAATTCTAACCGCAGGAACGTCTGAAACACAACACAGATGTAAACACACTACCAATGGGTATTTCAACATAGTGGTCAATGCGGCCTTATCAAACTATGCACTCTGAGTGTGATTCCAGCTTCTCTCACACACAAGACTCTCAGAAGTAACTAAAATACGTCTTGCAACAGCATCTACTAAGAAACACTCTCCTAATACGCCTAACACATTGAAACACAGTTCCTATGCGTTTCTCCACTAAAACATGAATACATGTCTTTTCTAACTAAGGAAACAAGGAAACTGCAAAGGCGACTACAGAAAAGAAGTGTTTCAAGAACTGAGTAACATGTGTGTTCCAAATGCAATTCTAACCGCAGGAACGTCTGAAACACAACACAGATGTAAACACACTACCAATGGGTATTTCAACATAGTGGTCAATGCGGCCTTATCAAACTATGCACTCTGAGTGTGATTCCAGCTTCTCTCACACACAAGACTCTCAGAAGTAACTAAAATACGTCTTGCAACAGCATCTACTAAGAAACACTCTCCTAATACGCCTAACACATTGAAACACAGTTCCTATGCGTTTCTCCACTAAAACATGAATACATGTCTTTTCTAACTAAGGAAACAAGGAAACTGCAAAGGCGACTACAGAAAAGAAGTGTTTCAAGAACTGAGTAACATGTGTGTTCCAAATGCAATTCTAACCGCAGGAACGTCTGAAACACAACACAGATGTAAACACACTACCAATGGGTATTTCAACATAGTGGTCAATGCGGCCTTATCAAACTATGCACTCTGAGTGTGATTCCAGCTTCTCTCACACACAAGACTCTCAGAAGTAACTAAAATACGTCTTGCAACAGCATCTACTAAGAAACACTCTCCTAATACGCCTAACACATTGAAACACAGTTCCTATGCGTTTCTCCACTAAAACATGAATACATGTCTTTTCTAACTAAGGAAACAAGGAAACTGCAAAGGCGACTACAGAAAAGAAGTGTTTCAAGAACTGAGTAACATGTGTGTTCCAAATGCAATTCTAACCGCAGGAACGTCTGAAACACAACACAGATGTAAACACACTACCAATGGGTATTTCAACATAGTGGTCAATGCGGCCTTATCAAACTATGCACTCTGAGTGTGATTCCAGCTTCTCTCACACACAAGACTCTCAGAAGTAACTAAAATACGTCTTGCAACAGCATCTACTAAGAAACACTCTCCTAATACGCCTAACACATTGAAACACAGTTCCTATGCGTTTCTCCACTAAAACATGAATACATGTCTTTTCTAACTAAGGAAACAAGGAAACTGCAAAGGCGACTACAGAAAAGAAGTGTTTCAAGAACTGAGTAACATGTGTGTTCCAAATGCAATTCTAACCGCAGGAACGTCTGAAACACAACACAGATGTAAACACACTACCAATGGGTATTTCAACATAGTGGTCAATGCGGCCTTATCAAACTATGCACTCTGAGTGTGATTCCAGCTTCTCTCACACACAAGACTCTCAGAAGTAACTAAAATACGTCTTGCAACAGCATCTACTAAGAAACACTCTCCTAATACGCCTAACACATTGAAACACAGTTCCTATGCGTTTCTCCACTAAAACATGAATACATGTCTTTTCTAACTAAGGAAACAAGGAAACTGCAAAGGCGACTACAGAAAAGAAGTGTTTCAAGAACTGAGTAACATGTGTGTTCCAAATGCAATTCTAACCGCAGGAACGTCTGAAACACAACACAGATGTAAACACACTACCAATGGGTATTTCAACATAGTGGTCAATGCGGCCTTATCAAACTATGCACTCTGAGTGTGATTCCAGCTTCTCTCACACACAAGACTCTCAGAAGTAACTAAAATACGTCTTGCAACAGCATCTACTAAGAAACACTCTCCTAATACGCCTAACACATTGAAACACAGTTCCTATGCGTTTCTCCACTAAAACATGAATACATGTCTTTTCTAACTAAGGAAACAAGGAAACTGCAAAGGCGACTACAGAAAAGAAGTGTTTCAAGAACTGAGTAACATGTGTGTTCCAAATGCAATTCTAACCGCAGGAACGTCTGAAACACAACACAGATGTAAACACACTACCAATGGGTATTTCAACATAGTGGTCAATGCGGCCTTATCAAACTATGCACTCTGAGTGTGATTCCAGCTTCTCTCACACACAAGACTCTCAGAAGTAACTAAAATACGTCTTGCAACAGCATCTACTAAGAAACACTCTCCTAATACGCCTAACACATTGAAACACAGTTCCTATGCGTTTCTCCACTAAAACATGAATACATGTCTTTTCTAACTAAGGAAACAAGGAAACTGCAAAGGCGACTACAGAAAAGAAGTGTTTCAAGAACTGAGTAACATGTGTGTTCCAAATGCAATTCTAACCGCAGGAACGTCTGAAACACAACACAGATGTAAACACACTACCAATGGGTATTTCAACATAGTGGTCAATGCGGCCTTATCAAACTATGCACTCTGAGTGTGATTCCAGCTTCTCTCACACACAAGACTCTCAGAAGTAACTAAAATACGTCTTGCAACAGCATCTACTAAGAAACACTCTCCTAATACGCCTAACACATTGAAACACAGTTCCTATGCGTTTCACCACTAAAACATGAATACATGTCTTTTCTAACTAAGGAAACAAGGAAACTGCAAAGGCGACTACAGAAAAGAAGTGTTTCAAGAACTGAGTAACATGTGTGTTCCAAATGCAATTCTAACCGCAGGAACGTCTGAAACACAACACAGATGTAAACACACTACCAATGGGTATTTCAACATAGTGGTCAATGCGGCCTTATCAAACTATGCACTCTGAGTGTGATTCCAGCTTCTCTCACACACAAGACTCTCAGAAGTAACTAAAATACGTCTTGCAACAGCATCTACTAAGAAACACTCTCCTAATACGCCTAACACATTGAAACACAGTTCCTATGCGTTTCACCACTAAAACATGAATACATGTCTTTTCTAACTAAGGAAACAAGGAAACTGCAAAGGCGACTACAGAAAAGAAGTGTTTCAAGAACTGAGTAACATGTGTGTTCCAAATGCAATTCTAACCGCAGGAACGTCTGAAACACAACACAGATGTAAACACACTACCAATGGGTATTTCAACATAGTGGTCAATGCGGCCTTATCAAACTATGCACTCTGAGTGTGATTCCAGCTTCTCTCACACACAAGACTCTCAGAAGTAACTAAAATACGTCTTGCAACAGCATCTACTAAGAAACACTCTCCTAATACGCCTAACACATTGAAACACAGTTCCTATGCGTTTCACCACTAAAACATGAATACATGTCTTTTCTAACTAAGGAAACAAGGAAACTGCAAAGGCGACTACAGAAAAGAAGTGTTTCAAGAACTGAGTAACATGTGTGTTCCAAATGCAATTCTAACCGCAGGAACGTCTGAAACACAACACAGATGTAAACACACTACCAATGGGTATTTCAACATAGTGGTCAATGCGGCCTTATCAAACTATGCACTCTGAGTGTGATTCCAGCTTCTCTCACACACAAGACTCTCAGAAGTAACTAAAATACGTCTTGCAACAGCATCTACTAAGAAACACTCTCCTAATACGCCTAACACATTGAAACACAGTTCCTATGCGTTTCACCACTAAAACATGAATACATGTCTTTTCTAACTAAGGAAACAAGGAAACTGCAAAGGCGACTACAGAAAAGAAGTGTTTCAAGAACTGAGTAACATGTGTGTTCCAAATGCAATTCTAACCGCAGGAACGTCTGAAACACAACACAGATGTAAACACACTACCAATGGGTATTTCAACATAGTGGTCAATGCGGCCTTATCAAACTATGCACTCTGAGTGTGATTCCAGCTTCTCTCACACACAAGACTCTCAGAAGTAACTAAAATACGTCTTGCAACAGCATCTACTAAGAAACACTCTCCTAATACGCCTAACACATTGAAACACAGTTCCTATGCGTTTCACCACTAAAACATGAATACATGTCTTTTCTAACTAAGGAAACAAGGAAACTGCAAAGGCGACTACAGAAAAGAAGTGTTTCAAGAACTGAGTAACATGTGTGTTCCAAATGCAATTCTAACCGCAGGAACGTCTGAAACACAACACAGATGTAAACACACTACCAATGGGTATTTCAACATAGTGGTCAATGCGGCCTTATCAAACTATGCACTCTGAGTGTGATTCCAGCTTCTCTCACACACAAGACTCTCAGAAGTAACTAAAATACGTCTTGCAACAGCATCTACTAAGAAACACTCTCCTAATACGCCTAACACATTGAAACACAGTTCCTATGCGTTTCACCACTAAACATGAATACATGTCTTTTCTAACTAAGGAAACAAGGAAACTGCAAAGGCGACTACAGAAAAGAAGTGTTTCAAGAACTGAGTAACATGTGTGTTCCAAATGCAATTCTAACCGCAGGAACGTCTGAAACACAACACAGATGTAAACACACTACCAATGGGTATTTCAACATAGTGGTCAATGCGGCCTTATCAAACTATGCACTCTGAGTGTGATTCCAGCTTCTCTCACACACAAGACTCTCAGAAGTAACTAAAATACGTCTTGCAACAGCATCTACTAAGAAACACTCTCCTAATACGCCTAACACATTGAAACACAGTTCCTATGCGTTTCACCACTAAAACATGAATACATGTCTTTTCTAACTAAGGAAACAAGGAAACTGCAAAGGCGACTACAGAAAAGAAGTGTTTCAAGAACTGAGTAACATGTGTGTTCCAAATGCAATTCTAACCGCAGGAACGTCTGAAACACAACACAGATGTAAACACACTACCAATGGGTATTTCAACATAGTGGTCAATGCGGCCTTATCAAACTATGCACTCTGAGTGTGATTCCAGCTTCTCTCACACACAAGACTCTCAGAAGTAACTAAAATACGTCTTGCAACAGCATCTACTAAGAAACACTCTCCTAATACGCCTAACACATTGAAACACAGTTCCTATGCGTTTCACCACTAAAACATGAATACATGTCTTTTCTAACTAAGGAAACAAGGAAACTGCAAAGGCGACTACAGAAAAGAAGTGTTTCAAGAACTGAGTAACATGTGTGTTCCAAATGCAATTCTAACCGCAGGAACGTCTGAAACACAACACAGATGTAAACACACTACCAATGGGTATTTCAACATAGTGGTCAATGCGGCCTTATCAAACTATGCACTCTGAGTGTGATTCCAGCTTCTCTCACACACAAGACTCTCAGAAGTAACTAAAATACGTCTTGCAACAGCATCTACTAAGAAACACTCTCCTAATACGCCTAACACATTGAAACACAGTTCCTATGCGTTTCACCACTAAAACATGAATACATGTCTTTTCTAACTAAGGAAACAAGGAAACTGCAAAGGCGACTACAGAAAAGAAGTGTTTCAAGAACTGAGTAACATGTGTGTTCCAAATGCAATTCTAACCGCAGGAACGTCTGAAACACAACACAGATGTAAACACACTACCAATGGGTATTTCAACATAGTGGTCAATGCGGCCTTATCAAACTATGCACTCTGAGTGTGATTCCAGCTTCTCTCACACACAAGACTCTCAGAAGTAACTAAAATACGTCTTGCAACAGCATCTACTAAGAAACACTCTCCTAATACGCCTAACACATTGAAACACAGTTCCTATGCGTTTCACCACTAAAACATGAATACATGTCTTTTCTAACTAAGGAAACAAGGAAACTGCAAAGGCGACTACAGAAAAGAAGTGTTTCAAGAACTGAGTAACATGTGTGTTCCAAATGCAATTCTAACCGCAGGAACGTCTGAAACACAACACAGATGTAAACACACTACCAATGGGTATTTCAACATAGTGGTCAATGCGGCCTTATCAAACTATGCACTCTGAGTGTGATTCCAGCTTCTCTCACACACAAGACTCTCAGAAGTAACTAAAATACGTCTTGCAACAGCATCTACTAAGAAACACTCTCCTAATACGCCTAACACATTGAAACACAGTTCCTATGCGTTTCACCACTAAAACATGAATACATGTCTTTTCTAACTAAGGAAACAAGGAAACTGCAAAGGCGACTACAGAAAAGAAGTGTTTCAAGAACTGAGTAACATGTGTGTTCCAAATGCAATTCTAACCGCAGGAACGTCTGAAACACAACACAGATGTAAACACACTACCAATGGGTATTTCAACATAGTGGTCAATGCGGCCTTATCAAACTATGCACTCTGAGTGTGATTCCAGCTTCTCTCACACACAAGACTCTCAGAAGTAACTAAAATACGTCTTGCAACAGCATCTACTAAGAAACACTCTCCTAATACGCCTAACACATTGAAACACAGTTCCTATGCGTTTCACCACTAAAACATGAATACATGTCTTTTCTAACTAAGGAAACAAGGAAACTGCAAAGGCGACTACAGAAAAGAAGTGTTTCAAGAACTGAGTAACATGTGTGTTCCAAATGCAATTCTAACCGCAGGAACGTCTGAAACACAACACAGATGTAAACACACTACCAATGGGTATTTCAACATAGTGGTCAATGCGGCCTTATCAAACTATGCACTCTGAGTGTGATTCCAGCTTCTCTCACACACAAGACTCTCAGAAGTAACTAAAATACGTCTTGCAACAGCATCTACTAAGAAACACTCTCCTAATACGCCTAACACATTGAAACACAGTTCCTATGCGTTTCACCACTAAAACATGAATACATGTCTTTTCTAACTAAGGAAACAAGGAAACTGCAAAGGCGACTACAGAAAAGAAGTGTTTCAAGAACTGAGTAACATGTGTGTTCCAAATGCAATTCTAACCGCAGGAACGTCTGAAACACAACACAGATGTAAACACACTACCAATGGGTATTTCAACATAGTGGTCAATGCGGCCTTATCAAACTATGCACTCTGAGTGTGATTCCAGCTTCTCTCACACACAAGACTCTCAGAAGTAACTAAAATACGTCTTGCAACAGCATCTACTAAGAAACACTCTCCTAATACGCCTAACACATTGAAACACAGTTCCTATGCGTTTCACCACTAAAACATGAATACATGTCTTTTCTAACTAAGGAAACAAGGAAACTGCAAAGGCGACTACAGAAAAGAAGTGTTTCAAGAACTGAGTAACATGTGTGTTCCAAATGCAATTCTAACCGCAGGAACGTCTGAAACACAACACAGATGTAAACACACTACCAATGGGTATTTCAACATAGTGGTCAATGCGGCCTTATCAAACTATGCACTCTGAGTGTGATTCCAGCTTCTCTCACACACAAGACTCTCAGAAGTAACTAAAATACGTCTTGCAACAGCATCTACTAAGAAACACTCTCCTAATACGCCTAACACATTGAAACACAGTTCCTATGCGTTTCACCACTGAAAACATGAATACATGTCTTTTCTAACTAAGGAAACAAGGAAACTGCAAAGGCGACTACAGAAAAGAAGTGTTTCAAGAACTGAGTAACATGTGTGTTCCAAATGCAATTCTAACCGCAGGAACGTCTGAAACACAACACAGATGTAAACACACTACCAATGGGTATTTCAACATAGTGGTCAATGCGGCCTTATCAAACTATGCACTCTGAGTGTGATTCCAGCTTCTCTCACACACAAGACTCTCAGAAGTAACTAAAATACGTCTTGCAACAGCATCTACTAAGAAACACTCTCCTAATACGCCTAACACATTGAAACACAGTTCCTATGCGTTTCACCACTAAAACATGAATACATGTCTTTTCTAACTAAGGAAACAAGGAAACTGCAAAGGCGACTACAGAAAAGAAGTGTTTCAAGAACTGAGTAACATGTGTGTTCCAAATGCAATTCTAACCGCAGGAACGTCTGAAACACAACACAGATGTAAACACACTACCAATGGGTATTTCAACATAGTGGTCAATGCGGCCTTATCAAACTATGCACTCTGAGTGTGATTCCAGCTTCTCTCACACACAAGACTCTCAGAAGTAACTAAAATACGTCTTGCAACAGCATCTACTAAGAAACACTCTCCTAATACGCCTAACACATTGAAACACAGTTCCTATGCGTTTCACCACTAAAACATGAATACATGTCTTTTCTAACTAAGGAAACAAGGAAACTGCAAAGGCGACTACAGAAAAGAAGTGTTTCAAGAACTGAGTAACATGTGTGTTCCAAATGCAATTCTAACCGCAGGAACGTCTGAAACACAACACAGATGTAAACACACTACCAATGGGTATTTCAACATAGTGGTCAATGCGGCCTTATCAAACTATGCACTCTGAGTGTGATTCCAGCTTCTCTCACACACAAGACTCTCAGAAGTAACTAAAATACGTCTTGCAACAGCATCTACTAAGAAACACTCTCCTAATACGCCTAACACATTGAAACACAGTTCCTATGCGTTTCACCACTGAAAACATGAATACATGTCTTTTCTAACTAAGGAAACAAGGAAACTGCAAAGGCGACTACAGAAAAGAAGTGTTTCAAGAACTGAGTAACATGTGTGTTCCAAATGCAATTCTAACCGCAGGAACGTCTGAAACACAACACAGATGTAAACACACTACCAATGGGTATTTCAACATAGTGGTCAATGCGGCCTTATCAAACTATGCACTCTGAGTGTGATTCCAGCTTCTCTCACACACAAGACTCTCAGAAGTAACTAAAATACGTCTTGCAACAGCATCTACTAAGAAACACTCTCCTAATACGCCTAACACATTGAAACACAGTTCCTATGCGTTTCACCACTAAAACATGAATACATGTCTTTTCTAACTAAGGAAACAAGGAAACTGCAAAGGCGACTACAGAAAAGAAGTGTTTCAAGAACTGAGTAACATGTGTGTTCCAAATGCAATTCTAACCGCAGGAACGTCTGAAACACAACACAGATGTAAACACACTACCAATGGGTATTTCAACATAGTGGTCAATGCGGCCTTATCAAACTATGCACTCTGAGTGTGATTCCAGCTTCTCTCACACACAAGACTCTCAGAAGTAACTAAAATACGTCTTGCAACAGCATCTACTAAGAAACACTCTCCTAATACGCCTAACACATTGAAACACAGTTCCTATGCGTTTCACCACTGAAACATGAATACATGTCTTTTCTAACTAAGGAAACAAGGAAACTGCAAAGGCGACTACAGAAAAGAAGTGTTTCAAGAACTGAGTAACATGTGTGTTCCAAATGCAATTCTAACCGCAGGAACGTCTGAAACACAACACAGATGTAAACACACTACCAATGGGTATTTCAACATAGTGGTCAATGCGGCCTTATCAAACTATGCACTCTGAGTGTGATTCCAGCTTCTCTCACACACAAGACTCTCAGAAGTAACTAAAATACGTCTTGCAACAGCATCTACTAAGAAACACTCTCCTAATACGCCTAACACATTGAAACACAGTTCCTATGCGTTTCACCACTAAAACATGAATACATGTCTTTTCTAACTAAGGAAACAAGGAAACTGCAAAGGCGACTACAGAAAAGAAGTGTTTCAAGAACTGAGTAACATGTGTGTTCCAAATGCAATTCTAACCGCAGGAACGTCTGAAACACAACACAGATGTAAACACACTACCAATGGGTATTTCAACATAGTGGTCAATGCGGCCTTATCAAACTATGCACTCTGAGTGTGATTCCAGCTTCTCTCACACACAAGACTCTCAGAAGTAACTAAAATACGTCTTGCAACAGCATCTACTAAGAAACACTCTCCTAATACGCCTAACACATTGAAACACAGTTCCTATGCGTTTCACCACTAAAACATGAATACATGTCTTTTCTAACTAAGGAAACAAGGAAACTGCAAAGGCGACTACAGAAAAGAAGTGTTTCAAGAACTGAGTAACATGTGTGTTCCAAATGCAATTCTAACCGCAGGAACGTCTGAAACACAACACAGATGTAAACACACTACCAATGGGTATTTCAACATAGTGGTCAATGCGGCCTTATCAAACTATGCACTCTGAGTGTGATTCCAGCTTCTCTCACACACAAGACTCTCAGAAGTAACTAAAATACGTCTTGCAACAGCATCTACTAAGAAACACTCTCCTAATACGCCTAACACATTGAAACACAGTTCCTATGCGTTTCACCACTAAAACATGAATACATGTCTTTTCTAACTAAGGAAACAAGGAAACTGCAAAGGCGACTACAGAAAAGAAGTGTTTCAAGAACTGAGTAACATGTGTGTTCCAAATGCAATTCTAACCGCAGGAACGTCTGAAACACAACACAGATGTAAACACACTACCAATGGGTATTTCAACATAGTGGTCAATGCGGCCTTATCAAACTATGCACTCTGAGTGTGATTCCAGCTTCTCTCACACACAAGACTCTCAGAAGTAACTAAAATACGTCTTGCAACAGCATCTACTAAGAAACACTCTCCTAATACGCCTAACACATTGAAACACAGTTCCTATGCGTTTCACCACTAAAACATGAATACATGTCTTTTCTAACTAAGGAAACAAGGAAACTGCAAAGGCGACTACAGAAAAGAAGTGTTTCAAGAACTGAGTAACATGTGTGTTCCAAATGCAATTCTAACCGCAGGAACGTCTGAAACACAACACAGATGTAAACACACTACCAATGGGTATTTCAACATAGTGGTCAATGCGGCCTTATCAAACTATGCACTCTGAGTGTGATTCCAGCTTCTCTCACACACAAGACTCTCAGAAGTAACTAAAATACGTCTTGCAACAGCATCTACTAAGAAACACTCTCCTAATACGCCTAACACATTGAAACACAGTTCCTATGCGTTTCACCACTAAAACATGAATACATGTCTTTTCTAACTAAGGAAACAAGGAAACTGCAAAGGCGACTACAGAAAAGAAGTGTTTCAAGAACTGAGTAACATGTGTGTTCCAAATGCAATTCTAACCGCAGGAACGTCTGAAACACAACACAGATGTAAACACACTACCAATGGGTATTTCAACATAGTGGTCAATGCGGCCTTATCAAACTATGCACTCTGAGTGTGATTCCAGCTTCTCTCACACACAAGACTCTCAGAAGTAACTAAAATACGTCTTGCAACAGCATCTACTAAGAAACACTCTCCTAATACGCCTAACACATTGAAACACAGTTCCTATGCGTTTCACCACTAAAACATGAATACATGTCTTTTCTAACTAAGGAAACAAGGAAACTGCAAAGGCGACTACAGAAAAGAAGTGTTTCAAGAACTGAGTAACATGTGTGTTCCAAATGCAATTCTAACCGCAGGAACGTCTGAAACACAACACAGATGTAAACACACTACCAATGGGTATTTCAACATAGTGGTCAATGCGGCCTTATCAAACTATGCACTCTGAGTGTGATTCCAGCTTCTCTCACACACAAGACTCTCAGAAGTAACTAAAATACGTCTTGCAACAGCATCTACTAAGAAACACTCTCCTAATACGCCTAACACATTGAAACACAGTTCCTATGCGTTTCACCACTAAAACATGAATACATGTCTTTTCTAACTAAGGAAACAAGGAAACTGCAAAGGCGACTACAGAAAAGAAGTGTTTCAAGAACTGAGTAACATGTGTGTTCCAAATGCAATTCTAACCGCAGGAACGTCTGAAACACAACACAGATGTAAACACACTACCAATGGGTATTTCAACATAGTGGTCAATGCGGCCTTATCAAACTATGCACTCTGAGTGTGATTCCAGCTTCTCTCACACACAAGACTCTCAGAAGTAACTAAAATACGTCTTGCAACAGCATCTACTAAGAAACACTCTCCTAATACGCCTAACACATTGAAACACAGTTCCTATGCGTTTCACCACTAAAACATGAATACATGTCTTTTCTAACTAAGGAAACAAGGAAACTGCAAAGGCGACTACAGAAAAGAAGTGTTTCAAGAACTGAGTAACATGTGTGTTCCAAATGCAATTCTAACCGCAGGAACGTCTGAAACACAACACAGATGTAAACACACTACCAATGGGTATTTCAACATAGTGGTCAATGCGGCCTTATCAAACTATGCACTCTGAGTGTGATTCCAGCTTCTCTCACACACAAGACTCTCAGAAGTAACTAAAATACGTCTTGCAACAGCATCTACTAAGAAACACTCTCCTAATACGCCTAACACATTGAAACACAGTTCCTATGCGTTTCACCACTAAAACATGAATACATGTCTTTTCTAACTAAGGAAACAAGGAAACTGCAAAGGCGACTACAGAAAAGAAGTGTTTCAAGAACTGAGTAACATGTGTGTTCCAAATGCAATTCTAACCGCAGGAACGTCTGAAACACAACACAGATGTAAACACACTACAATGGGTATTTCAACATAGTGGTCAATGCGGCCTTATCAAACTATGCACTCTGAGTGTGATTCCAGCTTCTCTCACACACAAGACTCTCAGAAGTAACTAAAATACGTCTTGCAACAGCATCTACTAAGAAACACTCTCCTAATACGCCTAACACATTGAAACACAGTTCCTATGCGTTTCACCACTAAAACATGAATACATGTCTTTTCTAACTAAGGAAACAAGGAAACTGCAAAGGCGACTACAGAAAAGAAGTGTTTCAAGAACTGAGTAACATGTGTGTTCCAAATGCAATTCTAACCGCAGGAACGTCTGAAACACAACACAGATGTAAACACACTACCAATGGGTATTTCAACATAGTGGTCAATGCGGCCTTATCAAACTATGCACTCTGAGTGTGATTCCAGCTTCTCTCACACACAAGACTCTCAGAAGTAACTAAAATACGTCTTGCAACAGCATCTACTAAGAAACACTCTCCTAATACGCCTAACACATTGAAACACAGTTCCTATGCGTTTCACCACTAAAACATGAATACATGTCTTTTCTAACTAAGGAAACAAGGAAACTGCAAAGGCGACTACAGAAAAGAAGTGTTTCAAGAACTGAGTAACATGTGTGTTCCAAATGCAATTCTAACCGCAGGAACGTCTGAAACACAACACAGATGTAAACACACTACCAATGGGTATTTCAACATAGTGGTCAATGCGGCCTTATCAAACTATGCACTCTGAGTGTGATTCCAGCTTCTCTCACACACAAGACTCTCAGAAGTAACTAAAATACGTCTTGCAACAGCATCTACTAAGAAACACTCTCCTAATACGCCTAACACATTGAAACACAGTTCCTATGCGTTTCACCACTAAAACATGAATACATGTCTTTTCTAACTAAGGAAACAAGGAAACTGCAAAGGCGACTACAGAAAAGAAGTGTTTCAAGAACTGAGTAACATGTGTGTTCCAAATGCAATTCTAACCGCAGGAACGTCTGAAACACAACACAGATGTAAACACACTACCAATGGGTATTTCAACATAGTGGTCAATGCGGCCTTATCAAACTATGCACTCTGAGTGTGATTCCAGCTTCTCTCACACACAAGACTCTCAGAAGTAACTAAAATACGTCTTGCAACAGCATCTACTAAGAAACACTCTCCTAATACGCCTAACACATTGAAACACAGTTCCTATGCGTTTCACCACTAAAACATGAATACATGTCTTTTCTAACTAAGGAAACAAGGAAACTGCAAAGGCGACTACAGAAAAGAAGTGTTTCAAGAACTGAGTAACATGTGTGTTCCAAATGCAATTCTAACCGCAGGAACGTCTGAAACACAACACAGATGTAAACACACTACCAATGGGTATTTCAACATAGTGGTCAATGCGGCCTTATCAAACTATGCACTCTGAGTGTGATTCCAGCTTCTCTCACACACAAGACTCTCAGAAGTAACTAAAATACGTCTTGCAACAGCATCTACTAAGAAACACTCTCCTAATACGCCTAACACATTGAAACACAGTTCCTATGCGTTTCACCACTAAAACATGAATACATGTCTTTTCTAACTAAGGAAACAAGGAAACTGCAAAGGCGACTACAGAAAAGAAGTGTTTCAAGAACTGAGTAACATGTGTGTTCCAAATGCAATTCTAACCGCAGGAACGTCTGAAACACAACACAGATGTAAACACACTACCAATGGGTATTTCAACATAGTGGTCAATGCGGCCTTATCAAACTATGCACTCTGAGTGTGATTCCAGCTTCTCTCACACACAAGACTCTCAGAAGTAACTAAAATACGTCTTGCAACAGCATCTACTAAGAAACACTCTCCTAATACGCCTAACACATTGAAACACAGTTCCTATGCGTTTCACCACTAAAACATGAATACATGTCTTTTCTAACTAAGGAAACAAGGAAACTGCAAAGGCGACTACAGAAAAGAAGTGTTTCAAGAACTGAGTAACATGTGTGTTCCAAATGCAATTCTAACCGCAGGAACGTCTGAAACACAACACAGATGTAAACACACTACCAATGGGTATTTCAACATAGTGGTCAATGCGGCCTTATCAAACTATGCACTCTGAGTGTGATTCCAGCTTCTCTCACACACAAGACTCTCAGAAGTAACTAAAATACGTCTTGCAACAGCATCTACTAAGAAACACTCTCCTAATACGCCTAACACATTGAAACACAGTTCCTATGCGTTTCACCACTAAAACATGAATACATGTCTTTTCTAACTAAGGAAACAAGGAAACTGCAAAGGCGACTACAGAAAAGAAGTGTTTCAAGAACTGAGTAACATGTGTGTTCCAAATGCAATTCTAACCGCAGGAACGTCTGAAACACAACACAGATGTAAACACACTACCAATGGGTATTTCAACATAGTGGTCAATGCGGCCTTATCAAACTATGCACTCTGAGTGTGATTCCAGCTTCTCTCACACACAAGACTCTCAGAAGTAACTAAAATACGTCTTGCAACAGCATCTACTAAGAAACACTCTCCTAATACGCCTAACACATTGAAACACAGTTCCTATGCGTTTCACCACTAAAACATGAATACATGTCTTTTCTAACTAAGGAAACAAGGAAACTGCAAAGGCGACTACAGAAAAGAAGTGTTTCAAGAACTGAGTAACATGTGTGTTCCAAATGCAATTCTAACCGCAGGAACGTCTGAAACACAACACAGATGTAAACACACTACCAATGGGTATTTCAACATAGTGGTCAATGCGGCCTTATCAAACTATGCACTCTGAGTGTGATTCCAGCTTCTCTCACACACAAGACTCTCAGAAGTAACTAAAATACGTCTTGCAACAGCATCTACTAAGAAACACTCTCCTAATACGCCTAACACATTGAAACACAGTTCCTATGCGTTTCACCACTAAAACATGAATACATGTCTTTTCTAACTAAGGAAACAAGGAAACTGCAAAGGCGACTACAGAAAAGAAGTGTTTCAAGAACTGAGTAACATGTGTGTTCCAAATGCAATTCTAACCGCAGGAACGTCTGAAACACAACACAGATGTAAACACACTACCAATGGGTATTTCAACATAGTGGTCAATGCGGCCTTATCAAACTATGCACTCTGAGTGTGATTCCAGCTTCTCTCACACACAAGACTCTCAGAAGTAACTAAAATACGTCTTGCAACAGCATCTACTAAGAAACACTCTCCTAATACGCCTAACACATTGAAACACAGTTCCTATGCGTTTCACCACTAAAACATGAATACATGTCTTTTCTAACTAAGGAAACAAGGAAACTGCAAAGGCGACTACAGAAAAGAAGTGTTTCAAGAACTGAGTAACATGTGTGTTCCAAATGCAATTCTAACCGCAGGAACGTCTGAAACACAACACAGATGTAAACACACTACCAATGGGTATTTCAACATAGTGGTCAATGCGGCCTTATCAAACTATGCACTCTGAGTGTGATTCCAGCTTCTCTCACACACAAGACTCTCAGAAGTAACTAAAATACGTCTTGCAACAGCATCTACTAAGAAACACTCTCCTAATACGCCTAACACATTGAAACACAGTTCCTATGCGTTTCACCACTAAAACATGAATACATGTCTTTTCTAACTAAGGAAACAAGGAAACTGCAAAGGCGACTACAGAAAAGAAGTGTTTCAAGAACTGAGTAACATGTGTGTTCCAAATGCAATTCTAACCGCAGGAACGTCTGAAACACAACACAGATGTAAACACACTACCAATGGGTATTTCAACATAGTGGTCAATGCGGCCTTATCAAACTATGCACTCTGAGTGTGATTCCAGCTTCTCTCACACACAAGACTCTCAGAAGTAACTAAAATACGTCTTGCAACAGCATCTACTAAGAAACACTCTCCTAATACGCCTAACACATTGAAACACAGTTCCTATGCGTTTCACCACTAAAACATGAATACATGTCTTTTCTAACTAAGGAAACAAGGAAACTGCAAAGGCGACTACAGAAAAGAAGTGTTTCAAGAACTGAGTAACATGTGTGTTCCAAATGCAATTCTAACCGCAGGAACGTCTGAAACACAACACAGATGTAAACACACTACCAATGGGTATTTCAACATAGTGGTCAATGCGGCCTTATCAAACTATGCACTCTGAGTGTGATTCCAGCTTCTCTCACACACAAGACTCTCAGAAGTAACTAAAATACGTCTTGCAACAGCATCTACTAAGAAACACTCTCCTAATACGCCTAACACATTGAAACACAGTTCCTATGCGTTTCACCACTGAAACATGAATACATGTCTTTTCTAACTAAGGAAACAAGGAAACTGCAAAGGCGACTACAGAAAAGAAGTGTTTCAAGAACTGAGTAACATGTGTGTTCCAAATGCAATTCTAACCGCAGGAACGTCTGAAACACAACACAGATGTAAACACACTACCAATGGGTATTTCAACATAGTGGTCAATGCGGCCTTATCAAACTATGCACTCTGAGTGTGATTCCAGCTTCTCTCACACACAAGACTCTCAGAAGTAACTAAAATACGTCTTGCAACAGCATCTACTAAGAAACACTCTCCTAATACGCCTAACACATTGAAACACAGTTCCTATGCGTTTCACCACTAAAACATGAATACATGTCTTTTCTAACTAAGGAAACAAGGAAACTGCAAAGGCGACTACAGAAAAGAAGTGTTTCAAGAACTGAGTAACATGTGTGTTCCAAATGCAATTCTAACCGCAGGAACGTCTGAAACACAACACAGATGTAAACACACTACCAATGGGTATTTCAACATAGTGGTCAATGCGGCCTTATCAAACTATGCACTCTGAGTGTGATTCCAGCTTCTCTCACACACAAGACTCTCAGAAGTAACTAAAATACGTCTTGCAACAGCATCTACTAAGAAACACTCTCCTAATAGCCTAACACATTGAAACACAGTTCCTATGCGTTTCACCACTGAAACATGAATACATGTCTTTTCTAACTAAGGAAACAAGGAAACTGCAAAGGCGACTACAGAAAAGAAGTGTTTCAAGAACTGAGTAACATGTGTGTTCCAAATGCAATTCTAACCGCAGGAACGTCTGAAACACAACACAGATGTAAACACACTACCAATGGGTATTTCAACATAGTGGTCAATGCGGCCTTATCAAACTATGCACTCTGAGTGTGATTCCAGCTTCTCTCACACACAAGACTCTCAGAAGTAACTAAAATACGTCTTGCAACAGCATCTACTAAGAAACACTCTCCTAATACGCCTAACACATTGAAACACAGTTCCTATGCGTTTCACCACTGAAACATGAATACATGTCTTTTCTAACTAAGGAAACAAGGAAACTGCAAAGGCGACTACAGAAAAGAAGTGTTTCAAGAACTGAGTAACATGTGTGTTCCAAATGCAATTCTAACCGCAGGAACGTCTGAAACACAACACAGATGTAAACACACTACCAATGGGTATTTCAACATAGTGGTCAATGCGGCCTTATCAAACTATGCACTCTGAGTGTGATTCCAGCTTCTCTCACACACAAGACTCTCAGAAGTAACTAAAATACGTCTTGCAACAGCATCTACTAAGAAACACTCTCCTAATACGCCTAACACATTGAAACACAGTTCCTATGCGTTTCACCACTGAAACATGAATACATGTCTTTTCTAACTAAGGAAACAAGGAAACTGCAAAGGCGACTACAGAAAAGAAGTGTTTCAAGAACTGAGTAACATGTGTGTTCCAAATGCAATTCTAACCGCAGGAACGTCTGAAACACAACACAGATGTAAACACACTACCAATGGGTATTTCAACATAGTGGTCAATGCGGCCTTATCAAACTATGCACTCTGAGTGTGATTCCAGCTTCTCTCACACACAAGACTCTCAGAAGTAACTAAAATACGTCTTGCAACAGCATCTACTAAGAAACACTCTCCTAATACGCCTAACACATTGAAACACAGTTCCTATGCGTTTCACCACTGAAACATGAATACATGTCTTTTCTAACTAAGGAAACAAGGAAACTGCAAAGGCGACTACAGAAAAGAAGTGTTTCAAGAACTGAGTAACATGTGTGTTCCAAATGCAATTCTAACCGCAGGAACGTCTGAAACACAACACAGATGTAAACACACTACCAATGGGTATTTCAACATAGTGGTCAATGCGGCCTTATCAAACTATGCACTCTGAGTGTGATTCCAGCTTCTCTCACACACAAGACTCTCAGAAGTAACTAAAATACGTCTTGCAACAGCATCTACTAAGAAACACTCTCCTAATACGCCTAACACATTGAAACACAGTTCCTATGCGTTTCACCACTGAAACATGAATACATGTCTTTTCTAACTAAGGAAACAAGGAAACTGCAAAGGCGACTACAGAAAAGAAGTGTTTCAAGAACTGAGTAACATGTGTGTTCCAAATGCAATTCTAACCGCAGGAACGTCTGAAACACAACACAGATGTAAACACACTACCAATGGGTATTTCAACATAGTGGTCAATGCGGCCTTATCAAACTATGCACTCTGAGTGTGATTCCAGCTTCTCTCACACACAAGACTCTCAGAAGTAACTAAAATACGTCTTGCAACAGCATCTACTAAGAAACACTCTCCTAATACGCCTAACACATTGAAACACAGTTCCTATGCGTTTCACCACTGAAACATGAATACATGTCTTTTCTAACTAAGGAAAAGGTTTCCTTAGTTAGAAAAGACATGTATTCATGTTTTAGTGGTGAAACGCATAGGAACTGTGTTTCAATGTGTTAGGCGTATTAGGAGAGTGTTTCTTAGTAGATGCTGTTGCAAGACGTATTTTAGTTACTTCTGAGAGTCTTGTGTGTGAGAGAAGCTGGAATCACACTCAGAGTGCATAGTTTGATAAGGCCGCATTGACCACTATGTTGAAATACCATTGGTAGTGTGTTTACATCTGTGTTGTGTTTCAGACGTTCCTGCGGTTAGAATTGCATTTGGAACACACATGTTACTCAGTTCTTGAAACACTTCTTTTCTGTAGTCGCCTTTGCAGTTTCCTTGTTTCCTTAGTTAGAAAAGACATGTATTCATGTTTTAGTGGTGAAACGCATAGGAACTGTGTTTCAATGTGTTAGGCGTATTAGGAGAGTGTTTCTTAGTAGATGCTGTTGCAAGACGTATTTTAGTTACTTCTGAGAGTCTTGTGTGTGAGAGAAGCTGGAATCACACTCAGAGTGCATAGTTTGATAAGGCCGCATTGACCACTATGTTGAAATACCCATTGGTAGTGTGTTTACATCTGTGTTGTGTTTCAGACGTTCCTGCGGTTAGAATTGCATTTGGAACACACATGTTACTCAGTTCTTGAAACACTTCTTTTCTGTAGTCGCCTTTGCAGTTTCCTTGTTTCCTTAGTTAGAAAAGACATGTATTCATGTTTTAGTGGTGAAACGCATAGGAACTGTGTTTCAATGTGTTAGGCGTATTAGGAGAGTGTTTCTTAGTAGATGCTGTTGCAAGACGTATTTTAGTTACTTCTGAGAGTCTTGTGTGTGAGAGAAGCTGGAATCACACTCAGAGTGCATAGTTTGATAAGGCCGCATTGACCACTATGTTGAAATACCCATTGGTAGTGTGTTTACATCTGTGTTGTGTTTCAGACGTTCCTGCGGTTAGAATTGCATTTGGAACACACATGTTACTCAGTTCTTGAAACACTTCTTTTCTGTAGTCGCCTTTGCAGTTTCCTTGTTTCCTTAGTTAGAAAAGACATGTATTCATGTTTTAGTGGAGAAACGCATAGGAACTGTGTTTCAATGTGTTAGGCGTATTAGGAGAGTGTTTCTTAGTAGATGCTGTTGCAAGACGTATTTTAGTTACTTCTGAGAGTCTTGTGTGTGAGAGAAGCTGGAATCACACTCAGAGTGCATAGTTTGATAAGGCCGCATTGACCACTATGTTGAAATACCCATTGGTAGTGTGTTTACATCTGTGTTGTGTTTCAGACGTTCCTGCGGTTAGAATTGCATTTGGAACACACATGTTACTCAGTTCTTGAAACACTTCTTTTCTGTAGTCGCCTTTGCAGTTTCCTTGTTTCCTTAGTTAGAAAAGACATGTATTCATGTTTTAGTGGAGAAACGCATAGGAACTGTGTTTCAATGTGTTAGGCGTATTAGGAGAGTGTTTCTTAGTAGATGCTGTTGCAAGACGTATTTTAGTTACTTCTGAGAGTCTTGTGTGTGAGAGAAGCTGGAATCACACTCAGAGTGCATAGTTTGATAAGGCCGCATTGACCACTATGTTGAAATACCCATTGGTAGTGTGTTTACATCTGTGTTGTGTTTCAGACGTTCCTGCGGTTAGAATTGCATTTGGAACACACATGTTACTCAGTTCTTGAAACACTTCTTTTCTGTAGTCGCCTTTGCAGTTTCCTTGTTTCCTTAGTTAGAAAAGACATGTATTCATGTTTTAGTGGTGAAACGCATAGGAACTGTGTTTCAATGTGTTAGGCGTATTAGGAGAGTGTTTCTTAGTAGATGCTGTTGCAAGACGTATTTTAGTTACTTCTGAGAGTCTTGTGTGTGAGAGAAGCTGGAATCACACTCAGAGTGCATAGTTTGATAAGGCCGCATTGACCACTATGTTGAAATACCCATTGGTAGTGTGTTTACATCTGTGTTGTGTTTCAGACGTTCCTGCGGTTAGAATTGCATTTGGAACACACATGTTACTCAGTTCTTGAAACACTTCTTTTCTGTAGTCGCCTTTGCAGTTTCCTTGTTTCCTTAGTTAGAAAAGACATGTATTCATGTTTTAGTGGAGAAACGCATAGGAACTGTGTTTCAATGTGTTAGGCGTATTAGGAGAGTGTTTCTTAGTAGATGCTGTTGCAAGACGTATTTTAGTTACTTCTGAGAGTCTTGTGTGTGAGAGAAGCTGGAATCACACTCAGAGTGCATAGTTTGATAAGGCCGCATTGACCACTATGTTGAAATACCATTGGTAGTGTGTTTACATCTGTGTTGTGTTTCAGACGTTCCTGCGGTTAGAATTGCATTTGGAACACACATGTTACTCAGTTCTTGAAACACTTCTTTTCTGTAGTCGCCTTTGCAGTTTCCTTGTTTCCTTAGTTAGAAAAGACATGTATTCATGTTTTAGTGGAGAAACGCATAGGAACTGTGTTTCAATGTGTTAGGCGTATTAGGAGAGTGTTTCTTAGTAGATGCTGTTGCAAGACGTATTTTAGTTACTTCTGAGAGTCTTGTGTGTGAGAGAAGCTGGAATCACACTCAGAGTGCATAGTTTGATAAGGCCGCATTGACCACTATGTTGAAATACCCATTGGTAGTGTGTTTACATCTGTGTTGTGTTTCAGACGTTCCTGCGGTTAGAATTGCATTTGGAACACACATGTTACTCAGTTCTTGAAACACTTCTTTTCTGTAGTCGCCTTTGCAGTTTCCTTGTTTCCTTAGTTAGAAAAGACATGTATTCATGTTTTAGTGGAGAAACGCATAGGAACTGTGTTTCAATGTGTTAGGCGTATTAGGAGAGTGTTTCTTAGTAGATGCTGTTGCAAGACGTATTTTAGTTACTTCTGAGAGTCTTGTGTGTGAGAGAAGCTGGAATCACACTCAGAGTGCATAGTTTGATAAGGCCGCATTGACCACTATGTTGAAATACCCATTGGTAGTGTGTTTACATCTGTGTTGTGTTTCAGACGTTCCTGCGGTTAGAATTGCATTTGGAACACACATGTTACTCAGTTCTTGAAACACTTCTTTTCTGTAGTCGCCTTTGCAGTTTCCTTGTTTCCTTAGTTAGAAAAGACATGTATTCATGTTTTAGTGGAGAAACGCATAGGAACTGTGTTTCAATGTGTTAGGCGTATTAGGAGAGTGTTTCTTAGTAGATGCTGTTGCAAGACGTATTTTAGTTACTTCTGAGAGTCTTGTGTGTGAGAGAAGCTGGAATCACACTCAGAGTGCATAGTTTGATAAGGCCGCATTGACCACTATGTTGAAATACCCATTGGTAGTGTGTTTACATCTGTGTTGTGTTTCAGACGTTCCTGCGGTTAGAATTGCATTTGGAACACACATGTTACTCAGTTCTTGAAACACTTCTTTTCTGTAGTCGCCTTTGCAGTTTCCTTGTTTCCTTAGTTAGAAAAGACATGTATTCATGTTTTAGTGGTGAAACGCATAGGAACTGTGTTTCAATGTGTTAGGCGTATTAGGAGAGTGTTTCTTAGTAGATGCTGTTGCAAGACGTATTTTAGTTACTTCTGAGAGTCTTGTGTGTGAGAGAAGCTGGAATCACACTCAGAGTGCATAGTTTGATAAGGCCGCATTGACCACTATGTTGAAATACCCATTGGTAGTGTGTTTACATCTGTGTTGTGTTTCAGACGTTCCTGCGGTTAGAATTGCATTTGGAACACACATGTTACTCAGTTCTTGAAACACTTCTTTTCTGTAGTCGCCTTTGCAGTTTCCTTGTTTCCTTAGTTAGAAAAGACATGTATTCATGTTTTAGTGGAGAAACGCATAGGAACTGTGTTTCAATGTGTTAGGCGTATTAGGAGAGTGTTTCTTAGTAGATGCTGTTGCAAGACGTATTTTAGTTACTTCTGAGAGTCTTGTGTGTGAGAGAAGCTGGAATCACACTCAGAGTGCATAGTTTGATAAGGCCGCATTGACCACTATGTTGAAATACCCATTGGTAGTGTGTTTACATCTGTGTTGTGTTTCAGACGTTCCTGCGGTTAGAATTGCATTTGGAACACACATGTTACTCAGTTCTTGAAACACTTCTTTTCTGTAGTCGCCTTTGCAGTTTCCTTGTTTCCTTAGTTAGAAAAGACATGTATTCATGTTTTAGTGGTGAAACGCATAGGAACTGTGTTTCAATGTGTTAGGCGTATTAGGAGAGTGTTTCTTAGTAGATGCTGTTGCAAGACGTATTTTAGTTACTTCTGAGAGTCTTGTGTGTGAGAGAAGCTGGAATCACACTCAGAGTGCATAGTTTGATAAGGCCGCATTGACCACTATGTTGAAATACCCATTGGTAGTGTGTTTACATCTGTGTTGTGTTTCAGACGTTCCTGCGGTTAGAATTGCATTTGGAACACACATGTTACTCAGTTCTTGAAACACTTCTTTTCTGTAGTCGCCTTTGCAGTTTCCTTGTTTCCTTAGTTAGAAAAGACATGTATTCATGTTTTAGTGGTGAAACGCATAGGAACTGTGTTTCAATGTGTTAGGCGTATTAGGAGAGTGTTTCTTAGTAGATGCTGTTGCAAGACGTATTTTAGTTACTTCTGAGAGTCTTGTGTGTGAGAGAAGCTGGAATCACACTCAGAGTGCATAGTTTGATAAGGCCGCATTGACCACTATGTTGAAATACCATTGGTAGTGTGTTTACATCTGTGTTGTGTTTCAGACGTTCCTGCGGTTAGAATTGCATTTGGAACACACATGTTACTCAGTTCTTGAAACACTTCTTTTCTGTAGTCGCCTTTGCAGTTTCCTTGTTTCCTTAGTTAGAAAAGACATGTATTCATGTTTTAGTGGAGAAACGCATAGGAACTGTGTTTCAATGTGTTAGGCGTATTAGGAGAGTGTTTCTTAGTAGATGCTGTTGCAAGACGTATTTTAGTTACTTCTGAGAGTCTTGTGTGTGAGAGAAGCTGGAATCACACTCAGAGTGCATAGTTTGATAAGGCCGCATTGACCACTATGTTGAAATACCCATTGGTAGTGTGTTTACATCTGTGTTGTGTTTCAGACGTTCCTGCGGTTAGAATTGCATTTGGAACACACATGTTACTCAGTTCTTGAAAACACTTCTTTTCTGTAGTCGCCTTTGCAGTTTCCTTGTTTCCTTAGTTAGAAAAGACATGTATTCATGTTTTAGTGGTGAAACGCATAGGAACTGTGTTTCAATGTGTTAGGCGTATTAGGAGAGTGTTTCTTAGTAGATGCTGTTGCAAGACGTATTTTAGTTACTTCTGAGAGTCTTGTGTGTGAGAGAAGCTGGAATCACACTCAGAGTGCATAGTTTGATAAGGCCGCATTGACCACTATGTTGAAATACCCATTGGTAGTGTGTTTACATCTGTGTTGTGTTTCAGACGTTCCTGCGGTTAGAATTGCATTTGGAACACACATGTTACTCAGTTCTTGAAACACTTCTTTTCTGTAGTCGCCTTTGCAGTTTCCTTGTTTCCTTAGTTAGAAAAGACATGTATTCATGTTTTAGTGGAGAAACGCATAGGAACTGTGTTTCAATGTGTTAGGCGTATTAGGAGAGTGTTTCTTAGTAGATGCTGTTGCAAGACGTATTTTAGTTACTTCTGAGAGTCTTGTGTGTGAGAGAAGCTGGAATCACACTCAGAGTGCATAGTTTGATAAGGCCGCATTGACCACTATGTTGAAATACCCATTGGTAGTGTGTTTACATCTGTGTTGTGTTTCAGACGTTCCTGCGGTTAGAATTGCATTTGGAACACACATGTTACTCAGTTCTTGAAACACTTCTTTTCTGTAGTCGCCTTTGCAGTTTCCTTGTTTCCTTAGTTAGAAAAGACATGTATTCATGTTTTAGTGGTGAAACGCATAGGAACTGTGTTTCAATGTGTTAGGCGTATTAGGAGAGTGTTTCTTAGTAGATGCTGTTGCAAGACGTATTTTAGTTACTTCTGAGAGTCTTGTGTGTGAGAGAAGCTGGAATCACACTCAGAGTGCATAGTTTGATAAGGCCGCATTGACCACTATGTTGAAATACCCATTGGTAGTGTGTTTACATCTGTGTTGTGTTTCAGACGTTCCTGCGGTTAGAATTGCATTTGGAACACACATGTTACTCAGTTCTTGAAACACTTCTTTTCTGTAGTCGCCTTTGCAGTTTCCTTGTTTCCTTAGTTAGAAAAGACATGTATTCATGTTTTAGTGGTGAAACGCATAGGAACTGTGTTTCAATGTGTTAGGCGTATTAGGAGAGTGTTTCTTAGTAGATGCTGTTGCAAGACGTATTTTAGTTACTTCTGAGAGTCTTGTGTGTGAGAGAAGCTGGAATCACACTCAGAGTGCATAGTTTGATAAGGCCGCATTGACCACTATGTTGAAATACCATTGGTAGTGTGTTTACATCTGTGTTGTGTTTCAGACGTTCCTGCGGTTAGAATTGCATTTGGAACACACATGTTACTCAGTTCTTGAAACACTTCTTTTCTGTAGTCGCCTTTGCAGTTTCCTTGTTTCCTTAGTTAGAAAAGACATGTATTCATGTTTTAGTGGTGAAACGCATAGGAACTGTGTTTCAATGTGTTAGGCGTATTAGGAGAGTGTTTCTTAGTAGATGCTGTTGCAAGACGTATTTTAGTTACTTCTGAGAGTCTTGTGTGTGAGAGAAGCTGGAATCACACTCAGAGTGCATAGTTTGATAAGGCCGCATTGACCACTATGTTGAAATACCCATTGGTAGTGTGTTTACATCTGTGTTGTGTTTCAGACGTTCCTGCGGTTAGAATTGCATTTGGAACACACATGTTACTCAGTTCTTGAAACACTTCTTTTCTGTAGTCGCCTTTGCAGTTTCCTTGTTTCCTTAGTTAGAAAAGACATGTATTCATGTTTTAGTGGAGAAACGCATAGGAACTGTGTTTCAATGTGTTAGGCGTATTAGGAGAGTGTTTCTTAGTAGATGCTGTTGCAAGACGTATTTTAGTTACTTCTGAGAGTCTTGTGTGTGAGAGAAGCTGGAATCACACTCAGAGTGCATAGTTTGATAAGGCCGCATTGACCACTATGTTGAAATACCCATTGGTAGTGTGTTTACATCTGTGTTGTGTTTCAGACGTTCCTGCGGTTAGAATTGCATTTGGAACACACATGTTACTCAGTTCTTGAAACACTTCTTTTCTGTAGTCGCCTTTGCAGTTTCCTTGTTTCCTTAGTTAGAAAAGACATGTATTCATGTTTTAGTGGAGAAACGCATAGGAACTGTGTTTCAATGTGTTAGGCGTATTAGGAGAGTGTTTCTTAGTAGATGCTGTTGCAAGACGTATTTTAGTTACTTCTGAGAGTCTTGTGTGTGAGAGAAGCTGGAATCACACTCAGAGTGCATAGTTTGATAAGGCCGCATTGACCACTATGTTGAAATACCCATTGGTAGTGTGTTTACATCTGTGTTGTGTTTCAGACGTTCCTGCGGTTAGAATTGCATTTGGAACACACATGTTACTCAGTTCTTGAAACACTTCTTTTCTGTAGTCGCCTTTGCAGTTTCCTTGTTTCCTTAGTTAGAAAAGACATGTATTCATGTTTTAGTGGAGAAACGCATAGGAACTGTGTTTCAATGTGTTAGGCGTATTAGGAGAGTGTTTCTTAGTAGATGCTGTTGCAAGACGTATTTTAGTTACTTCTGAGAGTCTTGTGTGTGAGAGAAGCTGGAATCACACTCAGAGTGCATAGTTTGATAAGGCCGCATTGACCACTATGTTGAAATACCCATTGGTAGTGTGTTTACATCTGTGTTGTGTTTCAGACGTTCCTGCGGTTAGAATTGCATTTGGAACACACATGTTACTCAGTTCTTGAAACACTTCTTTTCTGTAGTCGCCTTTGCAGTTTCCTTGTTTCCTTAGTTAGAAAAGACATGTATTCATGTTTTAGTGGAGAAACGCATAGGAACTGTGTTTCAATGTGTTAGGCGTATTAGGAGAGTGTTTCTTAGTAGATGCTGTTGCAAGACGTATTTTAGTTACTTCTGAGAGTCTTGTGTGTGAGAGAAGCTGGAATCACACTCAGAGTGCATAGTTTGATAAGGCCGCATTGACCACTATGTTGAAATACCCATTGGTAGTGTGTTTACATCTGTGTTGTGTTTCAGACGTTCCTGCGGTTAGAATTGCATTTGGAACACACATGTTACTCAGTTCTTGAAACACTTCTTTTCTGTAGTCGCCTTTGCAGTTTCCTTGTTTCCTTAGTTAGAAAAGACATGTATTCATGTTTTAGTGGAGAAACGCATAGGAACTGTGTTTCAATGTGTTAGGCGTATTAGGAGAGTGTTTCTTAGTAGATGCTGTTGCAAGACGTATTTTAGTTACTTCTGAGAGTCTTGTGTGTGAGAGAAGCTGGAATCACACTCAGAGTGCATAGTTTGATAAGGCCGCATTGACCACTATGTTGAAATACCCATTGGTAGTGTGTTTACATCTGTGTTGTGTTTCAGACGTTCCTGCGGTTAGAATTGCATTTGGAACACACATGTTACTCAGTTCTTGAAACACTTCTTTTCTGTAGTCGCCTTTGCAGTTTCCTTGTTTCCTTAGTTAGAAAAGACATGTATTCATGTTTTAGTGGAGAAACGCATAGGAACTGTGTTTCAATGTGTTAGGCGTATTAGGAGAGTGTTTCTTAGTAGATGCTGTTGCAAGACGTATTTTAGTTACTTCTGAGAGTCTTGTGTGTGAGAGAAGCTGGAATCACACTCAGAGTGCATAGTTTGATAAGGCCGCATTGACCACTATGTTGAAATACCCATTGGTAGTGTGTTTACATCTGTGTTGTGTTTCAGACGTTCCTGCGGTTAGAATTGCATTTGGAACACACATGTTACTCAGTTCTTGAAACACTTCTTTTCTGTAGTCGCCTTTGCAGTTTCCTTGTTTCCTTAGTTAGAAAAGACATGTATTCATGTTTTAGTGGAGAAACGCATAGGAACTGTGTTTCAATGTGTTAGGCGTATTAGGAGAGTGTTTCTTAGTAGATGCTGTTGCAAGACGTATTTTAGTTACTTCTGAGAGTCTTGTGTGTGAGAGAAGCTGGAATCACACTCAGAGTGCATAGTTTGATAAGGCCGCATTGACCACTATGTTGAAATACCCATTGGTAGTGTGTTTACATCTGTGTTGTGTTTCAGACGTTCCTGCGGTTAGAATTGCATTTGGAACACACATGTTACTCAGTTCTTGAAACACTTCTTTTCTGTAGTCGCCTTTGCAGTTTCCTTGTTTCCTTAGTTAGAAAAGACATGTATTCATGTTTTAGTGGAGAAACGCATAGGAACTGTGTTTCAATGTGTTAGGCGTATTAGGAGAGTGTTTCTTAGTAGATGCTGTTGCAAGACGTATTTTAGTTACTTCTGAGAGTCTTGTGTGTGAGAGAAGCTGGAATCACACTCAGAGTGCATAGTTTGATAAGGCCGCATTGACCACTATGTTGAAATACCCATTGGTAGTGTGTTTACATCTGTGTTGTGTTTCAGACGTTCCTGCGGTTAGAATTGCATTTGGAACACACATGTTACTCAGTTCTTGAAACACTTCTTTTCTGTAGTCGCCTTTGCAGTTTCCTTGTTTCCTTAGTTAGAAAAGACATGTATTCATGTTTTAGTGGAGAAACGCATAGGAACTGTGTTTCAATGTGTTAGGCGTATTAGGAGAGTGTTTCTTAGTAGATGCTGTTGCAAGACGTATTTTAGTTACTTCTGAGAGTCTTGTGTGTGAGAGAAGCTGGAATCACACTCAGAGTGCATAGTTTGATAAGGCCGCATTGACCACTATGTTGAAATACCCATTGGTAGTGTGTTTACATCTGTGTTGTGTTTCAGACGTTCCTGCGGTTAGAATTGCATTTGGAACACACATGTTACTCAGTTCTTGAAACACTTCTTTTCTGTAGTCGCCTTTGCAGTTTCCTTGTTTCCTTAGTTAGAAAAGACATGTATTCATGTTTTAGTGGAGAAACGCATAGGAACTGTGTTTCAATGTGTTAGGCGTATTAGGAGAGTGTTTCTTAGTAGATGCTGTTGCAAGACGTATTTTAGTTACTTCTGAGAGTCTTGTGTGTGAGAGAAGCTGGAATCACACTCAGAGTGCATAGTTTGATAAGGCCGCATTGACCACTATGTTGAAATACCCATTGGTAGTGTGTTTACATCTGTGTTGTGTTTCAGACGTTCCTGCGGTTAGAATTGCATTTGGAACACACATGTTACTCAGTTCTTGAAACACTTCTTTTCTGTAGTCGCCTTTGCAGTTTCCTTGTTTCCTTAGTTAGAAAAGACATGTATTCATGTTTTAGTGGAGAAACGCATAGGAACTGTGTTTCAATGTGTTAGGCGTATTAGGAGAGTGTTTCTTAGTAGATGCTGTTGCAAGACGTATTTTAGTTACTTCTGAGAGTCTTGTGTGTGAGAGAAGCTGGAATCACACTCAGAGTGCATAGTTTGATAAGGCCGCATTGACCACTATGTTGAAATACCCATTGGTAGTGTGTTTACATCTGTGTTGTGTTTCAGACGTTCCTGCGGTTAGAATTGCATTTGGAACACACATGTTACTCAGTTCTTGAAACACTTCTTTTCTGTAGTCGCCTTTGCAGTTTCCTTGTTTCCTTAGTTAGAAAAGACATGTATTCATGTTTTAGTGGAGAAACGCATAGGAACTGTGTTTCAATGTGTTAGGCGTATTAGGAGAGTGTTTCTTAGTAGATGCTGTTGCAAGACGTATTTTAGTTACTTCTGAGAGTCTTGTGTGTGAGAGAAGCTGGAATCACACTCAGAGTGCATAGTTTGATAAGGCCGCATTGACCACTATGTTGAAATACCCATTGGTAGTGTGTTTACATCTGTGTTGTGTTTCAGACGTTCCTGCGGTTAGAATTGCATTTGGAACACACATGTTACTCAGTTCTTGAAACACTTCTTTTCTGTAGTCGCCTTTGCAGTTTCCTTGTTTCCTTAGTTAGAAAAGACATGTATTCATGTTTTAGTGGAGAAACGCATAGGAACTGTGTTTCAATGTGTTAGGCGTATTAGGAGAGTGTTTCTTAGTAGATGCTGTTGCAAGACGTATTTTAGTTACTTCTGAGAGTCTTGTGTGTGAGAGAAGCTGGAATCACACTCAGAGTGCATAGTTTGATAAGGCCGCATTGACCACTATGTTGAAATACCCATTGGTAGTGTGTTTACATCTGTGTTGTGTTTCAGACGTTCCTGCGGTTAGAATTGCATTTGGAACACACATGTTACTCAGTTCTTGAAACACTTCTTTTCTGTAGTCGCCTTTGCAGTTTCCTTGTTTCCTTAGTTAGAAAAGACATGTATTCATGTTTTAGTGGAGAAACGCATAGGAACTGTGTTTCAATGTGTTAGGCGTATTAGGAGAGTGTTTCTTAGTAGATGCTGTTGCAAGACGTATTTTAGTTACTTCTGAGAGTCTTGTGTGTGAGAGAAGCTGGAATCACACTCAGAGTGCATAGTTTGATAAGGCCGCATTGACCACTATGTTGAAATACCCATTGGTAGTGTGTTTACATCTGTGTTGTGTTTCAGACGTTCCTGCGGTTAGAATTGCATTTGGAACACACATGTTACTCAGTTCTTGAAACACTTCTTTTCTGTAGTCGCCTTTGCAGTTTCCTTGTTTCCTTAGTTAGAAAAGACATGTATTCATGTTTTAGTGGAGAAACGCATAGGAACTGTGTTTCAATGTGTTAGGCGTATTAGGAGAGTGTTTCTTAGTAGATGCTATTGCAAGACGTATTTTAGTTACTTCTGAGAGTCTTGTGTGTGAGAGAAGCTGGAATCACACTCAGAGTGCATAGTTTGATAAGGCCGCATTGACCACTATGTTGAAATACCCATTGGTAGTGTGTTTACATCTGTGTTGTGTTTCAGACGTTCCTGCGGTTAGAATTGCATTTGGAACACACATGTTACTCAGTTCTTGAAACACTTCTTTTCTGTAGTCGCCTTTGCAGTTTCCTTGTTTCCTTAGTTAGAAAAGACATGTATTCATGTTTTAGTGGAGAAACGCATAGGAACTGTGTTTCAATGTGTTAGGCGTATTAGGAGAGTGTTTCTTAGTAGATGCTATTGCAAGACGTATTTTAGTTACTTCTGAGAGTCTTGTGTGTGAGAGAAGCTGGAATCACACTCAGAGTGCATAGTTTGATAAGGCCGCATTGACCACTATGTTGAAATACCCATTGGTAGTGTGTTTACATCTGTGTTGTGTTTCAGACGTTCCTGCGGTTAGAATTGCATTTGGAACACACATGTTACTCAGTTCTTGAAACACTTCTTTTCTGTAGTCGCCTTTGCAGTTTCCTTGTTTCCTTAGTTAGAAAAGACATGTATTCATGTTTTAGTGGAGAAACGCATAGGAACTGTGTTTCAATGTGTTAGGCGTATTAGGAGAGTGTTTCTTAGTAGATGCTGTTGCAAGACGTATTTTAGTTACTTCTGAGAGTCTTGTGTGTGAGAGAAGCTGGAATCACACTCAGAGTGCATAGTTTGATAAGGCCGCATTGACCACTATGTTGAAATACCCATTGGTAGTGTGTTTACATCTGTGTTGTGTTTCAGACGTTCCTGCGGTTAGAATTGCATTTGGAACACACATGTTACTCAGTTCTTGAAACACTTCTTTTCTGTAGTCGCCTTTGCAGTTTCCTTGTTTCCTTAGTTAGAAAAGACATGTATTCATGTTTTAGTGGAGAAACGCATAGGAACTGTGTTTCAATGTGTTAGGCGTATTAGGAGAGTGTTTCTTAGTAGATGCTATTGCAAGACGTATTTTAGTTACTTCTGAGAGTCTTGTGTGTGAGAGAAGCTGGAATCACACTCAGAGTGCATAGTTAGATAAGGCCGCATTGACCACTATGTTGAAATACCCATTGGTAGTGTGTTTACATCTGTGTTGTGTTTCAGACGTTCCTGCGGTTAGAATTGCATTTGGAACACACATGTTACTCAGTTCTTGAAACACTTCTTTTCTGTAGTCGCCTTTGCAGTTTCCTTGTTTCCTTAGTTAGAAAAGACATGTATTCATGTTTTAGTGGAGAAACGCATAGGAACTGTGTTTCAATGTGTTAGGCGTATTAGGAGAGTGTTTCTTAGTAGATGCTATTGCAAGACGTATTTTAGTTACTTCTGAGAGTCTTGTGTGTGAGAGAAGCTGGAATCACACTCAGAGTGCATAGTTTGATAAGGCCGCATTGACCACTATGTTGAAATACCCATTGGTAGTGTGTTTACATCTGTGTTGTGTTTCAGACGTTCCTGCGGTTAGAATTGCATTTGGAACACACATGTTACTCAGTTCTTGAAACACTTCTTTTCTGTAGTCGCCTTTGCAGTTTCCTTGTTTCCTTAGTTAGAAAAGACATGTATTCATGTTTTAGTGGAGAAACGCATAGGAACTGTGTTTCAATGTGTTAGGCGTATTAGGAGAGTGTTTCTTAGTAGATGCTATTGCAAGACGTATTTTAGTTACTTCTGAGAGTCTTGTGTGTGAGAGAAGCTGGAATCACACTCAGAGTGCATAGTTTGATAAGGCCGCATTGACCACTATGTTGAAATACCCATTGGTAGTGTGTTTACATCTGTGTTGTGTTTCAGACGTTCCTGCGGTTAGAATTGCATTTGGAACACACATGTTACTCAGTTCTTGAAACACTTCTTTTCTGTAGTCGCCTTTGCAGTTTCCTTGTTTCCTTAGTTAGAAAAGACATGTATTCATGTTTTAGTGGAGAAACGCATAGGAACTGTGTTTCAATGTGTTAGGCGTATTAGGAGAGTGTTTCTTAGTAGATGCTATTGCAAGACGTATTTTAGTTACTTCTGAGAGTCTTGTGTGTGAGAGAAGCTGGAATCACACTCAGAGTGCATAGTTTGATAAGGCCGCATTGACCACTATGTTGAAATACCCATTGGTAGTGTGTTTACATCTGTGTTGTGTTTCAGACGTTCCTGCGGTTAGAATTGCATTTGGAACACACATGTTACTCAGTTCTTGAAACACTTCTTTTCTGTAGTCGCCTTTGCAGTTTCCTTGTTTCCTTAGTTAGAAAAGACATGTATTCATGTTTTAGTGGAGAAACGCATAGGAACTGTGTTTCAATGTGTTAGGCGTATTAGGAGAGTGTTTCTTAGTAGATGCTATTGCAAGACGTATTTTAGTTACTTCTGAGAGTCTTGTGTGTGAGAGAAGCTGGAATCACACTCAGAGTGCATAGTTAGATAAGGCCGCATTGACCACTATGTTGAAATACCCATTGGTAGTGTGTTTACATCTGTGTTGTGTTTCAGACGTTCCTGCGGTTAGAATTGCATTTGGAACACACATGTTACTCAGTTCTTGAAACACTTCTTTTCTGTAGTCGCCTTTGCAGTTTCCTTGTTTCCTTAGTTAGAAAAGACATGTATTCATGTTTTAGTGGAGAAACGCATAGGAACTGTGTTTCAATGTGTTAGGCGTATTAGGAGAGTGTTTCTTAGTAGATGCTATTGCAAGACGTATTTTAGTTACTTCTGAGAGTCTTGTGTGTGAGAGAAGCTGGAATCACACTCAGAGTGCATAGTTTGATAAGGCCGCATTGACCACTATGTTGAAATACCCATTGGTAGTGTGTTTACATCTGTGTTGTGTTTCAGACGTTCCTGCGGTTAGAATTGCATTTGGAACACACATGTTACTCAGTTCTTGAAACACTTCTTTTCTGTAGTCGCCTTTGCAGTTTCCTTGTTTCCTTAGTTAGAAAAGACATGTATTCATGTTTTAGTGGAGAAACGCATAGGAACTGTGTTTCAATGTGTTAGGCGTATTAGGAGAGTGTTTCTTAGTAGATGCTATTGCAAGACGTATTTTAGTTACTTCTGAGAGTCTTGTGTGTGAGAGAAGCTGGAATCACACTCAGAGTGCATAGTTTGATAAGGCCGCATTGACCACTATGTTGAAATACCCATTGGTAGTGTGTTTACATCTGTGTTGTGTTTCAGACGTTCCTGCGGTTAGAATTGCATTTGGAACACACATGTTACTCAGTTCTTGAAACACTTCTTTTCTGTAGTCGCCTTTGCAGTTTCCTTGTTTCCTTAGTTAGAAAAGACATGTATTCATGTTTTAGTGGAGAAACGCATAGGAACTGTGTTTCAATGTGTTAGGCGTATTAGGAGAGTGTTTCTTAGTAGATGCTATTGCAAGACGTATTTTAGTTACTTCTGAGAGTCTTGTGTGTGAGAGAAGCTGGAATCACACTCAGAGTGCATAGTTAGATAAGGCCGCATTGACCACTATGTTGAAATACCCATTGGTAGTGTGTTTACATCTGTGTTGTGTTTCAGACGTTCCTGCGGTTAGAATTGCATTTGGAACACACATGTTACTCAGTTCTTGAAACACTTCTTTTCTGTAGTCGCCTTTGCAGTTTCCTTGTTTCCTTAGTTAGAAAAGACATGTATTCATGTTTTAGTGGAGAAACGCATAGGAACTGTGTTTCAATGTGTTAGGCGTATTAGGAGAGTGTTTCTTAGTAGATGCTATTGCAAGACGTATTTTAGTTACTTCTGAGAGTCTTGTGTGTGAGAGAAGCTGGAATCACACTCAGAGTGCATAGTTAGATAAGGCCGCATTGACCACTATGTTGAAATACCCATTGGTAGTGTGTTTACATCTGTGTTGTGTTTCAGACGTTCCTGCGGTTAGAATTGCATTTGGAACACACATGTTACTCAGTTCTTGAAACACTTCTTTTCTGTAGTCGCCTTTGCAGTTTCCTTGTTTCCTTAGTTAGAAAAGACATGTATTCATGTTTTAGTGGAGAAACGCATAGGAACTGTGTTTCAATGTGTTAGGCGTATTAGGAGAGTGTTTCTTAGTAGATGCTATTGCAAGACGTATTTTAGTTACTTCTGAGAGTCTTGTGTGTGAGAGAAGCTGGAATCACACTCAGAGTGCATAGTTAGATAAGGCCGCATTGACCACTATGTTGAAATACCCATTGGTAGTGTGTTTACATCTGTGTTGTGTTTCAGACGTTCCTGCGGTTAGAATTGCATTTGGAACACACATGTTACTCAGTTCTTGAAACACTTCTTTTCTGTAGTCGCCTTTGCAGTTTCCTTGTTTCCTTAGTTAGAAAAGACATGTATTCATGTTTTAGTGGAGAAACGCATAGGAACTGTGTTTCAATGTGTTAGGCGTATTAGGAGAGTGTTTCTTAGTAGATGCTATTGCAAGACGTATTTTAGTTACTTCTGAGAGTCTTGTGTGTGAGAGAAGCTGGAATCACACTCAGAGTGCATAGTTAGATAAGGCCGCATTGACCACTATGTTGAAATACCCATTGGTAGTGTGTTTACATCTGTGTTGTGTTTCAGACGTTCCTGCGGTTAGAATTGCATTTGGAACACACATGTTACTCAGTTCTTGAAACACTTCTTTTCTGTAGTCGCCTTTGCAGTTTCCTTGTTTCCTTAGTTAGAAAAGACATGTATTCATGTTTTAGTGGAGAAACGCATAGGAACTGTGTTTCAATGTGTTAGGCGTATTAGGAGAGTGTTTCTTAGTAGATGCTATTGCAAGACGTATTTTAGTTACTTCTGAGAGTCTTGTGTGTGAGAGAAGCTGGAATCACACTCAGAGTGCATAGTTAGATAAGGCCGCATTGACCACTATGTTGAAATACCCATTGGTAGTGTGTTTACATCTGTGTTGTGTTTCAGACGTTCCTGCGGTTAGAATTGCATTTGGAACACACATGTTACTCAGTTCTTGAAACACTTCTTTTCTGTAGTCGCCTTTGCAGTTTCCTTGTTTCCTTAGTTAGAAAAGACATGTATTCATGTTTTAGTGGAGAAACGCATAGGAACTGTGTTTCAATGTGTTAGGCGTATTAGGAGAGTGTTTCTTAGTAGATGCTATTGCAAGACGTATTTTAGTTACTTCTGAGAGTCTTGTGTGTGAGAGAAGCTGGAATCACACTCAGAGTGCATAGTTAGATAAGGCCGCATTGACCACTATGTTGAAATACCCATTGGTAGTGTGTTTACATCTGTGTTGTGTTTCAGACGTTCCTGCGGTTAGAATTGCATTTGGAACACACATGTTACTCAGTTCTTGAAACACTTCTTTTCTGTAGTCGCCTTTGCAGTTTCCTTGTTTCCTTAGTTAGAAAAGACATGTATTCATGTTTTAGTGGAGAAACGCATAGGAACTGTGTTTCAATGTGTTAGGCGTATTAGGAGAGTGTTTCTTAGTAGATGCTATTGCAAGACGTATTTTAGTTACTTCTGAGAGTCTTGTGTGTGAGAGAAGCTGGAATCACACTCAGAGTGCATAGTTAGATAAGGCCGCATTGACCACTATGTTGAAATACCCATTGGTAGTGTGTTTACATCTGTGTTGTGTTTCAGACGTTCCTGCGGTTAGAATTGCATTTGGAACACACATGTTACTCAGTTCTTGAAACACTTCTTTTCTGTAGTCGCCTTTGCAGTTTCCTTGTTTCCTTAGTTAGAAAAGACATGTATTCATGTTTTAGTGGAGAAACGCATAGGAACTGTGTTTCAATGTGTTAGGCGTATTAGGAGAGTGTTTCTTAGTAGATGCTATTGCAAGACGTATTTTAGTTACTTCTGAGAGTCTTGTGTGTGAGAGAAGCTGGAATCACACTCAGAGTGCATAGTTAGATAAGGCCGCATTGACCACTATGTTGAAATACCCATTGGTAGTGTGTTTACATCTGTGTTGTGTTTCAGACGTTCCTGCGGTTAGAATTGCATTTGGAACACACATGTTACTCAGTTCTTGAAACACTTCTTTTCTGTAGTCGCCTTTGCAGTTTCCTTGTTTCCTTAGTTAGAAAAGACATGTATTCATGTTTTAGTGGAGAAACGCATAGGAACTGTGTTTCAATGTGTTAGGCGTATTAGGAGAGTGTTTCTTAGTAGATGCTATTGCAAGACGTATTTTAGTTACTTCTGAGAGTCTTGTGTGTGAGAGAAGCTGGAATCACACTCAGAGTGCATAGTTAGATAAGGCCGCATTGACCACTATGTTGAAATACCCATTGGTAGTGTGTTTACATCTGTGTTGTGTTTCAGACGTTCCTGCGGTTAGAATTGCATTTGGAACACACATGTTACTCAGTTCTTGAAACACTTCTTTTCTGTAGTCGCCTTTGCAGTTTCCTTGTTTCCTTAGTTAGAAAAGACATGTATTCATGTTTTAGTGGAGAAACGCATAGGAACTGTGTTTCAATGTGTTAGGCGTATTAGGAGAGTGTTTCTTAGTAGATGCTATTGCAAGACGTATTTTAGTTACTTCTGAGAGTCTTGTGTGTGAGAGAAGCTGGAATCACACTCAGAGTGCATAGTTAGATAAGGCCGCATTGACCACTATGTTGAAATACCCATTGGTAGTGTGTTTACATCTGTGTTGTGTTTCAGACGTTCCTGCGGTTAGAATTGCATTTGGAACACACATGTTACTCAGTTCTTGAAACACTTCTTTTCTGTAGTCGCCTTTGCAGTTTCCTTGTTTCCTTAGTTAGAAAAGACATGTATTCATGTTTTAGTGGAGAAACGCATAGGAACTGTGTTTCAATGTGTTAGGCGTATTAGGAGAGTGTTTCTTAGTAGATGCTATTGCAAGACGTATTTTAGTTACTTCTGAGAGTCTTGTGTGTGAGAGAAGCTGGAATCACACTCAGAGTGCATAGTTAGATAAGGCCGCATTGACCACTATGTTGAAATACCCATTGGTAGTGTGTTTACATCTGTGTTGTGTTTCAGACGTTCCTGCGGTTAGAATTGCATTTGGAACACACATGTTACTCAGTTCTTGAAACACTTCTTTTCTGTAGTCGCCTTTGCAGTTTCCTTGTTTCCTTAGTTAGAAAAGACATGTATTCATGTTTTAGTGGAGAAACGCATAGGAACTGTGTTTCAATGTGTTAGGCGTATTAGGAGAGTGTTTCTTAGTAGATGCTATTGCAAGACGTATTTTAGTTACTTCTGAGAGTCTTGTGTGTGAGAGAAGCTGGAATCACACTCAGAGTGCATAGTTAGATAAGGCCGCATTGACCACTATGTTGAAATACCCATTGGTAGTGTGTTTACATCTGTGTTGTGTTTCAGACGTTCCTGCGGTTAGAATTGCATTTGGAACACACATGTTACTCAGTTCTTGAAACACTTCTTTTCTGTAGTCGCCTTTGCAGTTTCCTTGTTTCCTTAGTTAGAAAAGACATGTATTCATGTTTTAGTGGAGAAACGCATAGGAACTGTGTTTCAATGTGTTAGGCGTATTAGGAGAGTGTTTCTTAGTAGATGCTATTGCAAGACGTATTTTAGTTACTTCTGAGAGTCTTGTGTGTGAGAGAAGCTGGAATCACACTCAGAGTGCATAGTTAGATAAGGCCGCATTGACCACTATGTTGAAATACCCATTGGTAGTGTGTTTACATCTGTGTTGTGTTTCAGACGTTCCTGCGGTTAGAATTGCATTTGGAACACACATGTTACTCAGTTCTTGAAACACTTCTTTTCTGTAGTCGCCTTTGCAGTTTCCTTGTTTCCTTAGTTAGAAAAGACATGTATTCATGTTTTAGTGGAGAAACGCATAGGAACTGTGTTTCAATGTGTTAGGCGTATTAGGAGAGTGTTTCTTAGTAGATGCTATTGCAAGACGTATTTTAGTTACTTCTGAGAGTCTTGTGTGTGAGAGAAGCTGGAATCACACTCAGAGTGCATAGTTTGATAAGGCCGCATTGACCACTATGTTGAAATACCCATTGGTAGTGTGTTTACATCTGTGTTGTGTTTCAGACGTTCCTGCGGTTAGAATTGCATTTGGAACACACATGTTACTCAGTTCTTGAAACACTTCTTTTCTGTAGTCGCCTTTGCAGTTTCCTTGTTTCCTTAGTTAGAAAAGACATGTATTCATGTTTTAGTGGAGAAACGCATAGGAACTGTGTTTCAATGTGTTAGGCGTATTAGGAGAGTGTTTCTTAGTAGATGCTATTGCAAGACGTATTTTAGTTACTTCTGAGAGTCTTGTGTGTGAGAGAAGCTGGAATCACACTCAGAGTGCATAGTTAGATAAGGCCGCATTGACCACTATGTTGAAATACCCATTGGTAGTGTGTTTACATCTGTGTTGTGTTTCAGACGTTCCTGCGGTTAGAATTGCATTTGGAACACACATGTTACTCAGTTCTTGAAACACTTCTTTTCTGTAGTCGCCTTTGCAGTTTCCTTGTTTCCTTAGTTAGAAAAGACATGTATTCATGTTTTAGTGGAGAAACGCATAGGAACTGTGTTTCAATGTGTTAGGCGTATTAGGAGAGTGTTTCTTAGTAGATGCTATTGCAAGACGTATTTTAGTTACTTCTGAGAGTCTTGTGTGTGAGAGAAGCTGGAATCACACTCAGAGTGCATAGTTAGATAAGGCCGCATTGACCACTATGTTGAAATACCCATTGGTAGTGTGTTTACATCTGTGTTGTGTTTCAGACGTTCCTGCGGTTAGAATTGCATTTGGAACACACATGTTACTCAGTTCTTGAAACACTTCTTTTCTGTAGTCGCCTTTGCAGTTTCCTTGTTTCCTTAGTTAGAAAAGACATGTATTCATGTTTTAGTGGAGAAACGCATAGGAACTGTGTTTCAATGTGTTAGGCGTATTAGGAGAGTGTTTCTTAGTAGATGCTATTGCAAGACGTATTTTAGTTACTTCTGAGAGTCTTGTGTGTGAGAGAAGCTGGAATCACACTCAGAGTGCATAGTTAGATAAGGCCGCATTGACCACTATGTTGAAATACCCATTGGTAGTGTGTTTACATCTGTGTTGTGTTTCAGACGTTCCTGCGGTTAGAATTGCATTTGGAACACACATGTTACTCAGTTCTTGAAACACTTCTTTTCTGTAGTCGCCTTTGCAGTTTCCTTGTTTCCTTAGTTAGAAAAGACATGTATTCATGTTTTAGTGGAGAAACGCATAGGAACTGTGTTTCAATGTGTTAGGCGTATTAGGAGAGTGTTTCTTAGTAGATGCTATTGCAAGACGTATTTTAGTTACTTCTGAGAGTCTTGTGTGTGAGAGAAGCTGGAATCACACTCAGAGTGCATAGTTAGATAAGGCCGCATTGACCACTATGTTGAAATACCCATTGGTAGTGTGTTTACATCTGTGTTGTGTTTCAGACGTTCCTGCGGTTAGAATTGCATTTGGAACACACATGTTACTCAGTTCTTGAAACACTTCTTTTCTGTAGTCGCCTTTGCAGTTTCCTTGTTTCCTTAGTTAGAAAAGACATGTATTCATGTTTTAGTGGAGAAACGCATAGGAACTGTGTTTCAATGTGTTAGGCGTATTAGGAGAGTGTTTCTTAGTAGATGCTATTGCAAGACGTATTTTAGTTACTTCTGAGAGTCTTGTGTGTGAGAGAAGCTGGAATCACACTCAGAGTGCATAGTTAGATAAGGCCGCATTGACCACTATGTTGAAATACCCATTGGTAGTGTGTTTACATCTGTGTTGTGTTTCAGACGTTCCTGCGGTTAGAATTGCATTTGGAACACACATGTTACTCAGTTCTTGAAACACTTCTTTTCTGTAGTCGCCTTTGCAGTTTCCTTGTTTCCTTAGTTAGAAAAGACATGTATTCATGTTTTAGTGGAGAAACGCATAGGAACTGTGTTTCAATGTGTTAGGCGTATTAGGAGAGTGTTTCTTAGTAGATGCTATTGCAAGACGTATTTTAGTTACTTCTGAGAGTCTTGTGTGTGAGAGAAGCTGGAATCACACTCAGAGTGCATAGTTAGATAAGGCCGCATTGACCACTATGTTGAAATACCCATTGGTAGTGTGTTTACATCTGTGTTGTGTTTCAGACGTTCCTGCGGTTAGAATTGCATTTGGAACACACATGTTACTCAGTTCTTGAAACACTTCTTTTCTGTAGTCGCCTTTGCAGTTTCCTTGTTTCCTTAGTTAGAAAAGACATGTATTCATGTTTTAGTGGAGAAACGCATAGGAACTGTGTTTCAATGTGTTAGGCGTATTAGGAGAGTGTTTCTTAGTAGATGCTATTGCAAGACGTATTTTAGTTACTTCTGAGAGTCTTGTGTGTGAGAGAAGCTGGAATCACACTCAGAGTGCATAGTTAGATAAGGCCGCATTGACCACTATGTTGAAATACCCATTGGTAGTGTGTTTACATCTGTGTTGTGTTTCAGACGTTCCTGCGGTTAGAATTGCATTTGGAACACACATGTTACTCAGTTCTTGAAACACTTCTTTTCTGTAGTCGCCTTTGCAGTTTCCTTGTTTCCTTAGTTAGAAAAGACATGTATTCATGTTTTAGTGGAGAAACGCATAGGAACTGTGTTTCAATGTGTTAGGCGTATTAGGAGAGTGTTTCTTAGTAGATGCTATTGCAAGACGTATTTTAGTTACTTCTGAGAGTCTTGTGTGTGAGAGAAGCTGGAATCACACTCAGAGTGCATAGTTAGATAAGGCCGCATTGACCACTATGTTGAAATACCCATTGGTAGTGTGTTTACATCTGTGTTGTGTTTCAGACGTTCCTGCGGTTAGAATTGCATTTGGAACACACATGTTACTCAGTTCTTGAAACACTTCTTTTCTGTAGTCGCCTTTGCAGTTTCCTTGTTTCAGTTTCCTTGTTTCCTTAGTTAGAAAAGACATGTATTCATGTTTTAGTGGAGAAACGCATAGGAACTGTGTTTCAATGTGTTAGGCGTATTAGGAGAGTGTTTCTTAGTAGATGCTATTGCAAGACGTATTTTAGTTACTTCTGAGAGTCTTGTGTGTGAGAGAAGCTGGAATCACACTCAGAGTGCATAGTTAGATAAGGCCGCATTGACCACTATGTTGAAATACCCATTGGTAGTGTGTTTACATCTGTGTTGTGTTTCAGACGTTCCTGCGGTTAGAATTGCATTTGGAACACACATGTTACTCAGTTCTTGAAACACTTCTTTTCTGTAGTCGCCTTTGCAGTTTCCTTGTTTCCTTAGTTAGAAAAGACATGTATTCATGTTTTAGTGGAGAAACGCATAGGAACTGTGTTTCAATGTGTTAGGCGTATTAGGAGAGTGTTTCTTAGTAGATGCTATTGCAAGACGTATTTTAGTTACTTCTGAGAGTCTTGTGTGTGAGAGAAGCTGGAATCACACTCAGAGTGCATAGTTAGATAAGGCCGCATTGACCACTATGTTGAAATACCCATTGGTAGTGTGTTTACATCTGTGTTGTGTTTCAGACGTTCCTGCGGTTAGAATTGCATTTGGAACACACATGTTACTCAGTTCTTGAAACACTTCTTTTCTGTAGTCGCCTTTGCAGTTTCCTTGTTTCCTTAGTTAGAAAAGACATGTAGTCATGTTTTAGTGGAGAAACGCATAGGAACTGTGTTTCAATGTGTTAGGCGTATTAGGAGAGTGTTTCTTAGTAGATGCTATTGCAAGACGTATTTTAGTTACTTCTGAGAGTCTTGTGTGTGAGAGAAGCTGGAATCACACTCAGAGTGCATAGTTTGATAAGGCCGCATTGACCACTATGTTGAAATACCCATTGGTAGTGTGTTTACATCTGTGTTGTGTTTCAGACGTTCCTGCGGTTAGAATTGCATTTGGAACACACATGTTACTCAGTTCTTGAAACACTTCTTTTCTGTAGTCGCCTTTGCAGTTTCCTTGTTTCCTTAGTTAGAAAAGACATGTATTCATGTTTTAGTGGAGAAACGCATAGGAACTGTGTTTCAATGTGTTAGGCGTATTAGGAGAGTGTTTCTTAGTAGATGCTATTGCAAGACGTATTTTAGTTACTTCTGAGAGTCTTGTGTGTGAGAGAAGCTGGAATCACACTCAGAGTGCATAGTTAGATAAGGCCGCATTGACCACTATGTTGAAATACCCATTGGTAGTGTGTTTACATCTGTGTTGTGTTTCAGACGTTCCTGCGGTTAGAATTGCATTTGGAACACACATGTTACTCAGTTCTTGAAACACTTCTTTTCTGTAGTCGCCTTTGCAGTTTCCTTGTTTCCTTAGTTAGAAAAGACATGTATTCATGTTTTAGTGGAGAAACGCATAGGAACTGTGTTTCAATGTGTTAGGCGTATTAGGAGAGTGTTTCTTAGTAGATGCTATTGCAAGACGTATTTTAGTTACTTCTGAGAGTCTTGTGTGTGAGAGAAGCTGGAATCACACTCAGAGTGCATAGTTAGATAAGGCCGCATTGACCACTATGTTGAAATACCCATTGGTAGTGTGTTTACATCTGTGTTGTGTTTCAGACGTTCCTGCGGTTAGAATTGCATTTGGAACACACATGTTACTCAGTTCTTGAAACACTTCTTTTCTGTAGTCGCCTTTGCAGTTTCCTTGTTTCCTTAGTTAGAAAAGACATGTATTCATGTTTTAGTGGAGAAACGCATAGGAACTGTGTTTCAATGTGTTAGGCGTATTAGGAGAGTGTTTCTTAGTAGATGCTATTGCAAGACGTATTTTAGTTACTTCTGAGAGTCTTGTGTGTGAGAGAAGCTGGAATCACACTCAGAGTGCATAGTTAGATAAGGCCGCATTGACCACTATGTTGAAATACCCATTGGTAGTGTGTTTACATCTGTGTTGTGTTTCAGACGTTCCTGCGGTTAGAATTGCATTTGGAACACACATGTTACTCAGTTCTTGAAACACTTCTTTTCTGTAGTCGCCTTTGCAGTTTCCTTGTTTCCTTAGTTAGAAAAGACATGTATTCATGTTTTAGTGGAGAAACGCATAGGAACTGTGTTTCAATGTGTTAGGCGTATTAGGAGAGTGTTTCTTAGTAGATGCTATTGCAAGACGTATTTTAGTTACTTCTGAGAGTCTTGTGTGTGAGAGAAGCTGGAATCACACTCAGAGTGCATAGTTAGATAAGGCCGCATTGACCACTATGTTGAAATACCCATTGGTAGTGTGTTTACATCTGTGTTGTGTTTCAGACGTTCCTGCGGTTAGAATTGCATTTGGAACACACATGTTACTCAGTTCTTGAAACACTTCTTTTCTGTAGTCGCCTTTGCAGTTTCCTTGTTTCCTTAGTTAGAAAAGACATGTATTCATGTTTTAGTGGAGAAACGCATAGGAACTGTGTTTCAATGTGTTAGGCGTATTAGGAGAGTGTTTCTTAGTAGATGCTATTGCAAGACGTATTTTAGTTACTTCTGAGAGTCTTGTGTGTGAGAGAAGCTGGAATCACACTCAGAGTGCATAGTTAGATAAGGCCGCATTGACCACTATGTTGAAATACCCATTGGTAGTGTGTTTACATCTGTGTTGTGTTTCAGACGTTCCTGCGGTTAGAATTGCATTTGGAACACACATGTTACTCAGTTCTTGAAACACTTCTTTTCTGTAGTCGCCTTTGCAGTTTCCTTGTTTCCTTAGTTAGAAAAGACATGTATTCATGTTTTAGTGGAGAAACGCATAGGAACTGTGTTTCAATGTGTTAGGCGTATTAGGAGAGTGTTTCTTAGTAGATGCTATTGCAAGACGTATTTTAGTTACTTCTGAGAGTCTTGTGTGTGAGAGAAGCTGGAATCACACTCAGAGTGCATAGTTAGATAAGGCCGCATTGACCACTATGTTGAAATACCCATTGGTAGTGTGTTTACATCTGTGTTGTGTTTCAGACGTTCCTGCGGTTAGAATTGCATTTGGAACACACATGTTACTCAGTTCTTGAAACACTTCTTTTCTGTAGTCGCCTTTGCAGTTTCCTTGTTTCCTTAGTTAGAAAAGACATGTATTCATGTTTTAGTGGAGAAACGCATAGGAACTGTGTTTCAATGTGTTAGGCGTATTAGGAGAGTGTTTCTTAGTAGATGCTATTGCAAGACGTATTTTAGTTACTTCTGAGAGTCTTGTGTGTGAGAGAAGCTGGAATCACACTCAGAGTGCATAGTTTGATAAGGCCGCATTGACCACTATGTTGAAATACCCATTGGTAGTGTGTTTACATCTGTGTTGTGTTTCAGACGTTCCTGCGGTTAGAATTGCATTTGGAACACACATGTTACTCAGTTCTTGAAACACTTCTTTTCTGTAGTCGCCTTTGCAGTTTCCTTGTTTCCTTAGTTAGAAAAGACATGTATTCATGTTTTAGTGGAGAAACGCATAGGAACTGTGTTTCAATGTGTTAGGCGTATTAGGAGAGTGTTTCTTAGTAGATGCTATTGCAAGACGTATTTTAGTTACTTCTGAGAGTCTTGTGTGTGAGAGAAGCTGGAATCACACTCAGAGTGCATAGTTAGATAAGGCCGCATTGACCACTATGTTGAAATACCCATTGGTAGTGTGTTTACATCTGTGTTGTGTTTCAGACGTTCCTGCGGTTAGAATTGCATTTGGAACACACATGTTACTCAGTTCTTGAAACACTTCTTTTCTGTAGTCGCCTTTGCAGTTTCCTTGTTTCCTTAGTTAGAAAAGACATGTATTCATGTTTTAGTGGAGAAACGCATAGGAACTGTGTTTCAATGTGTTAGGCGTATTAGGAGAGTGTTTCTTAGTAGATGCTATTGCAAGACGTATTTTAGTTACTTCTGAGAGTCTTGTGTGTGAGAGAAGCTGGAATCACACTCAGAGTGCATAGTTAGATAAGGCCGCATTGACCACTATGTTGAAATACCCATTGGTAGTGTGTTTACATCTGTGTTGTGTTTCAGACGTTCCTGCGGTTAGAATTGCATTTGGAACACACATGTTACTCAGTTCTTGAAACACTTCTTTTCTGTAGTCGCCTTTGCAGTTTCCTTGTTTCCTTAGTTAGAAAAGACATGTATTCATGTTTTAGTGGAGAAACGCATAGGAACTGTGTTTCAATGTGTTAGGCGTATTAGGAGAGTGTTTCTTAGTAGATGCTATTGCAAGACGTATTTTAGTTACTTCTGAGAGTCTTGTGTGTGAGAGAAGCTGGAATCACACTCAGAGTGCATAGTTAGATAAGGCCGCATTGACCACTATGTTGAAATACCCATTGGTAGTGTGTTTACATCTGTGTTGTGTTTCAGACGTTCCTGCGGTTAGAATTGCATTTGGAACACACATGTTACTCAGTTCTTGAAACACTTCTTTTCTGTAGTCGCCTTTGCAGTTTCCTTGTTTCCTTAGTTAGAAAAGACATGTATTCATGTTTTAGTGGAGAAACGCATAGGAACTGTGTTTCAATGTGTTAGGCGTATTAGGAGAGTGTTTCTTAGTAGATGCTATTGCAAGACGTATTTTAGTTACTTCTGAGAGTCTTGTGTGTGAGAGAAGCTGGAATCACACTCAGAGTGCATAGTTAGATAAGGCCGCATTGACCACTATGTTGAAATACCCATTGGTAGTGTGTTTACATCTGTGTTGTGTTTCAGACGTTCCTGCGGTTAGAATTGCATTTGGAACACACATGTTACTCAGTTCTTGAAACACTTCTTTTCTGTAGTCGCCTTTGCAGTTTCCTTGTTTCCTTAGTTAGAAAAGACATGTATTCATGTTTTAGTGGAGAAACGCATAGGAACTGTGTTTCAATGTGTTAGGCGTATTAGGAGAGTGTTTCTTAGTAGATGCTATTGCAAGACGTATTTTAGTTACTTCTGAGAGTCTTGTGTGTGAGAGAAGCTGGAATCACACTCAGAGTGCATAGTTAGATAAGGCCGCATTGACCACTATGTTGAAATACCCATTGGTAGTGTGTTTACATCTGTGTTGTGTTTCAGACGTTCCTGCGGTTAGAATTGCATTTGGAACACACATGTTACTCAGTTCTTGAAACACTTCTTTTCTGTAGTCGCCTTTGCAGTTTCCTTGTTTCCTTAGTTAGAAAAGACATGTATTCATGTTTTAGTGGAGAAACGCATAGGAACTGTGTTTCAATGTGTTAGGCGTATTAGGAGAGTGTTTCTTAGTAGATGCTATTGCAAGACGTATTTTAGTTACTTCTGAGAGTCTTGTGTGTGAGAGAAGCTGGAATCACACTCAGAGTGCATAGTTAGATAAGGCCGCATTGACCACTATGTTGAAATACCCATTGGTAGTGTGTTTACATCTGTGTTGTGTTTCAGACGTTCCTGCGGTTAGAATTGCATTTGGAACACACATGTTACTCAGTTCTTGAAACACTTCTTTTCTGTAGTCGCCTTTGCAGTTTCCTTGTTTCCTTAGTTAGAAAAGACATGTATTCATGTTTTAGTGGAGAAACGCATAGGAACTGTGTTTCAATGTGTTAGGCGTATTAGGAGAGTGTTTCTTAGTAGATGCTATTGCAAGACGTATTTTAGTTACTTCTGAGAGTCTTGTGTGTGAGAGAAGCTGGAATCACACTCAGAGTGCATAGTTAGATAAGGCCGCATTGACCACTATGTTGAAATACCCATTGGTAGTGTGTTTACATCTGTGTTGTGTTTCAGACGTTCCTGCGGTTAGAATTGCATTTGGAACACACATGTTACTCAGTTCTTGAAACACTTCTTTTCTGTAGTCGCCTTTGCAGTTTCCTTGTTTCCTTAGTTAGAAAAGACATGTATTCATGTTTTAGTGGAGAAACGCATAGGAACTGTGTTTCAATGTGTTAGGCGTATTAGGAGAGTGTTTCTTAGTAGATGCTATTGCAAGACGTATTTTAGTTACTTCTGAGAGTCTTGTGTGTGAGAGAAGCTGGAATCACACTCAGAGTGCATAGTTAGATAAGGCCGCATTGACCACTATGTTGAAATACCCATTGGTAGTGTGTTTACATCTGTGTTGTGTTTCAGACGTTCCTGCGGTTAGAATTGCATTTGGAACACACATGTTACTCAGTTCTTGAAACACTTCTTTTCTGTAGTCGCCTTTGCAGTTTCCTTGTTTCCTTAGTTAGAAAAGACATGTATTCATGTTTTAGTGGAGAAACGCATAGGAACTGTGTTTCAATGTGTTAGGCGTATTAGGAGAGTGTTTCTTAGTAGATGCTATTGCAAGACGTATTTTAGTTACTTCTGAGAGTCTTGTGTGTGAGAGAAGCTGGAATCACACTCAGAGTGCATAGTTAGATAAGGCCGCATTGACCACTATGTTGAAATACCCATTGGTAGTGTGTTTACATCTGTGTTGTGTTTCAGACGTTCCTGCGGTTAGAATTGCATTTGGAACACACATGTTACTCAGTTCTTGAAACACTTCTTTTCTGTAGTCGCCTTTGCAGTTTCCTTGTTTCCTTAGTTAGAAAAGACATGTATTCATGTTTTAGTGGAGAAACGCATAGGAACTGTGTTTCAATGTGTTAGGCGTATTAGGAGAGTGTTTCTTAGTAGATGCTATTGCAAGACGTATTTTAGTTACTTCTGAGAGTCTTGTGTGTGAGAGAAGCTGGAATCACACTCAGAGTGCATAGTTAGATAAGGCCGCATTGACCACTATGTTGAAATACCCATTGGTAGTGTGTTTACATCTGTGTTGTGTTTCAGACGTTCCTGCGGTTAGAATTGCATTTGGAACACACATGTTACTCAGTTCTTGAAACACTTCTTTTCTGTAGTCGCCTTTGCAGTTTCCTTGTTTCCTTAGTTAGAAAAGACATGTATTCATGTTTTAGTGGAGAAACGCATAGGAACTGTGTTTCAATGTGTTAGGCGTATTAGGAGAGTGTTTCTTAGTAGATGCTATTGCAAGACGTATTTTAGTTACTTCTGAGAGTCTTGTGTGTGAGAGAAGCTGGAATCACACTCAGAGTGCATAGTTAGATAAGGCCGCATTGACCACTATGTTGAAATACCCATTGGTAGTGTGTTTACATCTGTGTTGTGTTTCAGACGTTCCTGCGGTTAGAATTGCATTTGGAACACACATGTTACTCAGTTCTTGAAACACTTCTTTTCTGTAGTCGCCTTTGCAGTTTCCTTGTTTCCTTAGTTAGAAAAGACATGTATTCATGTTTTAGTGGAGAAACGCATAGGAACTGTGTTTCAATGTGTTAGGCGTATTAGGAGAGTGTTTCTTAGTAGATGCTATTGCAAGACGTATTTTAGTTACTTCTGAGAGTCTTGTGTGTGAGAGAAGCTGGAATCACACTCAGAGTGCATAGTTTGATAAGGCCGCATTGACCACTATGTTGAAATACCCATTGGTAGTGTGTTTACATCTGTGTTGTGTTTCAGACGTTCCTGCGGTTAGAATTGCATTTGGAACACACATGTTACTCAGTTCTTGAAACACTTCTTTTCTGTAGTCGCCTTTGCAGTTTCCTTGTTTCCTTAGTTAGAAAAGACATGTATTCATGTTTTAGTGGAGAAACGCATAGGAACTGTGTTTCAATGTGTTAGGCGTATTAGGAGAGTGTTTCTTAGTAGATGCTATTGCAAGACGTATTTTAGTTACTTCTGAGAGTCTTGTGTGTGAGAGAAGCTGGAATCACACTCAGAGTGCATAGTTTGATAAGGCCGCATTGACCACTATGTTGAAATACCCATTGGTAGTGTGTTTACATCTGTGTTGTGTTTCAGACGTTCCTGCGGTTAGAATTGCATTTGGAACACACATGTTACTCAGTTCTTGAAACACTTCTTTTCTGTAGTCGCCTTTGCAGTTTCCTTGTTTCCTTAGTTAGAAAAGACATGTATTCATGTTTTAGTGGAGAAACGCATAGGAACTGTGTTTCAATGTGTTAGGCGTATTAGGAGAGTGTTTCTTAGTAGATGCTATTGCAAGACGTATTTTAGTTACTTCTGAGAGTCTTGTGTGTGAGAGAAGCTGGAATCACACTCAGAGTGCATAGTTAGATAAGGCCGCATTGACCACTATGTTGAAATACCCATTGGTAGTGTGTTTACATCTGTGTTGTGTTTCAGACGTTCCTGCGGTTAGAATTGCATTTGGAACACACATGTTACTCAGTTCTTGAAACACTTCTTTTCTGTAGTCGCCTTTGCAGTTTCCTTGTTTCCTTAGTTAGAAAAGACATGTATTCATGTTTTAGTGGAGAAACGCATAGGAACTGTGTTTCAATGTGTTAGGCGTATTAGGAGAGTGTTTCTTAGTAGATGCTATTGCAAGACGTATTTTAGTTACTTCTGAGAGTCTTGTGTGTGAGAGAAGCTGGAATCACACTCAGAGTGCATAGTTTGATAAGGCCGCATTGACCACTATGTTGAAATACCCATTGGTAGTGTGTTTACATCTGTGTTGTGTTTCAGACGTTCCTGCGGTTAGAATTGCATTTGGAACACACATGTTACTCAGTTCTTGAAACACTTCTTTTCTGTAGTCGCCTTTGCAGTTTCCTTGTTTCCTTAGTTAGAAAAGACATGTATTCATGTTTTAGTGGAGAAACGCATAGGAACTGTGTTTCAATGTGTTAGGCGTATTAGGAGAGTGTTTCTTAGTAGATGCTATTGCAAGACGTATTTTAGTTACTTCTGAGAGTCTTGTGTGTGAGAGAAGCTGGAATCACACTCAGAGTGCATAGTTTGATAAGGCCGCATTGACCACTATGTTGAAATACCCATTGGTAGTGTGTTTACATCTGTGTTGTGTTTCAGACGTTCCTGCGGTTAGAATTGCATTTGGAACACACATGTTACTCAGTTCTTGAAACACTTCTTTTCTGTAGTCGCCTTTGCAGTTTCCTTGTTTCCTTAGTTAGAAAAGACATGTATTCATGTTTTAGTGGAGAAACGCATAGGAACTGTGTTTCAATGTGTTAGGCGTATTAGGAGAGTGTTTCTTAGTAGATGCTATTGCAAGACGTATTTTAGTTACTTCTGAGAGTCTTGTGTGTGAGAGAAGCTGGAATCACACTCAGAGTGCATAGTTAGATAAGGCCGCATTGACCACTATGTTGAAATACCCATTGGTAGTGTGTTTACATCTGTGTTGTGTTTCAGACGTTCCTGCGGTTAGAATTGCATTTGGAACACACATGTTACTCAGTTCTTGAAACACTTCTTTTCTGTAGTCGCCTTTGCAGTTTCCTTGTTTCCTTAGTTAGAAAAGACATGTATTCATGTTTTAGTGGAGAAACGCATAGGAACTGTGTTTCAATGTGTTAGGCGTATTAGGAGAGTGTTTCTTAGTAGATGCTATTGCAAGACGTATTTTAGTTACTTCTGAGAGTCTTGTGTGTGAGAGAAGCTGGAATCACACTCAGAGTGCATAGTTTGATAAGGCCGCATTGACCACTATGTTGAAATACCCATTGGTAGTGTGTTTACATCTGTGTTGTGTTTCAGACGTTCCTGCGGTTAGAATTGCATTTGGAACACACATGTTACTCAGTTCTTGAAACACTTCTTTTCTGTAGTCGCCTTTGCAGTTTCCTTGTTTCCTTAGTTAGAAAAGACATGTATTCATGTTTTAGTGGAGAAACGCATAGGAACTGTGTTTCAATGTGTTAGGCGTATTAGGAGAGTGTTTCTTAGTAGATGCTATTGCAAGACGTATTTTAGTTACTTCTGAGAGTCTTGTGTGTGAGAGAAGCTGGAATCACACTCAGAGTGCATAGTTTGATAAGGCCGCATTGACCACTATGTTGAAATACCCATTGGTAGTGTGTTTACATCTGTGTTGTGTTTCAGACGTTCCTGCGGTTAGAATTGCATTTGGAACACACATGTTACTCAGTTCTTGAAACACTTCTTTTCTGTAGTCGCCTTTGCAGTTTCCTTGTTTCCTTAGTTAGAAAAGACATGTATTCATGTTTTAGTGGAGAAACGCATAGGAACTGTGTTTCAATGTGTTAGGCGTATTAGGAGAGTGTTTCTTAGTAGATGCTATTGCAAGACGTATTTTAGTTACTTCTGAGAGTCTTGTGTGTGAGAGAAGCTGGAATCACACTCAGAGTGCATAGTTTGATAAGGCCGCATTGACCACTATGTTGAAATACCCATTGGTAGTGTGTTTACATCTGTGTTGTGTTTCAGACGTTCCTGCGGTTAGAATTGCATTTGGAACACACATGTTACTCAGTTCTTGAAACACTTCTTTTCTGTAGTCGCCTTTGCAGTTTCCTTGTTTCCTTAGTTAGAAAAGACATGTATTCATGTTTTAGTGGAGAAACGCATAGGAACTGTGTTTCAATGTGTTAGGCGTATTAGGAGAGTGTTTCTTAGTAGATGCTATTGCAAGACGTATTTTAGTTACTTCTGAGAGTCTTGTGTGTGAGAGAAGCTGGAATCACACTCAGAGTGCATAGTTAGATAAGGCCGCATTGACCACTATGTTGAAATACCCATTGGTAGTGTGTTTACATCTGTGTTGTGTTTCAGACGTTCCTGCGGTTAGAATTGCATTTGGAACACACATGTTACTCAGTTCTTGAAACACTTCTTTTCTGTAGTCGCCTTTGCAGTTTCCTTGTTTCCTTAGTTAGAAAAGACATGTATTCATGTTTTAGTGGAGAAACGCATAGGAACTGTGTTTCAATGTGTTAGGCGTATTAGGAGAGTGTTTCTTAGTAGATGCTATTGCAAGACGTATTTTAGTTACTTCTGAGAGTCTTGTGTGTGAGAGAAGCTGGAATCACACTCAGAGTGCATAGTTTGATAAGGCCGCATTGACCACTATGTTGAAATACCCATTGGTAGTGTGTTTACATCTGTGTTGTGTTTCAGACGTTCCTGCGGTTAGAATTGCATTTGGAACACACATGTTACTCAGTTCTTGAAACACTTCTTTTCTGTAGTCGCCTTTGCAGTTTCCTTGTTTCCTTAGTTAGAAAAGACATGTATTCATGTTTTAGTGGAGAAACGCATAGGAACTGTGTTTCAATGTGTTAGGCGTATTAGGAGAGTGTTTCTTAGTAGATGCTATTGCAAGACGTATTTTAGTTACTTCTGAGAGTCTTGTGTGTGAGAGAAGCTGGAATCACACTCAGAGTGCATAGTTTGATAAGGCCGCATTGACCACTATGTTGAAATACCCATTGGTAGTGTGTTTACATCTGTGTTGTGTTTCAGACGTTCCTGCGGTTAGAATTGCATTTGGAACACACATGTTACTCAGTTCTTGAAACACTTCTTTTCTGTAGTCGCCTTTGCAGTTTCCTTGTTTCCTTAGTTAGAAAAGACATGTATTCATGTTTTAGTGGAGAAACGCATAGGAACTGTGTTTCAATGTGTTAGGCGTATTAGGAGAGTGTTTCTTAGTAGATGCTATTGCAAGACGTATTTTAGTTACTTCTGAGAGTCTTGTGTGTGAGAGAAGCTGGAATCACACTCAGAGTGCATAGTTAGATAAGGCCGCATTGACCACTATGTTGAAATACCCATTGGTAGTGTGTTTACATCTGTGTTGTGTTTCAGACGTTCCTGCGGTTAGAATTGCATTTGGAACACACATGTTACTCAGTTCTTGAAACACTTCTTTTCTGTAGTCGCCTTTGCAGTTTCCTTGTTTCCTTAGTTAGAAAAGACATGTATTCATGTTTTAGTGGAGAAACGCATAGGAACTGTGTTTCAATGTGTTAGGCGTATTAGGAGAGTGTTTCTTAGTAGATGCTATTGCAAGACGTATTTTAGTTACTTCTGAGAGTCTTGTGTGTGAGAGAAGCTGGAATCACACTCAGAGTGCATAGTTTGATAAGGCCGCATTGACCACTATGTTGAAATACCCATTGGTAGTGTGTTTACATCTGTGTTGTGTTTCAGACGTTCCTGCGGTTAGAATTGCATTTGGAACACACATGTTACTCAGTTCTTGAAACACTTCTTTTCTGTAGTCGCCTTTGCAGTTTCCTTGTTTCCTTAGTTAGAAAAGACATGTATTCATGTTTTAGTGGAGAAACGCATAGGAACTGTGTTTCAATGTGTTAGGCGTATTAGGAGAGTGTTTCTTAGTAGATGCTATTGCAAGACGTATTTTAGTTACTTCTGAGAGTCTTGTGTGTGAGAGAAGCTGGAATCACACTCAGAGTGCATAGTTTGATAAGGCCGCATTGACCACTATGTTGAAATACCCATTGGTAGTGTGTTTACATCTGTGTTGTGTTTCAGACGTTCCTGCGGTTAGAATTGCATTTGGAACACACATGTTACTCAGTTCTTGAAACACTTCTTTTCTGTAGTCGCCTTTGCAGTTTCCTTGTTTCCTTAGTTAGAAAAGACATGTATTCATGTTTTAGTGGAGAAACGCATAGGAACTGTGTTTCAATGTGTTAGGCGTATTAGGAGAGTGTTTCTTAGTAGATGCTATTGCAAGACGTATTTTAGTTACTTCTGAGAGTCTTGTGTGTGAGAGAAGCTGGAATCACACTCAGAGTGCATAGTTTGATAAGGCCGCATTGACCACTATGTTGAAATACCCATTGGTAGTGTGTTTACATCTGTGTTGTGTTTCAGACGTTCCTGCGGTTAGAATTGCATTTGGAACACACATGTTACTCAGTTCTTGAAACACTTCTTTTCTGTAGTCGCCTTTGCAGTTTCCTTGTTTCCTTAGTTAGAAAAGACATGTATTCATGTTTTAGTGGAGAAACGCATAGGAACTGTGTTTCAATGTGTTAGGCGTATTAGGAGAGTGTTTCTTAGTAGATGCTATTGCAAGACGTATTTTAGTTACTTCTGAGAGTCTTGTGTGTGAGAGAAGCTGGAATCACACTCAGAGTGCATAGTTTGATAAGGCCGCATTGACCACTATGTTGAAATACCCATTGGTAGTGTGTTTACATCTGTGTTGTGTTTCAGACGTTCCTGCGGTTAGAATTGCATTTGGAACACACATGTTACTCAGTTCTTGAAACACTTCTTTTCTGTAGTCGCCTTTGCAGTTTCCTTGTTTCCTTAGTTAGAAAAGACATGTATTCATGTTTTAGTGGAGAAACGCATAGGAACTGTGTTTCAATGTGTTAGGCGTATTAGGAGAGTGTTTCTTAGTAGATGCTATTGCAAGACGTATTTTAGTTACTTCTGAGAGTCTTGTGTGTGAGAGAAGCTGGAATCACACTCAGAGTGCATAGTTTGATAAGGCCGCATTGACCACTATGTTGAAATACCCATTGGTAGTGTGTTTACATCTGTGTTGTGTTTCAGACGTTCCTGCGGTTAGAATTGCATTTGGAACACACATGTTACTCAGTTCTTGAAACACTTCTTTTCTGTAGTCGCCTTTGCAGTTTCCTTGTTTCCTTAGTTAGAAAAGACATGTATTCATGTTTTAGTGGAGAAACGCATAGGAACTGTGTTTCAATGTGTTAGGCGTATTAGGAGAGTGTTTCTTAGTAGATGCTATTGCAAGACGTATTTTAGTTACTTCTGAGAGTCTTGTGTGTGAGAGAAGCTGGAATCACACTCAGAGTGCATAGTTAGATAAGGCCGCATTGACCACTATGTTGAAATACCCATTGGTAGTGTGTTTACATCTGTGTTGTGTTTCAGACGTTCCTGCGGTTAGAATTGCATTTGGAACACACATGTTACTCAGTTCTTGAAACACTTCTTTTCTGTAGTCGCCTTTGCAGTTTCCTTGTTTCCTTAGTTAGAAAAGACATGTATTCATGTTTTAGTGGAGAAACGCATAGGAACTGTGTTTCAATGTGTTAGGCGTATTAGGAGAGTGTTTCTTAGTAGATGCTATTGCAAGACGTATTTTAGTTACTTCTGAGAGTCTTGTGTGTGAGAGAAGCTGGAATCACACTCAGAGTGCATAGTTAGATAAGGCCGCATTGACCACTATGTTGAAATACCCATTGGTAGTGTGTTTACATCTGTGTTGTGTTTCAGACGTTCCTGCGGTTAGAATTGCATTTGGAACACACATGTTACTCAGTTCTTGAAACACTTCTTTTCTGTAGTCGCCTTTGCAGTTTCCTTGTTTCCTTAGTTAGAAAAGACATGTATTCATGTTTTAGTGGAGAAACGCATAGGAACTGTGTTTCAATGTGTTAGGCGTATTAGGAGAGTGTTTCTTAGTAGATGCTATTGCAAGACGTATTTTAGTTACTTCTGAGAGTCTTGTGTGTGAGAGAAGCTGGAATCACACTCAGAGTGCATAGTTTGATAAGGCCGCATTGACCACTATGTTGAAATACCCATTGGTAGTGTGTTTACATCTGTGTTGTGTTTCAGACGTTCCTGCGGTTAGAATTGCATTTGGAACACACATGTTACTCAGTTCTTGAAACACTTCTTTTCTGTAGTCGCCTTTGCAGTTTCCTTGTTTCCTTAGTTAGAAAAGACATGTATTCATGTTTTAGTGGAGAAACGCATAGGAACTGTGTTTCAATGTGTTAGGCGTATTAGGAGAGTGTTTCTTAGTAGATGCTATTGCAAGACGTATTTTAGTTACTTCTGAGAGTCTTGTGTGTGAGAGAAGCTGGAATCACACTCAGAGTGCATAGTTAGATAAGGCCGCATTGACCACTATGTTGAAATACCCATTGGTAGTGTGTTTACATCTGTGTTGTGTTTCAGACGTTCCTGCGGTTAGAATTGCATTTGGAACACACATGTTACTCAGTTCTTGAAACACTTCTTTTCTGTAGTCGCCTTTGCAGTTTCCTTGTTTCCTTAGTTAGAAAAGACATGTATTCATGTTTTAGTGGAGAAACGCATAGGAACTGTGTTTCAATGTGTTAGGCGTATTAGGAGAGTGTTTCTTAGTAGATGCTATTGCAAGACGTATTTTAGTTACTTCTGAGAGTCTTGTGTGTGAGAGAAGCTGGAATCACACTCAGAGTGCATAGTTTGATAAGGCCGCATTGACCACTATGTTGAAATACCCATTGGTAGTGTGTTTACATCTGTGTTGTGTTTCAGACGTTCCTGCGGTTAGAATTGCATTTGGAACACACATGTTACTCAGTTCTTGAAACACTTCTTTTCTGTAGTCGCCTTTGCAGTTTCCTTGTTTCCTTAGTTAGAAAAGACATGTATTCATGTTTTAGTGGAGAAACGCATAGGAACTGTGTTTCAATGTGTTAGGCGTATTAGGAGAGTGTTTCTTAGTAGATGCTATTGCAAGACGTATTTTAGTTACTTCTGAGAGTCTTGTGTGTGAGAGAAGCTGGAATCACACTCAGAGTGCATAGTTAGATAAGGCCGCATTGACCACTATGTTGAAATACCCATTGGTAGTGTGTTTACATCTGTGTTGTGTTTCAGACGTTCCTGCGGTTAGAATTGCATTTGGAACACACATGTTACTCAGTTCTTGAAACACTTCTTTTCTGTAGTCGCCTTTGCAGTTTCCTTGTTTCCTTAGTTAGAAAAGACATGTATTCATGTTTTAGTGGAGAAACGCATAGGAACTGTGTTTCAATGTGTTAGGCGTATTAGGAGAGTGTTTCTTAGTAGATGCTATTGCAAGACGTATTTTAGTTACTTCTGAGAGTCTTGTGTGTGAGAGAAGCTGGAATCACACTCAGAGTGCATAGTTTGATAAGGCCGCATTGACCACTATGTTGAAATACCCATTGGTAGTGTGTTTACATCTGTGTTGTGTTTCAGACGTTCCTGCGGTTAGAATTGCATTTGGAACACACATGTTACTCAGTTCTTGAAACACTTCTTTTCTGTAGTCGCCTTTGCAGTTTCCTTGTTTCCTTAGTTAGAAAAGACATGTATTCATGTTTTAGTGGAGAAACGCATAGGAACTGTGTTTCAATGTGTTAGGCGTATTAGGAGAGTGTTTCTTAGTAGATGCTATTGCAAGACGTATTTTAGTTACTTCTGAGAGTCTTGTGTGTGAGAGAAGCTGGAATCACACTCAGAGTGCATAGTTAGATAAGGCCGCATTGACCACTATGTTGAAATACCCATTGGTAGTGTGTTTACATCTGTGTTGTGTTTCAGACGTTCCTGCGGTTAGAATTGCATTTGGAACACACATGTTACTCAGTTCTTGAAACACTTCTTTTCTGTAGTCGCCTTTGCAGTTTCCTTGTTTCCTTAGTTAGAAAAGACATGTATTCATGTTTTAGTGGAGAAACGCATAGGAACTGTGTTTCAATGTGTTAGGCGTATTAGGAGAGTGTTTCTTAGTAGATGCTATTGCAAGACGTATTTTAGTTACTTCTGAGAGTCTTGTGTGTGAGAGAAGCTGGAATCACACTCAGAGTGCATAGTTAGATAAGGCCGCATTGACCACTATGTTGAAATACCCATTGGTAGTGTGTTTACATCTGTGTTGTGTTTCAGACGTTCCTGCGGTTAGAATTGCATTTGGAACACACATGTTACTCAGTTCTTGAAACACTTCTTTTCTGTAGTCGCCTTTGCAGTTTCCTTGTTTCCTTAGTTAGAAAAGACATGTATTCATGTTTTAGTGGAGAAACGCATAGGAACTGTGTTTCAATGTGTTAGGCGTATTAGGAGAGTGTTTCTTAGTAGATGCTATTGCAAGACGTATTTTAGTTACTTCTGAGAGTCTTGTGTGTGAGAGAAGCTGGAATCACACTCAGAGTGCATAGTTTGATAAGGCCGCATTGACCACTATGTTGAAATACCCATTGGTAGTGTGTTTACATCTGTGTTGTGTTTCAGACGTTCCTGCGGTTAGAATTGCATTTGGAACACACATGTTACTCAGTTCTTGAAACACTTCTTTTCTGTAGTCGCCTTTGCAGTTTCCTTGTTTCCTTAGTTAGAAAAGACATGTATTCATGTTTTAGTGGAGAAACGCATAGGAACTGTGTTTCAATGTGTTAGGCGTATTAGGAGAGTGTTTCTTAGTAGATGCTGTTGCAAGACGTATTTTAGTTACTTCTGAGAGTCTTGTGTGTGAGAGAAGCTGGAATCACACTCAGAGTGCATAGTTTGATAAGGCCGCATTGACCACTATGTTGAAATACCCATTGGTAGTGTGTTTACATCTGTGTTGTGTTTCAGACGTTCCTGCGGTTAGAATTGCATTTGGAACACACATGTTACTCAGTTCTTGAAACACTTCTTTTCTGTAGTCGCCTTTGCAGTTTCCTTGTTTCCTTAGTTAGAAAAGACATGTATTCATGTTTTAGTGGAGAAACGCATAGGAACTGTGTTTCAATGTGTTAGGCGTATTAGGAGAGTGTTTCTTAGTAGATGCTATTGCAAGACGTATTTTAGTTACTTCTGAGAGTCTTGTGTGTGAGAGAAGCTGGAATCACACTCAGAGTGCATAGTTTGATAAGGCCGCATTGACCACTATGTTGAAATACCCATTGGTAGTGTGTTTACATCTGTGTTGTGTTTCAGACGTTCCTGCGGTTAGAATTGCATTTGGAACACACATGTTACTCAGTTCTTGAAACACTTCTTTTCTGTAGTCGCCTTTGCAGTTTCCTTGTTTCCTTAGTTAGAAAAGACATGTATTCATGTTTTAGTGGAGAAACGCATAGGAACTGTGTTTCAATGTGTTAGGCGTATTAGGAGAGTGTTTCTTAGTAGATGCTGTTGCAAGACGTATTTTAGTTACTTCTGAGAGTCTTGTGTGTGAGAGAAGCTGGAATCACACTCAGAGTGCATAGTTTGATAAGGCCGCATTGACCACTATGTTGAAATACCCATTGGTAGTGTGTTTACATCTGTGTTGTGTTTCAGACGTTCCTGCGGTTAGAATTGCATTTGGAACACACATGTTACTCAGTTCTTGAAACACTTCTTTTCTGTAGTCGCCTTTGCAGTTTCCTTGTTTCCTTAGTTAGAAAAGACATGTATTCATGTTTTAGTGGAGAAACGCATAGGAACTGTGTTTCAATGTGTTAGGCGTATTAGGAGAGTGTTTCTTAGTAGATGCTGTTGCAAGACGTATTTTAGTTACTTCTGAGAGTCTTGTGTGTGAGAGAAGCTGGAATCACACTCAGAGTGCATAGTTTGATAAGGCCGCATTGACCACTATGTTGAAATACCCATTGGTAGTGTGTTTACATCTGTGTTGTGTTTCAGACGTTCCTGCGGTTAGAATTGCATTTGGAACACACATGTTACTCAGTTCTTGAAACACTTCTTTTCTGTAGTCGCCTTTGCAGTTTCCTTGTTTCCTTAGTTAGAAAAGACATGTATTCATGTTTTAGTGGAGAAACGCATAGGAACTGTGTTTCAATGTGTTAGGCGTATTAGGAGAGTGTTTCTTAGTAGATGCTGTTGCAAGACGTATTTTAGTTACTTCTGAGAGTCTTGTGTGTGAGAGAAGCTGGAATCACACTCAGAGTGCATAGTTTGATAAGGCCGCATTGACCACTATGTTGAAATATACCCATTGGTAGTGTGTTTACATCTGTGTTGTGTTTCAGACGTTCCTGCGGTTAGAATTGCATTTGGAACACACATGTTACTCAGTTCTTGAAACACTTCTTTTCTGTAGTCGCCTTTGCAGTTTCCTTGTTTCCTTAGTTAGAAAAGACATGTATTCATGTTTTAGTGGAGAAACGCATAGGAACTGTGTTTCAATGTGTTAGGCGTATTAGGAGAGTGTTTCTTAGTAGATGCTGTTGCAAGACGTATTTTAGTTACTTCTGAGAGTCTTGTGTGTGAGAGAAGCTGGAATCACACTCAGAGTGCATAGTTTGATAAGGCCGCATTGACCACTATGTTGAAATACCCATTGGTAGTGTGTTTACATCTGTGTTGTGTTTCAGACGTTCCTGCGGTTAGAATTGCATTTGGAACACACATGTTACTCAGTTCTTGAAACACTTCTTTTCTGTAGTCGCCTTTGCAGTTTCCTTGTTTCCTTAGTTAGAAAAGACATGTATTCATGTTTTAGTGGAGAAACGCATAGGAACTGTGTTTCAATGTGTTAGGCGTATTAGGAGAGTGTTTCTTAGTAGATGCTGTTGCAAGACGTATTTTAGTTACTTCTGAGAGTCTTGTGTGTGAGAGAAGCTGGAATCACACTCAGAGTGCATAGTTTGATAAGGCCGCATTGACCACTATGTTGAAATACCCATTGGTAGTGTGTTTACATCTGTGTTGTGTTTCAGACGTTCCTGCGGTTAGAATTGCATTTGGAACACACATGTTACTCAGTTCTTGAAACACTTCTTTTCTGTAGTCGCCTTTGCAGTTTCCTTGTTTCCTTAGTTAGAAAAGACATGTATTCATGTTTTAGTGGAGAAACGCATAGGAACTGTGTTTCAATGTGTTAGGCGTATTAGGAGAGTGTTTCTTAGTAGATGCTGTTGCAAGACGTATTTTAGTTACTTCTGAGAGTCTTGTGTGTGAGAGAAGCTGGAATCACACTCAGAGTGCATAGTTTGATAAGGCCGCATTGACCACTATGTTGAAATACCCATTGGTAGTGTGTTTACATCTGTGTTGTGTTTCAGACGTTCCTGCGGTTAGAATTGCATTTGGAACACACATGTTACTCAGTTCTTGAAACACTTCTTTTCTGTAGTCGCCTTTGCAGTTTCCTTGTTTCCTTAGTTAGAAAAGACATGTATTCATGTTTTAGTGGAGAAACGCATAGGAACTGTGTTTCAATGTGTTAGGCGTATTAGGAGAGTGTTTCTTAGTAGATGCTGTTGCAAGACGTATTTTAGTTACTTCTGAGAGTCTTGTGTGTGAGAGAAGCTGGAATCACACTCAGAGTGCATAGTTTGATAAGGCCGCATTGACCACTATGTTGAAATACCCATTGGTAGTGTGTTTACATCTGTGTTGTGTTTCAGACGTTCCTGCGGTTAGAATTGCATTTGGAACACACATGTTACTCAGTTCTTGAAACACTTCTTTTCTGTAGTCGCCTTTGCAGTTTCCTTGTTTCCTTAGTTAGAAAAGACATGTATTCATGTTTTAGTGGAGAAACGCATAGGAACTGTGTTTCAATGTGTTAGGCGTATTAGGAGAGTGTTTCTTAGTAGATGCTGTTGCAAGACGTATTTTAGTTACTTCTGAGAGTCTTGTGTGTGAGAGAAGCTGGAATCACACTCAGAGTGCATAGTTTGATAAGGCCGCATTGACCACTATGTTGAAATACCCATTGGTAGTGTGTTTACATCTGTGTTGTGTTTCAGACGTTCCTGCGGTTAGAATTGCATTTGGAACACACATGTTACTCAGTTCTTGAAACACTTCTTTTCTGTAGTCGCCTTTGCAGTTTCCTTGTTTCCTTAGTTAGAAAAGACATGTATTCATGTTTTAGTGGAGAAACGCATAGGAACTGTGTTTCAATGTGTTAGGCGTATTAGGAGAGTGTTTCTTAGTAGATGCTGTTGCAAGACGTATTTTAGTTACTTCTGAGAGTCTTGTGTGTGTGAGAGAAGCTGGAATCACACTCAGAGTGCATAGTTTGATAAGGCCGCATTGACCACTATGTTGAAATACCCATTGGTAGTGTGTTTACATCTGTGTTGTGTTTCAGACGTTCCTGCGGTTAGAATTGCATTTGGAACACACATGTTACTCAGTTCTTGAAACACTTCTTTTCTGTAGTCGCCTTTGCAGTTTCCTTGTTTCCTTAGTTAGAAAAGACATGTATTCATGTTTTAGTGGAGAAACGCATAGGAACTGTGTTTCAATGTGTTAGGCGTATTAGGAGAGTGTTTCTTAGTAGATGCTGTTGCAAGACGTATTTTAGTTACTTCTGAGAGTCTTGTGTGTGAGAGAAGCTGGAATCACACTCAGAGTGCATAGTTTGATAAGGCCGCATTGACCACTATGTTGAAATACCCATTGGTAGTGTGTTTACATCTGTGTTGTGTTTCAGACGTTCCTGCGGTTAGAATTGCATTTGGAACACACATGTTACTCAGTTCTTGAAACACTTCTTTTCTGTAGTCGCCTTTGCAGTTTCCTTGTTTCCTTAGTTAGAAAAGACATGTATTCATGTTTTAGTGGAGAAACGCATAGGAACTGTGTTTCAATGTGTTAGGCGTATTAGGAGAGTGTTTCTTAGTAGATGCTGTTGCAAGACGTATTTTAGTTACTTCTGAGAGTCTTGTGTGTGAGAGAAGCTGGAATCACACTCAGAGTGCATAGTTTGATAAGGCCGCATTGACCACTATGTTGAAATACCCATTGGTAGTGTGTTTACATCTGTGTTGTGTTTCAGACGTTCCTGCGGTTAGAATTGCATTTGGAACACACATGTTACTCAGTTCTTGAAACACTTCTTTTCTGTAGTCGCCTTTGCAGTTTCCTTGTTTCCTTAGTTAGAAAAGACATGTATTCATGTTTTAGTGGAGAAACGCATAGGAACTGTGTTTCAATGTGTTAGGCGTATTAGGAGAGTGTTTCTTAGTAGATGCTGTTTTGTGTGCAAGACGTATTTTAGTTACTTCTGAGAGTCTTGTGTGTGAGAGAAGCTGGAATCACACTCAGAGTGCATAGTTTGATAAGGCCGCATTGACCACTATGTTGAAATACCCATTGGTAGTGTGTTTACATCTGTGTTGTGTTTCAGACGTTCCTGCGGTTAGAATTGCATTTGGAACACACATGTTACTCAGTTCTTGAAACACTTCTTTTCTGTAGTCGCCTTTGCAGTTTCCTTGTTTCCTTAGTTAGAAAAGACATGTATTCATGTTTTAGTGGAGAAACGCATAGGAACTGTGTTTCAATGTGTTAGGCGTATTAGGAGAGTGTTTCTTAGTAGATGCTGTTGCAAGACGTATTTTAGTTACTTCTGAGAGTCTTGTGTGTGAGAGAAGCTGGAATCACACTCAGAGTGCATAGTTTGATAAGGCCGCATTGACCACTATGTTGAAATACCCATTGGTAGTGTGTTTACATCTGTGTTGTGTTTCAGACGTTCCTGCGGTTAGAATTGCATTTGGAACACACATGTTACTCAGTTCTTGAAACACTTCTTTTCTGTAGTCGCCTTTGCAGTTTCCTTGTTTCCTTAGTTAGAAAAGACATGTATTCATGTTTTAGTGGAGAAACGCATAGGAACTGTGTTTCAATGTGTTAGGCGTATTAGGAGAGTGTTTCTTAGTAGATGCTGTTGCAAGACGTATTTTAGTTACTTCTGAGAGTCTTGTGTGTGAGAGAAGCTGGAATCACACTCAGAGTGCATAGTTTGATAAGGCCGCATTGACCACTATGTTGAAATACCCATTGGTAGTGTGTTTACATCTGTGTTGTGTTTCAGACGTTCCTGCGGTTAGAATTGCATTTGGAACACACATGTTACTCAGTTCTTGAAACACTTCTTTTCTGTAGTCGCCTTTGCAGTTTCCTTGTTTCCTTAGTTAGAAAAGACATGTATTCATGTTTTAGTGGAGAAACGCATAGGAACTGTGTTTCAATGTGTTAGGCGTATTAGGAGAGTGTTTCTTAGTAGATGCTGTTGCAAGACGTATTTTAGTTACTTCTGAGAGTCTTGTGTGTGAGAGAAGCTGGAATCACACTCAGAGTGCATAGTTTGATAAGGCCGCATTGACCACTATGTTGAAATACCCATTGGTAGTGTGTTTACATCTGTGTTGTGTTTCAGACGTTCCTGCGGTTAGAATTGCATTTGGAACACACATGTTACTCAGTTCTTGAAACACTTCTTTTCTGTAGTCGCCTTTGCAGTTTCCTTGTTTCCTTAGTTAGAAAAGACATGTATTCATGTTTTAGTGGAGAAACGCATAGGAACTGTGTTTCAATGTGTTAGGCGTATTAGGAGAGTGTTTCTTAGTAGATGCTGTTGCAAGACGTATTTTAGTTACTTCTGAGAGTCTTGTGTGTGAGAGAAGCTGGAATCACACTCAGAGTGCATAGTTTGATAAGGCCGCATTGACCACTATGTTGAAATACCCATTTGGTAGTGTGTTTACATCTGTGTTGTGTTTCAGACGTTCCTGCGGTTAGAATTGCATTTGGAACACACATGTTACTCAGTTCTTGAAACACTTCTTTTCTGTAGTCGCCTTTGCAGTTTCCTTGTTTCCTTAGTTAGAAAAGACATGTATTCATGTTTTAGTGGAGAAACGCATAGGAACTGTGTTTCAATGTGTTAGGCGTATTAGGAGAGTGTTTCTTAGTAGATGCTGTTGCAAGACGTATTTTAGTTACTTCTGAGAGTCTTGTGTGTGAGAGAAGCTGGAATCACACTCAGAGTGCATAGTTTGATAAGGCGCATTGACCACTATGTTGAAATACCCATTGGTAGTGTGTTTACATCTGTGTTGTGTTTCAGACGTTCCTGCGGTTAGAATTGCATTTGGAACACACATGTTACTCAGTTCTTGAAACACTTCTTTTCTGTAGTCGCCTTTGCAGTTTCCTTGTTTCCTTAGTTAGAAAAGACATGTATTCATGTTTTTAGTGGAGAAACGCATAGGAACTGTGTTTCAATGTGTTAGGCGTATTAGGAGAGTGTTTCTTAGTAGATGCTGTTGCAAGACGTATTTTAGTTACTTCTGAGAGTCTTGTGTGTGAGAGAAGCTGGAATCACACTCAGAGTGCATAGTTTGATAAGGCCGCATTGACCACTATGTTGAAATACCCATTGGTAGTGTGTTTACATCTGTGTTGTGTTTCAGACGTTCCTGCGGTTAGAATTGCATTTGGAACACACATGTTACTCAGTTCTTGAAACACTTCTTTTCTGTAGTCGCCTTTGCAGTTTCCTTGTTTCCTTAGTTAGAAAAGACATGTATTCATGTTTTAGTGGAGAAACGCATAGGAACTGTGTTTCAATGTGTTAGGCGTATTAGGAGAGTGTTTCTTAGTAGATGCTGTTGCAAGACGTATTTTAGTTACTTCTGAGAGTCTTGTGTGTGAGAGAAGCTGGAATCACACTCAGAGTGCATAGTTTGATAAGGCCGCATTGACCACTATGTTGAAATACCCATTGGTAGTGTGTTTACATCTGTGTTGTGTTTCAGACGTTCCTGCGGTTAGAATTGCATTTGGAACACACATGTTACTCAGTTCTTGAAACACTTCTTTTCTGTAGTCGCCTTTGCAGTTTCCTGTTTCCTTAGTTAGAAAAGACATGTATTCATGTTTTAGTGGAGAAACGCATAGGAACTGTGTTTCAATGTGTTAGGCGTATTAGGAGAGTGTTTCTTAGTAGATGCTGTTGCAAGACGTATTTTAGTTACTTCTGAGAGTCTTGTGTGTGAGAGAAGCTGGAATCACACTCAGAGTGCATAGTTTGATAAGGCGCATTGACCACTATGTTGAAATACCCATTGGTAGTGTGTTTACATCTGTGTTGTGTTTCAGACGTTCCTGCGGTTAGAATTGCATTTGGAACACACATGTTACTCAGTTCTTGAAACACTTCTTTTCTGTAGTCGCCTTTGCAGTTTCCTTGTGTTTCCTTAGTTAGAAAAGACATGTATTCATGTTTTAGTGGAGAAACGCATAGGAACTGTGTTTCAATGTGTTAGGCGTATTAGGAGAGTGTTTCTTAGTAGATGCTGTTGCAAGACGTATTTTAGTTACTTCTGAGAGTCTTGTGTGTGAGAGAAGCTGGAATCACACTCAGAGTGCATAGTTTGATAAGGCCGCATTGACCACTATGTTGAAATACCATTGGTAGTGTGTTTACATCTGTGTTGTGTTTCAGACGTTCCTGCGGTTAGAATTGCATTTGGAACACACATGTTACTCAGTTCTTGAAACACTTCTTTTCTGTAGTCGCCTTTGCAGTTTCCTTGTTTCCTTAGTTAGAAAAGACATGTATTCATGTTTTAGTGGAGAAACGCATAGGAACTGTGTTTCAATGTGTTAGGCGTATTAGGAGAGTGTTTCTTAGTAGATGCTGTTGCAAGACGTATTTTAGTTACTTCTGAGAGTCTTGTGTGTGAGAGAAGCTGGAATCACACTCAGAGTGCATAGTTTGATAAGGCCGCATTGACCACTATGTTGAAATACCCATTGGTAGTGTGTTTACATCTGTGTTGTGTTTCAGACGTTCCTGCGGTTAGAATTGCATTTGGAACACACATGTTACTCAGTTCTTGAAACACTTCTTTTCTGTAGTCGCCTTTGCAGTTTCCTTGTTTCCTTAGTTAGAAAAGACATGTATTCATGTTTTAGTGGAGAAACGCATAGGAACTGTGTTTCAATGTGTTAGGCGTATTAGGAGAGTGTTTCTTAGTAGATGCTGTTGCAAGACGTATTTTAGTTACTTCTGAGAGTCTTGTGTGTGAGAGAAGCTGGAATCACACTCAGAGTGCATAGTTTGATAAGGCCGCATTGACCACTATGTTGAAATACCCATTGGTAGTGTGTTTACATCTGTGTTGTGTTTCAGACGTTCCTGCGGTTAGAATTGCATTTGGAACACACATGTTACTCAGTTCTTGAAACACTTCTTTTCTGTAGTCGCCTTTGCAGTTTCCTTGTTTCCTTAGTTAGAAAAGACATGTATTCATGTTTTAGTGGAGAAACGCATAGGAACTGTGTTTCAATGTGTTAGGCGTATTAGGAGAGTGTTTCTTAGTAGATGCTGTTGCAAGACGTATTTTAGTTACTTCTGAGAGTCTTGTGTGTGAGAGAAGCTGGAATCACACTCAGAGTGCATAGTTTGATAAGGCCGCATTGACCACTATGTTGAAATACCCATTGGTAGTGTGTTTACATCTGTGTTGTGTTTCAGACGTTCCTGCGGTTAGAATTGCATTTGGAACACACATGTTACTCAGTTCTTGAAACACTTCTTTTCTGTAGTCGCCTTTGCAGTTTCCTTGTTTCCTTAGTTAGAAAAGACATGTATTCATGTTTTAGTGGAGAAACGCATAGGAACTGTGTTTCAATGTGTTAGGCGTATTAGGAGAGTGTTTCTTAGTAGATGCTGTTGCAAGACGTATTTTAGTTACTTCTGAGAGTCTTGTGTGTGAGAGAAGCTGGAATCACACTCAGAGTGCATAGTTTGATAAGGCCGCATTGACCACTATGTTGAAATACCCATTGGTAGTGTGTTTACATCTGTGTTGTGTTTCAGACGTTCCTGCGGTTAGAATTGCATTTGGAACACACATGTTACTCAGTTCTTGAAACACTTCTTTTCTGTAGTCGCCTTTGCAGTTTCCTTGTTTCCTTAGTTAGAAAAGACATGTATTCATGTTTTAGTGGAGAAACGCATAGGAACTGTGTTTCAATGTGTTAGGCGTATTAGGAGAGTGTTTCTTAGTAGATGCTGTTGCAAGACGTATTTTAGTTACTTCTGAGAGTCTTGTGTGTGAGAGAAGCTGGAATCACACTCAGAGTGCATAGTTTGATAAGGCCGCATTGACCACTATGTTGAAATACCCATTGGTAGTGTGTTTACATCTGTGTTGTGTTTCAGACGTTCCTGCGGTTAGAATTGCATTTGGAACACACATGTTACTCAGTTCTTGAAACACTTCTTTTCTGTAGTCGCCTTTGCAGTTTCCTTGTTTCCTTAGTTAGAAAAGACATGTATTCATGTTTTAGTGGAGAAACGCATAGGAACTGTGTTTCAATGTGTTAGGCGTATTAGGAGAGTGTTTCTTAGTAGATGCTGTTGCAAGACGTATTTTAGTTACTTCTGAGAGTCTTGTGTGTGAGAGAAGCTGGAATCACACTCAGAGTGCATAGTTTGATAAGGCCGCATTGACCACTATGTTGAAATACCCATTGGTAGTGTGTTTACATCTGTGTTGTGTTTCAGACGTTCCTGCGGTTAGAATTGCATTTGGAACACACATGTTACTCAGTTCTTGAAACACTTCTTTTCTGTAGTCGCCTTTGCAGTTTCCTTGTTTCCTTAGTTAGAAAAGACATGTATTCATGTTTTAGTGGAGAAACGCATAGGAACTGTGTTTCAATGTGTTAGGCGTATTAGGAGAGTGTTTCTTAGTAGATGCTGTTGCAAGACGTATTTTAGTTACTTCTGAGAGTCTTGTGTGTGAGAGAAGCTGGAATCACACTCAGAGTGCATAGTTTGATAAGGCCGCATTGACCACTATGTTGAAATACCCATTGGTAGTGTGTTTACATCTGTGTTGTGTTTCAGACGTTCCTGCGGTTAGAATTGCATTTGGAACACACATGTTACTCAGTTCTTGAAACACTTCTTTTCTGTAGTCGCCTTTGCAGTTTCCTTGTTTCCTTAGTTAGAAAAGACATGTATTCATGTTTTAGTGGAGAAACGCATAGGAACTGTGTTTCAATGTGTTAGGCGTATTAGGAGAGTGTTTCTTAGTAGATGCTGTTGCAAGACGTATTTTAGTTACTTCTGAGAGTCTTGTGTGTGAGAGAAGCTGGAATCACACTCAGAGTGCATAGTTTGATAAGGCCGCATTGACCACTATGTTGAAATACCCATTGGTAGTGTGTTTACATCTGTGTTGTGTTTCAGACGTTCCTGCGGTTAGAATTGCATTTGGAACACACATGTTACTCAGTTCTTGAAACACTTCTTTTCTGTAGTCGCCTTTGCAGTTTCCTTGTTTCCTTAGTTAGAAAAGACATGTATTCATGTTTTAGTGGAGAAACGCATAGGAACTGTGTTTCAATGTGTTAGGCGTATTAGGAGAGTGTTTCTTAGTAGATGCTGTTGCAAGACGTATTTTAGTTACTTCTGAGAGTCTTGTGTGTGAGAGAAGCTGGAATCACACTCAGAGTGCATAGTTTGATAAGGCCGCATTGACCACTATGTTGAAATACCCATTGGTAGTGTGTTTACATCTGTGTTGTGTTTCAGACGTTCCTGCGGTTAGAATTGCATTTGGAACACACATGTTACTCAGTTCTTGAAACACTTCTTTTCTGTAGTCGCCTTTGCAGTTTCCTTGTTTCCTTAGTTAGAAAAGACATGTATTCATGTTTTAGTGGAGAAACGCATAGGAACTGTGTTTCAATGTGTTAGGCGTATTAGGAGAGTGTTTCTTAGTAGATGCTGTTGCAAGACGTATTTTAGTTACTTCTGAGAGTCTTGTGTGTGAGAGAAGCTGGAATCACACTCAGAGTGCATAGTTTGATAAGGCCGCATTGACCACTATGTTGAAATACCCATTGGTAGTGTGTTTACATCTGTGTTGTGTTTCAGACGTTCCTGCGGTTAGAATTGCATTTGGAACACACATGTTACTCAGTTCTTGAAACACTTCTTTTCTGTAGTCGCCTTTGCAGTTTCCTTGTTTCCTTAGTTAGAAAAGACATGTATTCATGTTTTAGTGGAGAAACGCATAGGAACTGTGTTTCAATGTGTTAGGCGTATTAGGAGAGTGTTTCTTAGTAGATGCTGTTGCAAGACGTATTTTAGTTACTTCTGAGAGTCTTGTGTGTGAGAGAAGCTGGAATCACACTCAGAGTGCATAGTTTGATAAGGCCGCATTGACCACTATGTTGAAATACCATTGGTAGTGTGTTTACATCTGTGTTGTGTTTCAGACGTTCCTGCGGTTAGAATTGCATTTGGAACACACATGTTACTCAGTTCTTGAAACACTTCTTTTCTGTAGTCGCCTTTGCAGTTTCCTTGTTTCCTTAGTTAGAAAAGACATGTATTCATGTTTTAGTGGAGAAACGCATAGGAACTGTGTTTCAATGTGTTAGGCGTATTAGGAGAGTGTTTCTTAGTAGATGCTGTTGCAAGACGTATTTTAGTTACTTCTGAGAGTCTTGTGTGTGAGAGAAGCTGGAATCACACTCAGAGTGCATAGTTTGATAAGGCCGCATTGACCACTATGTTGAAATACCATTGGTAGTGTGTTTACATCTGTGTTGTGTTTCAGACGTTCCTGCGGTTAGAATTGCATTTGGAACACACATGTTACTCAGTTCTTGAAACACTTCTTTTCTGTAGTCGCCTTTGCAGTTTCCTTGTTTCCTTAGTTAGAAAAGACATGTATTCATGTTTTAGTGGAGAAACGCATAGGAACTGTGTTTCAATGTGTTAGGCGTATTAGGAGAGTGTTTCTTAGTAGATGCTGTTGCAAGACGTATTTTAGTTACTTCTGAGAGTCTTGTGTGTGAGAGAAGCTGGAATCACACTCAGAGTGCATAGTTTGATAAGGCGCATTGACCACTATGTTGAAATACCCATTGATAGTGTGTTTACATCTGTGTTGTGTTTCAGACGTTCCTGCGGTTAGAATTGCATTTGGAACACACATGTTACTCAGTTCTTGAAACACTTCTTTTCTGTAGTCGCCTTTGCAGTTTCCTTGTTTCCTTAGTTAGAAAAGACATGTATTCATGTTTTAGTGGAGAAACGCATAGGAACTGTGTTTCAATGTGTTAGGCGTATTAGGAGAGTGTTTCTTAGTAGATGCTGTTGCAAGACGTATTTTAGTTACTTCTGAGAGTCTTGTGTGTGAGAGAAGCTGGAATCACACTCAGAGTGCATAGTTTGATAAGGCCGCATTGACCACTATGTTGAAATACCCATTGGTAGTGTGTTTACATCTGTGTTGTGTTTCAGACGTTCCTGCGGTTAGAATTGCATTTGGAACACACATGTTACTCAGTTCTTGAAACACTTCTTTTCTGTAGTCGCCTTTGCAGTTTCCTTGTTTCCTTAGTTAGAAAAGACATGTATTCATGTTTTAGTGGAGAAACGCATAGGAACTGTGTTTCAATGTGTTAGGCGTATTAGGAGAGTGTTTCTTAGTAGATGCTGTTGCAAGACGTATTTTAGTTACTTCTGAGAGTCTTGTGTGTGAGAGAAGCTGGAATCACACTCAGAGTGCATAGTTTGATAAGGCCGCATTGACCACTATGTTGAAATACCATTGGTAGTGTGTTTACATCTGTGTTGTGTTTCAGACGTTCCTGCGGTTAGAATTGCATTTGGAACACACATGTTACTTAGTTCTTGAAACACTTCTTTTCTGTAGTCGCCTTTGCAGTTTCCTTGTTTCCTTAGTTAGAAAAGACATGTATTCATGTTTTAGTGGAGAAACGCATAGGAACTGTGTTTCAATGTGTTAGGCGTATTAGGAGAGTGTTTCTTAGTAGATGCTGTTGCAATACGTATTTTAGTTACTTCTGAGAGTCTTGTGTGTGAGAGAAGCTGGAATCACACTCAGAGTGCATAGTTTGATAAGTGCGCATTGACCGCTATGTTGAAATAGCCATTGATAGTGCGTTTACATCTGTGTTGTGTTTCAGACGTTCCTGCGGTTAGAATTGCATTTGGAACACACATGTTACTCAGTTCTTGAAACACTTCTTTTCTGTAGTCGCCTTTGAAGTTTCAATTGTTTCCTTAGTTAGAAAAGACATGTATTCATGTTTTAGTGGAGAAACGCATAGGAACTGTGTTTCAATGTGTTAGGCGTATTAGGAGAGTGTTTCTTAGTAGATGCTGTTGCAAGACGTATTTTAGTTACTTCTGAGAGTCTTGTGTGTGAGAGAAGCTGGAATCACACTCAGAGTGCATAGTTTGATAAGTGCCGCATTGACCGCTATGTTGAAATAGCCATTGGTAGTGTGTTTACATCTGTGTTGTGTTTCAGACGTTCCTGCGGTTAGAATTGCATTTGGAACACACATGTTACTTAGTTCTTGAAACACTTCTTTTCTGTAGTCGCCTTTGAAGTTTCAATGTTTCCTTAGTTAGAAAAGACATGTATTCATGTTTTAGTGGAGAAACGCATAGGAACTGTGTTTCAATGTGTTAGGCGTATTAGGAGAGTGTTTCTTAGTAGATGCTGTTGCAAGACGTATTTTAGTTACTTCTGAGAGTCTTGTGTGTGAGAGAAGCTGGAATCACACTCAGAGTGCATAGTTTGATAAGGCCGCATTGACCACTATGTTGAAATACCCATTGGTAGTGTGTTTACATCTGTGTTGTGTTTCAGACGTTCCTGCGGTTAGAATTGCATTTGGAACACACATGTTACTTAGTTCTTGAAACACTTCTTTTCTGTAGTCGCCTTTGAAGTTTCCTTGTTTCCTTAGTTAGAAAAGACATGTATTCATGTTTTAGTGGAGAAACGCATAGGAACTGTGTTTCAGTGTGTTAGGCGTATTAGGAGAGTGTTTCTTAGTAGATGCTGTTGCAAGACGTATTTTAGTTACTTCTGAGAGTCTTGTGTGTGAGAGAAGCTGGAATCACACTCAGAGTGCATAGTTTGATAAGGCCGCATTGACCACTATGTTGAAATAGCCATTGATAGTGTGTTTACATCTGGGTTGTGTTTCAGACGTTCCTGCGGTTAGAATTGCATTTGGAACACACATGTTACTTAGTTCTTGAAACACTTCTTTTCTGTAGTCGCCTTTGCAAGTTTCCTTGTTTCCTTAGTTAGAAAAGACATGTATTCATGTTTTAGTGGAGAAACGCATAGGAACTGTGTTTCAATGTGTTAGGCGTATTAGGAGAGTGTTTCTTAGTAGATGCTGTTGCAATACGTATTTTAGTTACTTCTGAGAGTCTTGTGTGTGAGAGAAGCTGGAATCACACTCAGAGTGCATAGTTTGATAAGGCCGCATTGACCACTATGTTGAAATACCCATTGGTAGTGTGTTTACATCTGTGTTGTGTTTCAGACGTTCCTGCGGTTAGAATTGCATTTGGAACACACATGTTACTCAGTTCTTGAAACACTTCTTTTCTGTAGTCGCCTTTGCAGTTTCAATGTTTCCTTAGTTAGAAAAGACATGTATTCATGTTTTAGTGGAGAAACGCATAGGAACTGTGTTTCAGTGTGTTAGGCGTATTAGGAGAGTGTTTCTTAGTAGATGCTGTTGCAATACGTATTTTAGTTACTTCTGAGAGTCTTGTGTGTGAGAGAAGCTGGAATCACACTCAGAGTGCATAGTTTGATAAGTGCGCATTGACCGCTATGTTGAAATAGCCATTGATAGTGCGTTTACATCTGGGTTGTGTTTCAGACGTTCCTGCGGTTAGAATTGCATTTGGAACACACATGTTACTTAGTTCTTGAAACACTTCTTTTCTGTAGTCGCCTTTGAAGTTTCAATGTTTCCTTAGTTAGAAAAGACATGTATTCATGTTTTAGTGGAGAAACGCATAGGAACTGTGTTTCAGTGTGTTAGGCGTATTAGGAGAGTGTTTCTTAGTAGATGCTGTTGCAATACGTATTTTAGTTACTTCTGAGAGTCTTGTGTGTGAGAGAAGCTGGAATCACACTCAGAGTGCATAGTTTGATAAGTGCGCATTGACCGCTATGTTGAAATAGCCATTGATAGTGCGTTTACATCTGGGTTGTGTTTCAGACGTTCCTGCGGTTAGAATTGCATTTGGAACACACATGTTACTTAGTTCTTGAAACACTTCTTTTCTGTAGTCGCCTTTGAAGTTTCAATGTTTCCTTAGTTAGAAAAGACATGTATTCATGTTTTAGTGGAGAAACGCATAGGAACTGTGTTTCAGTGTAGTTAGGCGTATTAGGAGAGTGTTTCTTAGTAGATGCTGTTGCAATACGTATTTTAGTTACTTCTGAGAGTCTTGTGTGTGAGAGAAGCTGGAATCACACTCAGAGTGCATAGTTTGATAAGTGCGCATTGACCGCTATGTTGAAATAGCCATTGATAGTGCGTTTACATCTGGGTTGTGTTTCAGACGTTCCTGCGGTTAGAATTGCATTTGGAACACACATGTTACTTAGTTCTTGAAACACTTCTTTTCTGTAGTCGCCTTTGAAGTTTCAATGTTTCCTTAGTTAGAAAAGACATGTATTCATGTTTTAGTGGAGAAACGCATAGGAACTGTGTTTCAGTGTGTTAGGCGTATTAGGAGAGTGTTTCTTAGTAGATGCTGTTGCAAGACGTATTTTAGTTACTTCTGAGAGTCTTGTGTGTGAGAGAAGCTGGAATCACACTCAGAGTGCATAGTTTGATAAGGCCGCATTGACCACTATGTTGAAATACCCATTGGTAGTGTGTTTACATCTGTGTTGTGTTTCAGACGTTCCTGCGGTTAGAATTGCATTTGGAACACACATGTTACTCAGTTCTTGAAACACTTCTTTTCTGTAGTCGCCTTTGCAGTTTCCTTGTTTCCTTAGTTAGAAAAGACATGTATTCATGTTTTAGTGGAGAAACGCATAGGAACTGTGTTTCAATGTGTTAGGCGTATTAGGAGAGTGTTTCTTAGTAGATGCTGTTGCAAGACGTATTTTAGTTACTTCTGAGAGTCTTGTGTGTGAGAGAAGCTGGAATCACACTCAGAGTGCATAGTTTGATAAGGCCGCATTGACCACTATGTTGAAATACCCATTGGTAGTGTGTTTACATCTGTGTTGTGTTTCAGACGTTCCTGCGGTTAGAATTGCATTTGGAACACACATGTTACTCAGTTCTTGAAACACTTCTTTTCTGTAGTCGCCTTTGCAGTTTCCTTGTTTCCTTAGTTAGAAAAGACATGTATTCATGTTTTAGTGGAGAAACGCATAGGAACTGTGTTTCAATGTGTTAGGCGTATTAGGAGAGTGTTTCTTAGTAGATGCTGTTGCAAGACGTATTTTAGTTACTTCTGAGAGTCTTGTGTGTGAGAGAAGCTGGAATCACACTCAGAGTGCATAGTTTGATAAGGCCGCATTGACCACTATGTTGAAATACCCATTGGTAGTGTGTTTACATCTGTGTTGTGTTTCAGACGTTCCTGCGGTTAGAATTGCATTTGGAACACACATGTTACTCAGTTCTTGAAACACTTCTTTTCTGTAGTCGCCTTTGCAGTTTCCTTGTTTCCTTAGTTAGAAAAGACATGTATTCATGTTTTAGTGGAGAAACGCATAGGAACTGTGTTTCAATGTGTTAGGCGTATTAGGAGAGTGTTTCTTAGTAGATGCTGTTGCAAGACGTATTTTAGTTACTTCTGAGAGTCTTGTGTGTGAGAGAAGCTGGAATCACACTCAGAGTGCATAGTTTGATAAGGCCGCATTGACCACTATGTTGAAATACCCATTGGTAGTGTGTTTACATCTGTGTTGTGTTTCAGACGTTCCTGCGGTTAGAATTGCATTTGGAACACACATGTTACTCAGTTCTTGAAACACTTCTTTTCTGTAGTCGCCTTTGCAGTTTCCTTGTTTCCTTAGTTAGAAAAGACATGTATTCATGTTTTAGTGGAGAAACGCATAGGAACTGTGTTTCAATGTGTTAGGCGTATTAGGAGAGTGTTTCTTAGTAGATGCTGTTGCAAGACGTATTTTAGTTACTTCTGAGAGTCTTGTGTGTGAGAGAAGCTGGAATCACACTCAGAGTGCATAGTTTGATAAGGCCGCATTGACCACTATGTTGAAATACCCATTGGTAGTGTGTTTACATCTGTGTTGTGTTTCAGACGTTCCTGCGGTTAGAATTGCATTTGGAACACACATGTTACTCAGTTCTTGAAACACTTCTTTTCTGTAGTCGCCTTTGCAGTTTCCTTGTTTCCTTAGTTAGAAAAGACATGTATTCATGTTTTAGTGGAGAAACGCATAGGAACTGTGTTTCAATGTGTTAGGCGTATTAGGAGAGTGTTTCTTAGTAGATGCTGTTGCAAGACGTATTTTAGTTACTTCTGAGAGTCTTGTGTGTGAGAGAAGCTGGAATCACACTCAGAGTGCATAGTTTGATAAGGCCGCATTGACCACTATGTTGAAATACCCATTGGTAGTGTGTTTACATCTGTGTTGTGTTTCAGACGTTCCTGCGGTTAGAATTGCATTTGGAACACACATGTTACTCAGTTCTTGAAACACTTCTTTTCTGTAGTCGCCTTTGCAGTTTCCTTGTTTCCTTAGTTAGAAAAGACATGTATTCATGTTTTAGTGGAGAAACGCATAGGAACTGTGTTTCAATGTGTTAGGCGTATTAGGAGAGTGTTTCTTAGTAGATGCTGTTGCAAGACGTATTTTAGTTACTTCTGAGAGTCTTGTGTGTGAGAGAAGCTGGAATCACACTCAGAGTGCATAGTTTGATAAGGCCGCATTGACCACTATGTTGAAATACCCATTGGTAGTGTGTTTACATCTGTGTTGTGTTTCAGACGTTCCTGCGGTTAGAATTGCATTTGGAACACACATGTTACTCAGTTCTTGAAACACTTCTTTTCTGTAGTCGCCTTTGCAGTTTCCTTGTTTCCTTAGTTAGAAAAGACATGTATTCATGTTTTAGTGGAGAAACGCATAGGAACTGTGTTTCAATGTGTTAGGCGTATTAGGAGAGTGTTTCTTAGTAGATGCTGTTGCAAGACGTATTTTAGTTACTTCTGAGAGTCTTGTGTGTGAGAGAAGCTGGAATCACACTCAGAGTGCATAGTTTGATAAGGCCGCATTGACCACTATGTTGAAATACCCATTGGTAGTGTGTTTACATCTGTGTTGTGTTTCAGACGTTCCTGCGGTTAGAATTGCATTTGGAACACACATGTTACTCAGTTCTTGAAACACTTCTTTTCTGTAGTCGCCTTTGCAGTTTCCTTGTTTCCTTAGTTAGAAAAGACATGTATTCATGTTTTAGTGGAGAAACGCATAGGAACTGTGTTTCAATGTGTTAGGCGTATTAGGAGAGTGTTTCTTAGTAGATGCTGTTGCAAGACGTATTTTAGTTACTTCTGAGAGTCTTGTGTGTGAGAGAAGCTGGAATCACACTCAGAGTGCATAGTTTGATAAGGCCGCATTGACCACTATGTTGAAATACCCATTGGTAGTGTGTTTACATCTGTGTTGTGTTTCAGACGTTCCTGCGGTTAGAATTGCATTTGGAACACACATGTTACTCAGTTCTTGAAACACTTCTTTTCTGTAGTCGCCTTTGCAGTTTCCTTGTTTCCTTAGTTAGAAAAGACATGTATTCATGTTTTAGTGGAGAAACGCATAGGAACTGTGTTTCAATGTGTTAGGCGTATTAGGAGAGTGTTTCTTAGTAGATGCTGTTGCAAGACGTATTTTAGTTACTTCTGAGAGTCTTGTGTGTGAGAGAAGCTGGAATCACACTCAGAGTGCATAGTTTGATAAGGCCGCATTGACCACTATGTTGAAATACCCATTGGTAGTGTGTTTACATCTGTGTTGTGTTTCAGACGTTCCTGCGGTTAGAATTGCATTTGGAACACACATGTTACTCAGTTCTTGAAACACTTCTTTTCTGTAGTCGCCTTTGCAGTTTCCTTGTTTCCTTAGTTAGAAAAGACATGTATTCATGTTTTAGTGGAGAAACGCATAGGAACTGTGTTTCAATGTGTTAGGCGTATTAGGAGAGTGTTTCTTAGTAGATGCTGTTGCAAGACGTATTTTAGTTACTTCTGAGAGTCTTGTGTGTGAGAGAAGCTGGAATCACACTCAGAGTGCATAGTTTGATAAGGCCGCATTGACCACTATGTTGAAATACCCATTGGTAGTGTGTTTACATCTGTGTTGTGTTTCAGACGTTCCTGCGGTTAGAATTGCATTTGGAACACACATGTTACTCAGTTCTTGAAACACTTCTTTTCTGTAGTCGCCTTTGCAGTTTCCTTGTTTCCTTAGTTAGAAAAGACATGTATTCATGTTTTAGTGGAGAAACGCATAGGAACTGTGTTTCAATGTGTTAGGCGTATTAGGAGAGTGTTTCTTAGTAGATGCTGTTGCAAGACGTATTTTAGTTACTTCTGAGAGTCTTGTGTGTGAGAGAAGCTGGAATCACACTCAGAGTGCATAGTTTGATAAGGCCGCATTGACCACTATGTTGAAATACCCATTGGTAGTGTGTTTACATCTGTGTTGTGTTTCAGACGTTCCTGCGGTTAGAATTGCATTTGGAACACACATGTTACTCAGTTCTTGAAACACTTCTTTTCTGTAGTCGCCTTTGCAGTTTCCTTGTTTCCTTAGTTAGAAAAGACATGTATTCATGTTTTAGTGGAGAAACGCATAGGAACTGTGTTTCAATGTGTTAGGCGTATTAGGAGAGTGTTTCTTAGTAGATGCTGTTGCAAGACGTATTTTAGTTACTTCTGAGAGTCTTGTGTGTGAGAGAAGCTGGAATCACACTCAGAGTGCATAGTTTGATAAGGCCGCATTGACCACTATGTTGAAATACCCATTGGTAGTGTGTTTACATCTGTGTTGTGTTTCAGACGTTCCTGCGGTTAGAATTGCATTTGGAACACACATGTTACTCAGTTCTTGAAACACTTCTTTTCTGTAGTCGCCTTTGCAGTTTCCTTGTTTCCTTAGTTAGAAAAGACATGTATTCATGTTTTAGTGGAGAAACGCATAGGAACTGTGTTTCAATGTGTTAGGCGTATTAGGAGAGTGTTTCTTAGTAGATGCTGTTGCAAGACGTATTTTAGTTACTTCTGAGAGTCTTGTGTGTGAGAGAAGCTGGAATCACACTCAGAGTGCATAGTTTGATAAGGCCGCATTGACCACTATGTTGAAATACCCATTGGTAGTGTGTTTACATCTGTGTTGTGTTTCAGACGTTCCTGCGGTTAGAATTGCATTTGGAACACACATGTTACTCAGTTCTTGAAACACTTCTTTTCTGTAGTCGCCTTTGCAGTTTCCTTGTTTCCTTAGTTAGAAAAGACATGTATTCATGTTTTAGTGGAGAAACGCATAGGAACTGTGTTTCAATGTGTTAGGCGTATTAGGAGAGTGTTTCTTAGTAGATGCTGTTGCAAGACGTATTTTAGTTACTTCTGAGAGTCTTGTGTGTGAGAGAAGCTGGAATCACACTCAGAGTGCATAGTTTGATAAGGCCGCATTGACCACTATGTTGAAATACCCATTGGTAGTGTGTTTACATCTGTGTTGTGTTTCAGACGTTCCTGCGGTTAGAATTGCATTTGGAACACACATGTTACTCAGTTCTTGAAACACTTCTTTTCTGTAGTCGCCTTTGCAGTTTCCTTGTTTCCTTAGTTAGAAAAGACATGTATTCATGTTTTAGTGGAGAAACGCATAGGAACTGTGTTTCAATGTGTTAGGCGTATTAGGAGAGTGTTTCTTAGTAGATGCTGTTGCAAGACGTATTTTAGTTACTTCTGAGAGTCTTGTGTGTGAGAGAAGCTGGAATCACACTCAGAGTGCATAGTTTGATAAGGCCGCATTGACCACTATGTTGAAATACCCATTGGTAGTGTGTTTACATCTGTGTTGTGTTTCAGACGTTCCTGCGGTTAGAATTGCATTTGGAACACACATGTTACTCAGTTCTTGAAACACTTCTTTTCTGTAGTCGCCTTTGCAGTTTCCTTGTTTCCTTAGTTAGAAAAGACATGTATTCATGTTTTAGTGGAGAAACGCATAGGAACTGTGTTTCAATGTGTTAGGCGTATTAGGAGAGTGTTTCTTAGTAGATGCTGTTGCAAGACGTATTTTAGTTACTTCTGAGAGTCTTGTGTGTGAGAGAAGCTGGAATCACACTCAGAGTGCATAGTTTGATAAGGCCGCATTGACCACTATGTTGAAATACCCATTGGTAGTGTGTTTACATCTGTGTTGTGTTTCAGACGTTCCTGCGGTTAGAATTGCATTTGGAACACACATGTTACTCAGTTCTTGAAACACTTCTTTTCTGTAGTCGCCTTTGCAGTTTCCTTGTTTCCTTAGTTAGAAAAGACATGTATTCATGTTTTAGTGGAGAAACGCATAGGAACTGTGTTTCAATGTGTTAGGCGTATTAGGAGAGTGTTTCTTAGTAGATGCTGTTGCAAGACGTATTTTAGTTACTTCTGAGAGTCTTGTGTGTGAGAGAAGCTGGAATCACACTCAGAGTGCATAGTTTGATAAGGCCGCATTGACCACTATGTTGAAATACCCATTGGTAGTGTGTTTACATCTGTGTTGTGTTTCAGACGTTCCTGCGGTTAGAATTGCATTTGGAACACACATGTTACTCAGTTCTTGAAACACTTCTTTTCTGTAGTCGCCTTTGCAGTTTCCTTGTTTCCTTAGTTAGAAAAGACATGTATTCATGTTTTAGTGGAGAAACGCATAGGAACTGTGTTTCAATGTGTTAGGCGTATTAGGAGAGTGTTTCTTAGTAGATGCTGTTGCAAGACGTATTTTAGTTACTTCTGAGAGTCTTGTGTGTGAGAGAAGCTGGAATCACACTCAGAGTGCATAGTTTGATAAGGCCGCATTGACCACTATGTTGAAATACCCATTGGTAGTGTGTTTACATCTGTGTTGTGTTTCAGACGTTCCTGCGGTTAGAATTGCATTTGGAACACACATGTTACTCAGTTCTTGAAACACTTCTTTTCTGTAGTCGCCTTTGCAGTTTCCTTGTTTCCTTAGTTAGAAAAGACATGTATTCATGTTTTAGTGGAGAAACGCATAGGAACTGTGTTTCAATGTGTTAGGCGTATTAGGAGAGTGTTTCTTAGTAGATGCTGTTGCAAGACGTATTTTAGTTACTTCTGAGAGTCTTGTGTGTGAGAGAAGCTGGAATCACACTCAGAGTGCATAGTTTGATAAGGCCGCATTGACCACTATGTTGAAATACCCATTGGTAGTGTGTTTACATCTGTGTTGTGTTTCAGACGTTCCTGCGGTTAGAATTGCATTTGGAACACACATGTTACTCAGTTCTTGAAACACTTCTTTTCTGTAGTCGCCTTTGCAGTTTCCTTGTTTCCTTAGTTAGAAAAGACATGTATTCATGTTTTAGTGGAGAAACGCATAGGAACTGTGTTTCAATGTGTTAGGCGTATTAGGAGAGTGTTTCTTAGTAGATGCTGTTGCAAGACGTATTTTAGTTACTTCTGAGAGTCTTGTGTGTGAGAGAAGCTGGAATCACACTCAGAGTGCATAGTTTGATAAGGCCGCATTGACCACTATGTTGAAATACCCATTGGTAGTGTGTTTACATCTGTGTTGTGTTTCAGACGTTCCTGCGGTTAGAATTGCATTTGGAACACACATGTTACTCAGTTCTTGAAACACTTCTTTTCTGTAGTCGCCTTTGCAGTTTCCTTGTTTCCTTAGTTAGAAAAGACATGTATTCATGTTTTAGTGGAGAAACGCATAGGAACTGTGTTTCAATGTGTTAGGCGTATTAGGAGAGTGTTTCTTAGTAGATGCTGTTGCAAGACGTATTTTAGTTACTTCTGAGAGTCTTGTGTGTGAGAGAAGCTGGAATCACACTCAGAGTGCATAGTTTGATAAGGCCGCATTGACCACTATGTTGAAATACCCATTGGTAGTGTGTTTACATCTGTGTTGTGTTTCAGACGTTCCTGCGGTTAGAATTGCATTTGGAACACACATGTTACTCAGTTCTTGAAACACTTCTTTTCTGTAGTCGCCTTTGCAGTTTCCTTGTTTCCTTAGTTAGAAAAGACATGTATTCATGTTTTAGTGGAGAAACGCATAGGAACTGTGTTTCAATGTGTTAGGCGTATTAGGAGAGTGTTTCTTAGTAGATGCTGTTGCAAGACGTATTTTAGTTACTTCTGAGAGTCTTGTGTGTGAGAGAAGCTGGAATCACACTCAGAGTGCATAGTTTGATAAGGCCGCATTGACCACTATGTTGAAATACCCATTGGTAGTGTGTTTACATCTGTGTTGTGTTTCAGACGTTCCTGCGGTTAGAATTGCATTTGGAACACACATGTTACTCAGTTCTTGAAACACTTCTTTTCTGTAGTCGCCTTTGCAGTTTCCTTGTTTCCTTAGTTAGAAAAGACATGTATTCATGTTTTAGTGGAGAAACGCATAGGAACTGTGTTTCAATGTGTTAGGCGTATTAGGAGAGTGTTTCTTAGTAGATGCTGTTGCAAGACGTATTTTAGTTACTTCTGAGAGTCTTGTGTGTGAGAGAAGCTGGAATCACACTCAGAGTGCATAGTTTGATAAGGCCGCATTGACCACTATGTTGAAATACCCATTGGTAGTGTGTTTACATCTGTGTTGTGTTTCAGACGTTCCTGCGGTTAGAATTGCATTTGGAACACACATGTTACTCAGTTCTTGAAACACTTCTTTTCTGTAGTCGCCTTTGCAGTTTCCTTGTTTCCTTAGTTAGAAAAGACATGTATTCATGTTTTAGTGGAGAAACGCATAGGAACTGTGTTTCAATGTGTTAGGCGTATTAGGAGAGTGTTTCTTAGTAGATGCTGTTGCAAGACGTATTTTAGTTACTTCTGAGAGTCTTGTGTGTGAGAGAAGCTGGAATCACACTCAGAGTGCATAGTTTGATAAGGCCGCATTGACCACTATGTTGAAATACCCATTGGTAGTGTGTTTACATCTGTGTTGTGTTTCAGACGTTCCTGCGGTTAGAATTGCATTTGGAACACACATGTTACTCAGTTCTTGAAACACTTCTTTTCTGTAGTCGCCTTTGCAGTTTCCTTGTTTCCTTAGTTAGAAAAGACATGTATTCATGTTTTAGTGGAGAAACGCATAGGAACTGTGTTTCAATGTGTTAGGCGTATTAGGAGAGTGTTTCTTAGTAGATGCTGTTGCAAGACGTATTTTAGTTACTTCTGAGAGTCTTGTGTGTGAGAGAAGCTGGAATCACACTCAGAGTGCATAGTTTGATAAGGCCGCATTGACCACTATGTTGAAATACCCATTGGTAGTGTGTTTACATCTGTGTTGTGTTTCAGACGTTCCTGCGGTTAGAATTGCATTTGGAACACACATGTTACTCAGTTCTTGAAACACTTCTTTTCTGTAGTCGCCTTTGCAGTTTCCTTGTTTCCTTAGTTAGAAAAGACATGTATTCATGTTTTAGTGGAGAAACGCATAGGAACTGTGTTTCAATGTGTTAGGCGTATTAGGAGAGTGTTTCTTAGTAGATGCTGTTGCAAGACGTATTTTAGTTACTTCTGAGAGTCTTGTGTGTGAGAGAAGCTGGAATCACACTCAGAGTGCATAGTTTGATAAGGCCGCATTGACCACTATGTTGAAATACCCATTGGTAGTGTGTTTACATCTGTGTTGTGTTTCAGACGTTCCTGCGGTTAGAATTGCATTTGGAACACACATGTTACTCAGTTCTTGAAACACTTCTTTTCTGTAGTCGCCTTTGCAGTTTCCTTGTTTCCTTAGTTAGAAAAGACATGTATTCATGTTTTAGTGGAGAAACGCATAGGAACTGTGTTTCAATGTGTTAGGCGTATTAGGAGAGTGTTTCTTAGTAGATGCTGTTGCAAGACGTATTTTAGTTACTTCTGAGAGTCTTGTGTGTGAGAGAAGCTGGAATCACACTCAGAGTGCATAGTTTGATAAGGCCGCATTGACCACTATGTTGAAATACCCATTGGTAGTGTGTTTACATCTGTGTTGTGTTTCAGACGTTCCTGCGGTTAGAATTGCATTTGGAACACACATGTTACTCAGTTCTTGAAACACTTCTTTTCTGTAGTCGCCTTTGCAGTTTCCTTGTTTCCTTAGTTAGAAAAGACATGTATTCATGTTTTAGTGGAGAAACGCATAGGAACTGTGTTTCAATGTGTTAGGCGTATTAGGAGAGTGTTTCTTAGTAGATGCTGTTGCAAGACGTATTTTAGTTACTTCTGAGAGTCTTGTGTGTGAGAGAAGCTGGAATCACACTCAGAGTGCATAGTTTGATAAGGCCGCATTGACCACTATGTTGAAATACCCATTGGTAGTGTGTTTACATCTGTGTTGTGTTTCAGACGTTCCTGCGGTTAGAATTGCATTTGGAACACACATGTTACTCAGTTCTTGAAACACTTCTTTTCTGTAGTCGCCTTTGCAGTTTCCTTGTTTCCTTAGTTAGAAAAGACATGTATTCATGTTTTAGTGGAGAAACGCATAGGAACTGTGTTTCAATGTGTTAGGCGTATTAGGAGAGTGTTTCTTAGTAGATGCTGTTGCAAGACGTATTTTAGTTACTTCTGAGAGTCTTGTGTGTGAGAGAAGCTGGAATCACACTCAGAGTGCATAGTTTGATAAGGCCGCATTGACCACTATGTTGAAATACCCATTGGTAGTGTGTTTACATCTGTGTTGTGTTTCAGACGTTCCTGCGGTTAGAATTGCATTTGGAACACACATGTTACTCAGTTCTTGAAACACTTCTTTTCTGTAGTCGCCTTTGCAGTTTCCTTGTTTCCTTAGTTAGAAAAGACATGTATTCATGTTTTAGTGGAGAAACGCATAGGAACTGTGTTTCAATGTGTTAGGCGTATTAGGAGAGTGTTTCTTAGTAGATGCTGTTGCAAGACGTATTTTAGTTACTTCTGAGAGTCTTGTGTGTGAGAGAAGCTGGAATCACACTCAGAGTGCATAGTTTGATAAGGCCGCATTGACCACTATGTTGAAATACCCATTGGTAGTGTGTTTACATCTGTGTTGTGTTTCAGACGTTCCTGCGGTTAGAATTGCATTTGGAACACACATGTTACTCAGTTCTTGAAACACTTCTTTTCTGTAGTCGCCTTTGCAGTTTCCTTGTTTCCTTAGTTAGAAAAGACATGTATTCATGTTTTAGTGGAGAAACGCATAGGAACTGTGTTTCAATGTGTTAGGCGTATTAGGAGAGTGTTTCTTAGTAGATGCTGTTGCAAGACGTATTTTAGTTACTTCTGAGAGTCTTGTGTGTGAGAGAAGCTGGAATCACACTCAGAGTGCATAGTTTGATAAGGCCGCATTGACCACTATGTTGAAATACCCATTGGTAGTGTGTTTACATCTGTGTTGTGTTTCAGACGTTCCTGCGGTTAGAATTGCATTTGGAACACACATGTTACTCAGTTCTTGAAACACTTCTTTTCTGTAGTCGCCTTTGCAGTTTCCTTGTTTCCTTAGTTAGAAAAGACATGTATTCATGTTTTAGTGGAGAAACGCATAGGAACTGTGTTTCAATGTGTTAGGCGTATTAGGAGAGTGTTTCTTAGTAGATGCTGTTGCAAGACGTATTTTAGTTACTTCTGAGAGTCTTGTGTGTGAGAGAAGCTGGAATCACACTCAGAGTGCATAGTTTGATAAGGCCGCATTGACCACTATGTTGAAATACCCATTGGTAGTGTGTTTACATCTGTGTTGTGTTTCAGACGTTCCTGCGGTTAGAATTGCATTTGGAACACACATGTTACTCAGTTCTTGAAACACTTCTTTTCTGTAGTCGCCTTTGCAGTTTCCTTGTTTCCTTAGTTAGAAAAGACATGTATTCATGTTTTAGTGGAGAAACGCATAGGAACTGTGTTTCAATGTGTTAGGCGTATTAGGAGAGTGTTTCTTAGTAGATGCTGTTGCAAGACGTATTTTAGTTACTTCTGAGAGTCTTGTGTGTGAGAGAAGCTGGAATCACACTCAGAGTGCATAGTTTGATAAGGCCGCATTGACCACTATGTTGAAATACCCATTGGTAGTGTGTTTACATCTGTGTTGTGTTTCAGACGTTCCTGCGGTTAGAATTGCATTTGGAACACACATGTTACTCAGTTCTTGAAACACTTCTTTTCTGTAGTCGCCTTTGCAGTTTCCTTGTTTCCTTAGTTAGAAAAGACATGTATTCATGTTTTAGTGGAGAAACGCATAGGAACTGTGTTTCAATGTGTTAGGCGTATTAGGAGAGTGTTTCTTAGTAGATGCTGTTGCAAGACGTATTTTAGTTACTTCTGAGAGTCTTGTGTGTGAGAGAAGCTGGAATCACACTCAGAGTGCATAGTTTGATAAGGCCGCATTGACCACTATGTTGAAATACCCATTGGTAGTGTGTTTACATCTGTGTTGTGTTTCAGACGTTCCTGCGGTTAGAATTGCATTTGGAACACACATGTTACTCAGTTCTTGAAACACTTCTTTTCTGTAGTCGCCTTTGCAGTTTCCTTGTTTCCTTAGTTAGAAAAGACATGTATTCATGTTTTAGTGGAGAAACGCATAGGAACTGTGTTTCAATGTGTTAGGCGTATTAGGAGAGTGTTTCTTAGTAGATGCTGTTGCAAGACGTATTTTAGTTACTTCTGAGAGTCTTGTGTGTGAGAGAAGCTGGAATCACACTCAGAGTGCATAGTTTGATAAGGCCGCATTGACCACTATGTTGAAATACCCATTGGTAGTGTGTTTACATCTGTGTTGTGTTTCAGACGTTCCTGCGGTTAGAATTGCATTTGGAACACACATGTTACTCAGTTCTTGAAACACTTCTTTTCTGTAGTCGCCTTTGCAGTTTCCTTGTTTCCTTAGTTAGAAAAGACATGTATTCATGTTTTAGTGGAGAAACGCATAGGAACTGTGTTTCAATGTGTTAGGCGTATTAGGAGAGTGTTTCTTAGTAGATGCTGTTGCAAGACGTATTTTAGTTACTTCTGAGAGTCTTGTGTGTGAGAGAAGCTGGAATCACACTCAGAGTGCATAGTTTGATAAGGCCGCATTGACCACTATGTTGAAATACCCATTGGTAGTGTGTTTACATCTGTGTTGTGTTTCAGACGTTCCTGCGGTTAGAATTGCATTTGGAACACACATGTTACTCAGTTCTTGAAACACTTCTTTTCTGTAGTCGCCTTTGCAGTTTCCTTGTTTCCTTAGTTAGAAAAGACATGTATTCATGTTTTAGTGGAGAAACGCATAGGAACTGTGTTTCAATGTGTTAGGCGTATTAGGAGAGTGTTTCTTAGTAGATGCTGTTGCAAGACGTATTTTAGTTACTTCTGAGAGTCTTGTGTGTGAGAGAAGCTGGAATCACACTCAGAGTGCATAGTTTGATAAGGCCGCATTGACCACTATGTTGAAATACCCATTGGTAGTGTGTTTACATCTGTGTTGTGTTTCAGACGTTCCTGCGGTTAGAATTGCATTTGGAACACACATGTTACTCAGTTCTTGAAACACTTCTTTTCTGTAGTCGCCTTTGCAGTTTCCTTGTTTCCTTAGTTAGAAAAGACATGTATTCATGTTTTAGTGGAGAAACGCATAGGAACTGTGTTTCAATGTGTTAGGCGTATTAGGAGAGTGTTTCTTAGTAGATGCTGTTGCAAGACGTATTTTAGTTACTTCTGAGAGTCTTGTGTGTGAGAGAAGCTGGAATCACACTCAGAGTGCATAGTTTGATAAGGCCGCATTGACCACTATGTTGAAATACCCATTGGTAGTGTGTTTACATCTGTGTTGTGTTTCAGACGTTCCTGCGGTTAGAATTGCATTTGGAACACACATGTTACTCAGTTCTTGAAACACTTCTTTTCTGTAGTCGCCTTTGCAGTTTCCTTGTTTCCTTAGTTAGAAAAGACATGTATTCATGTTTTAGTGGAGAAACGCATAGGAACTGTGTTTCAATGTGTTAGGCGTATTAGGAGAGTGTTTCTTAGTAGATGCTGTTGCAAGACGTATTTTAGTTACTTCTGAGAGTCTTGTGTGTGAGAGAAGCTGGAATCACACTCAGAGTGCATAGTTTGATAAGGCCGCATTGACCACTATGTTGAAATACCCATTGGTAGTGTGTTTACATCTGTGTTGTGTTTCAGACGTTCCTGCGGTTAGAATTGCATTTGGAACACACATGTTACTCAGTTCTTGAAACACTTCTTTTCTGTAGTCGCCTTTGCAGTTTCCTTGTTTCCTTAGTTAGAAAAGACATGTATTCATGTTTTAGTGGAGAAACGCATAGGAACTGTGTTTCAATGTGTTAGGCGTATTAGGAGAGTGTTTCTTAGTAGATGCTGTTGCAAGACGTATTTTAGTTACTTCTGAGAGTCTTGTGTGTGAGAGAAGCTGGAATCACACTCAGAGTGCATAGTTTGATAAGGCCGCATTGACCACTATGTTGAAATACCCATTGGTAGTGTGTTTACATCTGTGTTGTGTTTCAGACGTTCCTGCGGTTAGAATTGCATTTGGAACACACATGTTACTCAGTTCTTGAAACACTTCTTTTCTGTAGTCGCCTTTGCAGTTTCCTTGTTTCCTTAGTTAGAAAAGACATGTATTCATGTTTTAGTGGAGAAACGCATAGGAACTGTGTTTCAATGTGTTAGGCGTATTAGGAGAGTGTTTCTTAGTAGATGCTGTTGCAAGACGTATTTTAGTTACTTCTGAGAGTCTTGTGTGTGAGAGAAGCTGGAATCACACTCAGAGTGCATAGTTTGATAAGGCCGCATTGACCACTATGTTGAAATACCCATTGGTAGTGTGTTTACATCTGTGTTGTGTTTCAGACGTTCCTGCGGTTAGAATTGCATTTGGAACACACATGTTACTCAGTTCTTGAAACACTTCTTTTCTGTAGTCGCCTTTGCAGTTTCCTTGTTTCCTTAGTTAGAAAAGACATGTATTCATGTTTTAGTGGAGAAACGCATAGGAACTGTGTTTCAATGTGTTAGGCGTATTAGGAGAGTGTTTCTTAGTAGATGCTGTTGCAAGACGTATTTTAGTTACTTCTGAGAGTCTTGTGTGTGAGAGAAGCTGGAATCACACTCAGAGTGCATAGTTTGATAAGGCCGCATTGACCACTATGTTGAAATACCCATTGGTAGTGTGTTTACATCTGTGTTGTGTTTCAGACGTTCCTGCGGTTAGAATTGCATTTGGAACACACATGTTACTCAGTTCTTGAAACACTTCTTTTCTGTAGTCGCCTTTGCAGTTTCCTTGTTTCCTTAGTTAGAAAAGACATGTATTCATGTTTTAGTGGAGAAACGCATAGGAACTGTGTTTCAATGTGTTAGGCGTATTAGGAGAGTGTTTCTTAGTAGATGCTGTTGCAAGACGTATTTTAGTTACTTCTGAGAGTCTTGTGTGTGAGAGAAGCTGGAATCACACTCAGAGTGCATAGTTTGATAAGGCCGCATTGACCACTATGTTGAAATACCCATTGGTAGTGTGTTTACATCTGTGTTGTGTTTCAGACGTTCCTGCGGTTAGAATTGCATTTGGAACACACATGTTACTCAGTTCTTGAAACACTTCTTTTCTGTAGTCGCCTTTGCAGTTTCCTTGTTTCCTTAGTTAGAAAAGACATGTATTCATGTTTTAGTGGAGAAACGCATAGGAACTGTGTTTCAATGTGTTAGGCGTATTAGGAGAGTGTTTCTTAGTAGATGCTGTTGCAAGACGTATTTTAGTTACTTCTGAGAGTCTTGTGTGTGAGAGAAGCTGGAATCACACTCAGAGTGCATAGTTTGATAAGGCCGCATTGACCACTATGTTGAAATACCCATTGGTAGTGTGTTTACATCTGTGTTGTGTTTCAGACGTTCCTGCGGTTAGAATTGCATTTGGAACACACATGTTACTCAGTTCTTGAAACACTTCTTTTCTGTAGTCGCCTTTGCAGTTTCCTTGTTTCCTTAGTTAGAAAAGACATGTATTCATGTTTTAGTGGAGAAACGCATAGGAACTGTGTTTCAATGTGTTAGGCGTATTAGGAGAGTGTTTCTTAGTAGATGCTGTTGCAAGACGTATTTTAGTTACTTCTGAGAGTCTTGTGTGTGAGAGAAGCTGGAATCACACTCAGAGTGCATAGTTTGATAAGGCCGCATTGACCACTATGTTGAAATACCCATTGGTAGTGTGTTTACATCTGTGTTGTGTTTCAGACGTTCCTGCGGTTAGAATTGCATTTGGAACACACATGTTACTCAGTTCTTGAAACACTTCTTTTCTGTAGTCGCCTTTGCAGTTTCCTTGTTTCCTTAGTTAGAAAAGACATGTATTCATGTTTTAGTGGAGAAACGCATAGGAACTGTGTTTCAATGTGTTAGGCGTATTAGGAGAGTGTTTCTTAGTAGATGCTGTTGCAAGACGTATTTTAGTTACTTCTGAGAGTCTTGTGTGTGAGAGAAGCTGGAATCACACTCAGAGTGCATAGTTTGATAAGGCCGCATTGACCACTATGTTGAAATACCCATTGGTAGTGTGTTTACATCTGTGTTGTGTTTCAGACGTTCCTGCGGTTAGAATTGCATTTGGAACACACATGTTACTCAGTTCTTGAAACACTTCTTTTCTGTAGTCGCCTTTGCAGTTTCCTTGTTTCCTTAGTTAGAAAAGACATGTATTCATGTTTTAGTGGAGAAACGCATAGGAACTGTGTTTCAATGTGTTAGGCGTATTAGGAGAGTGTTTCTTAGTAGATGCTGTTGCAAGACGTATTTTAGTTACTTCTGAGAGTCTTGTGTGTGAGAGAAGCTGGAATCACACTCAGAGTGCATAGTTTGATAAGGCCGCATTGACCACTATGTTGAAATACCCATTGGTAGTGTGTTTACATCTGTGTTGTGTTTCAGACGTTCCTGCGGTTAGAATTGCATTTGGAACACACATGTTACTCAGTTCTTGAAACACTTCTTTTCTGTAGTCGCCTTTGCAGTTTCCTTGTTTCCTTAGTTAGAAAAGACATGTATTCATGTTTTAGTGGAGAAACGCATAGGAACTGTGTTTCAATGTGTTAGGCGTATTAGGAGAGTGTTTCTTAGTAGATGCTGTTGCAAGACGTATTTTAGTTACTTCTGAGAGTCTTGTGTGTGAGAGAAGCTGGAATCACACTCAGAGTGCATAGTTTGATAAGGCCGCATTGACCACTATGTTGAAATACCCATTGGTAGTGTGTTTACATCTGTGTTGTGTTTCAGACGTTCCTGCGGTTAGAATTGCATTTGGAACACACATGTTACTCAGTTCTTGAAACACTTCTTTTCTGTAGTCGCCTTTGCAGTTTCCTTGTTTCCTTAGTTAGAAAAGACATGTATTCATGTTTTAGTGGAGAAACGCATAGGAACTGTGTTTCAATGTGTTAGGCGTATTAGGAGAGTGTTTCTTAGTAGATGCTGTTGCAAGACGTATTTTAGTTACTTCTGAGAGTCTTGTGTGTGAGAGAAGCTGGAATCACACTCAGAGTGCATAGTTTGATAAGGCCGCATTGACCACTATGTTGAAATACCCATTGGTAGTGTGTTTACATCTGTGTTGTGTTTCAGACGTTCCTGCGGTTAGAATTGCATTTGGAACACACATGTTACTCAGTTCTTGAAACACTTCTTTTCTGTAGTCGCCTTTGCAGTTTCCTTGTTTCCTTAGTTAGAAAAGACATGTATTCATGTTTTAGTGGAGAAACGCATAGGAACTGTGTTTCAATGTGTTAGGCGTATTAGGAGAGTGTTTCTTAGTAGATGCTGTTGCAAGACGTATTTTAGTTACTTCTGAGAGTCTTGTGTGTGAGAGAAGCTGGAATCACACTCAGAGTGCATAGTTTGATAAGGCCGCATTGACCACTATGTTGAAATACCCATTGGTAGTGTGTTTACATCTGTGTTGTGTTTCAGACGTTCCTGCGGTTAGAATTGCATTTGGAACACACATGTTACTCAGTTCTTGAAACACTTCTTTTCTGTAGTCGCCTTTGCAGTTTCCTTGTTTCCTTAGTTAGAAAAGACATGTATTCATGTTTTAGTGGAGAAACGCATAGGAACTGTGTTTCAATGTGTTAGGCGTATTAGGAGAGTGTTTCTTAGTAGATGCTGTTGCAAGACGTATTTTAGTTACTTCTGAGAGTCTTGTGTGTGAGAGAAGCTGGAATCACACTCAGAGTGCATAGTTTGATAAGGCCGCATTGACCACTATGTTGAAATACCCATTGGTAGTGTGTTTACATCTGTGTTGTGTTTCAGACGTTCCTGCGGTTAGAATTGCATTTGGAACACACATGTTACTCAGTTCTTGAAACACTTCTTTTCTGTAGTCGCCTTTGCAGTTTCCTTGTTTCCTTAGTTAGAAAAGACATGTATTCATGTTTTAGTGGAGAAACGCATAGGAACTGTGTTTCAATGTGTTAGGCGTATTAGGAGAGTGTTTCTTAGTAGATGCTGTTGCAAGACGTATTTTAGTTACTTCTGAGAGTCTTGTGTGTGAGAGAAGCTGGAATCACACTCAGAGTGCATAGTTTGATAAGGCCGCATTGACCACTATGTTGAAATACCCATTGGTAGTGTGTTTACATCTGTGTTGTGTTTCAGACGTTCCTGCGGTTAGAATTGCATTTGGAACACACATGTTACTCAGTTCTTGAAACACTTCTTTTCTGTAGTCGCCTTTGCAGTTTCCTTGTTTCCTTAGTTAGAAAAGACATGTATTCATGTTTTAGTGGAGAAACGCATAGGAACTGTGTTTCAATGTGTTAGGCGTATTAGGAGAGTGTTTCTTAGTAGATGCTGTTGCAAGACGTATTTTAGTTACTTCTGAGAGTCTTGTGTGTGAGAGAAGCTGGAATCACACTCAGAGTGCATAGTTTGATAAGGCCGCATTGACCACTATGTTGAAATACCCATTGGTAGTGTGTTTACATCTGTGTTGTGTTTCAGACGTTCCTGCGGTTAGAATTGCATTTGGAACACACATGTTACTCAGTTCTTGAAACACTTCTTTTCTGTAGTCGCCTTTGCAGTTTCCTTGTTTCCTTAGTTAGAAAAGACATGTATTCATGTTTTAGTGGAGAAACGCATAGGAACTGTGTTTCAATGTGTTAGGCGTATTAGGAGAGTGTTTCTTAGTAGATGCTGTTGCAAGACGTATTTTAGTTACTTCTGAGAGTCTTGTGTGTGAGAGAAGCTGGAATCACACTCAGAGTGCATAGTTTGATAAGGCCGCATTGACCACTATGTTGAAATACCCATTGGTAGTGTGTTTACATCTGTGTTGTGTTTCAGACGTTCCTGCGGTTAGAATTGCATTTGGAACACACATGTTACTCAGTTCTTGAAACACTTCTTTTCTGTAGTCGCCTTTGCAGTTTCCTTGTTTCCTTAGTTAGAAAAGACATGTATTCATGTTTTAGTGGAGAAACGCATAGGAACTGTGTTTCAATGTGTTAGGCGTATTAGGAGAGTGTTTCTTAGTAGATGCTGTTGCAAGACGTATTTTAGTTACTTCTGAGAGTCTTGTGTGTGAGAGAAGCTGGAATCACACTCAGAGTGCATAGTTTGATAAGGCCGCATTGACCACTATGTTGAAATACCCATTGGTAGTGTGTTTACATCTGTGTTGTGTTTCAGACGTTCCTGCGGTTAGAATTGCATTTGGAACACACATGTTACTCAGTTCTTGAAACACTTCTTTTCTGTAGTCGCCTTTGCAGTTTCCTTGTTTCCTTAGTTAGAAAAGACATGTATTCATGTTTTAGTGGTGAAACGCATAGGAACTGTGTTTCAATGTGTTAGGCGTATTAGGAGAGTGTTTCTTAGTAGATGCTGTTGCAAGACGTATTTTAGTTACTTCTGAGAGTCTTGTGTGTGAGAGAAGCTGGAATCACACTCAGAGTGCATAGTTTGATAAGGCCGCATTGACCACTATGTTGAAATACCCATTGGTAGTGTGTTTACATCTGTGTTGTGTTTCAGACGTTCCTGCGGTTAGAATTGCATTTGGAACACACATGTTACTCAGTTCTTGAAACACTTCTTTTCTGTAGTCGCCTTTGCAGTTTCCTTGTTTCCTTAGTTAGAAAAGACATGTATTCATGTTTTAGTGGAGAAACGCATAGGAACTGTGTTTCAATGTGTTAGGCGTATTAGGAGAGTGTTTCTTAGTAGATGCTGTTGCAAGACGTATTTTAGTTACTTCTGAGAGTCTTGTGTGTGAGAGAAGCTGGAATCACACTCAGAGTGCATAGTTTGATAAGGCCGCATTGACCACTATGTTGAAATACCCATTGGTAGTGTGTTTACATCTGTGTTGTGTTTCAGACGTTCCTGCGGTTAGAATTGCATTTGGAACACACATGTTACTCAGTTCTTGAAACACTTCTTTTCTGTAGTCGCCTTTGCAGTTTCCTTGTTTCCTTAGTTAGAAAAGACATGTATTCATGTTTTAGTGGAGAAACGCATAGGAACTGTGTTTCAATGTGTTAGGCGTATTAGGAGAGTGTTTCTTAGTAGATGCTGTTGCAAGACGTATTTTAGTTACTTCTGAGAGTCTTGTGTGTGAGAGAAGCTGGAATCACACTCAGAGTGCATAGTTTGATAAGGCCGCATTGACCACTATGTTGAAATACCCATTGGTAGTGTGTTTACATCTGTGTTGTGTTTCAGACGTTCCTGCGGTTAGAATTGCATTTGGAACACACATGTTACTCAGTTCTTGAAACACTTCTTTTCTGTAGTCGCCTTTGCAGTTTCCTTGTTTCCTTAGTTAGAAAAGACATGTATTCATGTTTTAGTGGTGAAACGCATAGGAACTGTGTTTCAATGTGTTAGGCGTATTAGGAGAGTGTTTCTTAGTAGATGCTGTTGCAAGACGTATTTTAGTTACTTCTGAGAGTCTTGTGTGTGAGAGAAGCTGGAATCACACTCAGAGTGCATAGTTTGATAAGGCCGCATTGACCACTATGTTGAAATACCCATTGGTAGTGTGTTTACATCTGTGTTGTGTTTCAGACGTTCCTGCGGTTAGAATTGCATTTGGAACACACATGTTACTCAGTTCTTGAAACACTTCTTTTCTGTAGTCGCCTTTGCAGTTTCCTTGTTTCCTTAGTTAGAAAAGACATGTATTCATGTTTTAGTGGAGAAACGCATAGGAACTGTGTTTCAATGTGTTAGGCGTATTAGGAGAGTGTTTCTTAGTAGATGCTGTTGCAAGACGTATTTTAGTTACTTCTGAGAGTCTTGTGTGTGAGAGAAGCTGGAATCACACTCAGAGTGCATAGTTTGATAAGGCCGCATTGACCACTATGTTGAAATACCCATTGGTAGTGTGTTTACATCTGTGTTGTGTTTCAGACGTTCCTGCGGTTAGAATTGCATTTGGAACACACATGTTACTCAGTTCTTGAAACACTTCTTTTCTGTAGTCGCCTTTGCAGTTTCCTTGTTTCCTTAGTTAGAAAAGACATGTATTCATGTTTTAGTGGTGAAACGCATAGGAACTGTGTTTCAATGTGTTAGGCGTATTAGGAGAGTGTTTCTTAGTAGATGCTGTTGCAAGACGTATTTTAGTTACTTCTGAGAGTCTTGTGTGTGAGAGAAGCTGGAATCACACTCAGAGTGCATAGTTTGATAAGGCCGCATTGACCACTATGTTGAAATACCCATTGGTAGTGTGTTTACATCTGTGTTGTGTTTCAGACGTTCCTGCGGTTAGAATTGCATTTGGAACACACATGTTACTCAGTTCTTGAAACACTTCTTTTCTGTAGTCGCCTTTGCAGTTTCCTTGTTTCCTTAGTTAGAAAAGACATGTATTCATGTTTTAGTGGTGAAACGCATAGGAACTGTGTTTCAATGTGTTAGGCGTATTAGGAGAGTGTTTCTTAGTAGATGCTGTTGCAAGACGTATTTTAGTTACTTCTGAGAGTCTTGTGTGTGAGAGAAGCTGGAATCACACTCAGAGTGCATAGTTTGATAAGGCCGCATTGACCACTATGTTGAAATACCCATTGGTAGTGTGTTTACATCTGTGTTGTGTTTCAGACGTTCCTGCGGTTAGAATTGCATTTGGAACACACATGTTACTCAGTTCTTGAAACACTTCTTTTCTGTAGTCGCCTTTGCAGTTTCCTTGTTTCCTTAGTTAGAAAAGACATGTATTCATGTTTTAGTGGAGAAACGCATAGGAACTGTGTTTCAATGTGTTAGGCGTATTAGGAGAGTGTTTCTTAGTAGATGCTGTTGCAAGACGTATTTTAGTTACTTCTGAGAGTCTTGTGTGTGAGAGAAGCTGGAATCACACTCAGAGTGCATAGTTTGATAAGGCCGCATTGACCACTATGTTGAAATACCCATTGGTAGTGTGTTTACATCTGTGTTGTGTTTCAGACGTTCCTGCGGTTAGAATTGCATTTGGAACACACATGTTACTCAGTTCTTGAAACACTTCTTTTCTGTAGTCGCCTTTGCAGTTTCCTTGTTTCCTTAGTTAGAAAAGACATGTATTCATGTTTTAGTGGTGAAACGCATAGGAACTGTGTTTCAATGTGTTAGGCGTATTAGGAGAGTGTTTCTTAGTAGATGCTGTTGCAAGACGTATTTTAGTTACTTCTGAGAGTCTTGTGTGTGAGAGAAGCTGGAATCACACTCAGAGTGCATAGTTTGATAAGGCCGCATTGACCACTATGTTGAAATACCCATTGGTAGTGTGTTTACATCTGTGTTGTGTTTCAGACGTTCCTGCGGTTAGAATTGCATTTGGAACACACATGTTACTCAGTTCTTGAAACACTTCTTTTCTGTAGTCGCCTTTGCAGTTTCCTTGTTTCCTTAGTTAGAAAAGACATGTATTCATGTTTTAGTGGTGAAACGCATAGGAACTGTGTTTCAATGTGTTAGGCGTATTAGGAGAGTGTTTCTTAGTAGATGCTGTTGCAAGACGTATTTTAGTTACTTCTGAGAGTCTTGTGTGTGAGAGAAGCTGGAATCACACTCAGAGTGCATAGTTTGATAAGGCCGCATTGACCACTATGTTGAAATACCCATTGGTAGTGTGTTTACATCTGTGTTGTGTTTCAGACGTTCCTGCGGTTAGAATTGCATTTGGAACACACATGTTACTCAGTTCTTGAAACACTTCTTTTCTGTAGTCGCCTTTGCAGTTTCCTTGTTTCCTTAGTTAGAAAAGACATGTATTCATGTTTTAGTGGAGAAACGCATAGGAACTGTGTTTCAATGTGTTAGGCGTATTAGGAGAGTGTTTCTTAGTAGATGCTGTTGCAAGACGTATTTTAGTTACTTCTGAGAGTCTTGTGTGTGAGAGAAGCTGGAATCACACTCAGAGTGCATAGTTTGATAAGGCCGCATTGACCACTATGTTGAAATACCCATTGGTAGTGTGTTTACATCTGTGTTGTGTTTCAGACGTTCCTGCGGTTAGAATTGCATTTGGAACACACATGTTACTCAGTTCTTGAAACACTTCTTTTCTGTAGTCGCCTTTGCAGTTTCCTTGTTTCCTTAGTTAGAAAAGACATGTATTCATGTTTTAGTGGTGAAACGCATAGGAACTGTGTTTCAATGTGTTAGGCGTATTAGGAGAGTGTTTCTTAGTAGATGCTGTTGCAAGACGTATTTTAGTTACTTCTGAGAGTCTTGTGTGTGAGAGAAGCTGGAATCACACTCAGAGTGCATAGTTTGATAAGGCCGCATTGACCACTATGTTGAAATACCCATTGGTAGTGTGTTTACATCTGTGTTGTGTTTCAGACGTTCCTGCGGTTAGAATTGCATTTGGAACACACATGTTACTCAGTTCTTGAAACACTTCTTTTCTGTAGTCGCCTTTGCAGTTTCCTTGTTTCCTTAGTTAGAAAAGACATGTATTCATGTTTTAGTGGTGAAACGCATAGGAACTGTGTTTCAATGTGTTAGGCGTATTAGGAGAGTGTTTCTTAGTAGATGCTGTTGCAAGACGTATTTTAGTTACTTCTGAGAGTCTTGTGTGTGAGAGAAGCTGGAATCACACTCAGAGTGCATAGTTTGATAAGGCCGCATTGACCACTATGTTGAAATACCCATTGGTAGTGTGTTTACATCTGTGTTGTGTTTCAGACGTTCCTGCGGTTAGAATTGCATTTGGAACACACATGTTACTCAGTTCTTGAAACACTTCTTTTCTGTAGTCGCCTTTGCAGTTTCCTTGTTTCCTTAGTTAGAAAAGACATGTATTCATGTTTTAGTGGAGAAACGCATAGGAACTGTGTTTCAATGTGTTAGGCGTATTAGGAGAGTGTTTCTTAGTAGATGCTGTTGCAAGACGTATTTTAGTTACTTCTGAGAGTCTTGTGTGTGAGAGAAGCTGGAATCACACTCAGAGTGCATAGTTTGATAAGGCCGCATTGACCACTATGTTGAAATACCCATTGGTAGTGTGTTTACATCTGTGTTGTGTTTCAGACGTTCCTGCGGTTAGAATTGCATTTGGAACACACATGTTACTCAGTTCTTGAAACACTTCTTTTCTGTAGTCGCCTTTGCAGTTTCCTTGTTTCCTTAGTTAGAAAAGACATGTATTCATGTTTTAGTGGAGAAACGCATAGGAACTGTGTTTCAATGTGTTAGGCGTATTAGGAGAGTGTTTCTTAGTAGATGCTGTTGCAAGACGTATTTTAGTTACTTCTGAGAGTCTTGTGTGTGAGAGAAGCTGGAATCACACTCAGAGTGCATAGTTTGATAAGGCCGCATTGACCACTATGTTGAAATACCCATTGGTAGTGTGTTTACATCTGTGTTGTGTTTCAGACGTTCCTGCGGTTAGAATTGCATTTGGAACACACATGTTACTCAGTTCTTGAAACACTTCTTTTCTGTAGTCGCCTTTGCAGTTTCCTTGTTTCCTTAGTTAGAAAAGACATGTATTCATGTTTTAGTGGTGAAACGCATAGGAACTGTGTTTCAATGTGTTAGGCGTATTAGGAGAGTGTTTCTTAGTAGATGCTGTTGCAAGACGTATTTTAGTTACTTCTGAGAGTCTTGTGTGTGAGAGAAGCTGGAATCACACTCAGAGTGCATAGTTTGATAAGGCCGCATTGACCACTATGTTGAAATACCCATTGGTAGTGTGTTTACATCTGTGTTGTGTTTCAGACGTTCCTGCGGTTAGAATTGCATTTGGAACACACATGTTACTCAGTTCTTGAAACACTTCTTTTCTGTAGTCGCCTTTGCAGTTTCCTTGTTTCCTTAGTTAGAAAAGACATGTATTCATGTTTTAGTGGAGAAACGCATAGGAACTGTGTTTCAATGTGTTAGGCGTATTAGGAGAGTGTTTCTTAGTAGATGCTGTTGCAAGACGTATTTTAGTTACTTCTGAGAGTCTTGTGTGTGAGAGAAGCTGGAATCACACTCAGAGTGCATAGTTTGATAAGGCCGCATTGACCACTATGTTGAAATACCCATTGGTAGTGTGTTTACATCTGTGTTGTGTTTCAGACGTTCCTGCGGTTAGAATTGCATTTGGAACACACATGTTACTCAGTTCTTGAAACACTTCTTTTCTGTAGTCGCCTTTGCAGTTTCCTTGTTTCCTTAGTTAGAAAAGACATGTATTCATGTTTTAGTGGTGAAACGCATAGGAACTGTGTTTCAATGTGTTAGGCGTATTAGGAGAGTGTTTCTTAGTAGATGCTGTTGCAAGACGTATTTTAGTTACTTCTGAGAGTCTTGTGTGTGAGAGAAGCTGGAATCACACTCAGAGTGCATAGTTTGATAAGGCCGCATTGACCACTATGTTGAAATACCCATTGGTAGTGTGTTTACATCTGTGTTGTGTTTCAGACGTTCCTGCGGTTAGAATTGCATTTGGAACACACATGTTACTCAGTTCTTGAAACACTTCTTTTCTGTAGTCGCCTTTGCAGTTTCCTTGTTTCCTTAGTTAGAAAAGACATGTATTCATGTTTTAGTGGAGAAACGCATAGGAACTGTGTTTCAATGTGTTAGGCGTATTAGGAGAGTGTTTCTTAGTAGATGCTGTTGCAAGACGTATTTTAGTTACTTCTGAGAGTCTTGTGTGTGAGAGAAGCTGGAATCACACTCAGAGTGCATAGTTTGATAAGGCCGCATTGACCACTATGTTGAAATACCCATTGGTAGTGTGTTTACATCTGTGTTGTGTTTCAGACGTTCCTGCGGTTAGAATTGCATTTGGAACACACATGTTACTCAGTTCTTGAAACACTTCTTTTCTGTAGTCGCCTTTGCAGTTTCCTTGTTTCCTTAGTTAGAAAAGACATGTATTCATGTTTTAGTGGTGAAACGCATAGGAACTGTGTTTCAATGTGTTAGGCGTATTAGGAGAGTGTTTCTTAGTAGATGCTGTTGCAAGACGTATTTTAGTTACTTCTGAGAGTCTTGTGTGTGAGAGAAGCTGGAATCACACTCAGAGTGCATAGTTTGATAAGGCCGCATTGACCACTATGTTGAAATACCCATTGGTAGTGTGTTTACATCTGTGTTGTGTTTCAGACGTTCCTGCGGTTAGAATTGCATTTGGAACACACATGTTACTCAGTTCTTGAAACACTTCTTTTCTGTAGTCGCCTTTGCAGTTTCCTTGTTTCCTTAGTTAGAAAAGACATGTATTCATGTTTTAGTGGTGAAACGCATAGGAACTGTGTTTCAATGTGTTAGGCGTATTAGGAGAGTGTTTCTTAGTAGATGCTGTTGCAAGACGTATTTTAGTTACTTCTGAGAGTCTTGTGTGTGAGAGAAGCTGGAATCACACTCAGAGTGCATAGTTTGATAAGGCCGCATTGACCACTATGTTGAAATACCCATTGGTAGTGTGTTTACATCTGTGTTGTGTTTCAGACGTTCCTGCGGTTAGAATTGCATTTGGAACACACATGTTACTCAGTTCTTGAAACACTTCTTTTCTGTAGTCGCCTTTGCAGTTTCCTTGTTTCCTTAGTTAGAAAAGACATGTATTCATGTTTTAGTGGTGAAACGCATAGGAACTGTGTTTCAATGTGTTAGGCGTATTAGGAGAGTGTTTCTTAGTAGATGCTGTTGCAAGACGTATTTTAGTTACTTCTGAGAGTCTTGTGTGTGAGAGAAGCTGGAATCACACTCAGAGTGCATAGTTTGATAAGGCCGCATTGACCACTATGTTGAAATACCCATTGGTAGTGTGTTTACATCTGTGTTGTGTTTCAGACGTTCCTGCGGTTAGAATTGCATTTGGAACACACATGTTACTCAGTTCTTGAAACACTTCTTTTCTGTAGTCGCCTTTGCAGTTTCCTTGTTTCCTTAGTTAGAAAAGACATGTATTCATGTTTTAGTGGTGAAACGCATAGGAACTGTGTTTCAATGTGTTAGGCGTATTAGGAGAGTGTTTCTTAGTAGATGCTGTTGCAAGACGTATTTTAGTTACTTCTGAGAGTCTTGTGTGTGAGAGAAGCTGGAATCACACTCAGAGTGCATAGTTTGATAAGGCCGCATTGACCACTATGTTGAAATACCCATTGGTAGTGTGTTTACATCTGTGTTGTGTTTCAGACGTTCCTGCGGTTAGAATTGCATTTGGAACACACATGTTACTCAGTTCTTGAAACACTTCTTTTCTGTAGTCGCCTTTGCAGTTTCCTTGTTTCCTTAGTTAGAAAAGACATGTATTCATGTTTTAGTGGAGAAACGCATAGGAACTGTGTTTCAATGTGTTAGGCGTATTAGGAGAGTGTTTCTTAGTAGATGCTGTTGCAAGACGTATTTTAGTTACTTCTGAGAGTCTTGTGTGTGAGAGAAGCTGGAATCACACTCAGAGTGCATAGTTTGATAAGGCCGCATTGACCACTATGTTGAAATACCCATTGGTAGTGTGTTTACATCTGTGTTGTGTTTCAGACGTTCCTGCGGTTAGAATTGCATTTGGAACACACATGTTACTCAGTTCTTGAAACACTTCTTTTCTGTAGTCGCCTTTGCAGTTTCCTTGTTTCCTTAGTTAGAAAAGACATGTATTCATGTTTTAGTGGAGAAACGCATAGGAACTGTGTTTCAATGTGTTAGGCGTATTAGGAGAGTGTTTCTTAGTAGATGCTGTTGCAAGACGTATTTTAGTTACTTCTGAGAGTCTTGTGTGTGAGAGAAGCTGGAATCACACTCAGAGTGCATAGTTTGATAAGGCCGCATTGACCACTATGTTGAAATACCCATTGGTAGTGTGTTTACATCTGTGTTGTGTTTCAGACGTTCCTGCGGTTAGAATTGCATTTGGAACACACATGTTACTCAGTTCTTGAAACACTTCTTTTCTGTAGTCGCCTTTGCAGTTTCCTTGTTTCCTTAGTTAGAAAAGACATGTATTCATGTTTTAGTGGTGAAACGCATAGGAACTGTGTTTCAATGTGTTAGGCGTATTAGGAGAGTGTTTCTTAGTAGATGCTGTTGCAAGACGTATTTTAGTTACTTCTGAGAGTCTTGTGTGTGAGAGAAGCTGGAATCACACTCAGAGTGCATAGTTTGATAAGGCCGCATTGACCACTATGTTGAAATACCCATTGGTAGTGTGTTTACATCTGTGTTGTGTTTCAGACGTTCCTGCGGTTAGAATTGCATTTGGAACACACATGTTACTCAGTTCTTGAAACACTTCTTTTCTGTAGTCGCCTTTGCAGTTTCCTTGTTTCCTTAGTTAGAAAAGACATGTATTCATGTTTTAGTGGAGAAACGCATAGGAACTGTGTTTCAATGTGTTAGGCGTATTAGGAGAGTGTTTCTTAGTAGATGCTGTTGCAAGACGTATTTTAGTTACTTCTGAGAGTCTTGTGTGTGAGAGAAGCTGGAATCACACTCAGAGTGCATAGTTTGATAAGGCCGCATTGACCACTATGTTGAAATACCCATTGGTAGTGTGTTTACATCTGTGTTGTGTTTCAGACGTTCCTGCGGTTAGAATTGCATTTGGAACACACATGTTACTCAGTTCTTGAAACACTTCTTTTCTGTAGTCGCCTTTGCAGTTTCCTTGTTTCCTTAGTTAGAAAAGACATGTATTCATGTTTTAGTGGAGAAACGCATAGGAACTGTGTTTCAATGTGTTAGGCGTATTAGGAGAGTGTTTCTTAGTAGATGCTGTTGCAAGACGTATTTTAGTTACTTCTGAGAGTCTTGTGTGTGAGAGAAGCTGGAATCACACTCAGAGTGCATAGTTTGATAAGGCCGCATTGACCACTATGTTGAAATACCCATTGGTAGTGTGTTTACATCTGTGTTGTGTTTCAGACGTTCCTGCGGTTAGAATTGCATTTGGAACACACATGTTACTCAGTTCTTGAAACACTTCTTTTCTGTAGTCGCCTTTGCAGTTTCCTTGTTTCCTTAGTTAGAAAAGACATGTATTCATGTTTTAGTGGAGAAACGCATAGGAACTGTGTTTCAATGTGTTAGGCGTATTAGGAGAGTGTTTCTTAGTAGATGCTGTTGCAAGACGTATTTTAGTTACTTCTGAGAGTCTTGTGTGTGAGAGAAGCTGGAATCACACTCAGAGTGCATAGTTTGATAAGGCCGCATTGACCACTATGTTGAAATACCCATTGGTAGTGTGTTTACATCTGTGTTGTGTTTCAGACGTTCCTGCGGTTAGAATTGCATTTGGAACACACATGTTACTCAGTTCTTGAAACACTTCTTTTCTGTAGTCGCCTTTGCAGTTTCCTTGTTTCCTTAGTTAGAAAAGACATGTATTCATGTTTTAGTGGTGAAACGCATAGGAACTGTGTTTCAATGTGTTAGGCGTATTAGGAGAGTGTTTCTTAGTAGATGCTGTTGCAAGACGTATTTTAGTTACTTCTGAGAGTCTTGTGTGTGAGAGAAGCTGGAATCACACTCAGAGTGCATAGTTTGATAAGGCCGCATTGACCACTATGTTGAAATACCCATTGGTAGTGTGTTTACATCTGTGTTGTGTTTCAGACGTTCCTGCGGTTAGAATTGCATTTGGAACACACATGTTACTCAGTTCTTGAAACACTTCTTTTCTGTAGTCGCCTTTGCAGTTTCCTTGTTTCCTTAGTTAGAAAAGACATGTATTCATGTTTTAGTGGTGAAACGCATAGGAACTGTGTTTCAATGTGTTAGGCGTATTAGGAGAGTGTTTCTTAGTAGATGCTGTTGCAAGACGTATTTTAGTTACTTCTGAGAGTCTTGTGTGTGAGAGAAGCTGGAATCACACTCAGAGTGCATAGTTTGATAAGGCCGCATTGACCACTATGTTGAAATACCCATTGGTAGTGTGTTTACATCTGTGTTGTGTTTCAGACGTTCCTGCGGTTAGAATTGCATTTGGAACACACATGTTACTCAGTTCTTGAAACACTTCTTTTCTGTAGTCGCCTTTGCAGTTTCCTTGTTTCCTTAGTTAGAAAAGACATGTATTCATGTTTTAGTGGTGAAACGCATAGGAACTGTGTTTCAATGTGTTAGGCGTATTAGGAGAGTGTTTCTTAGTAGATGCTGTTGCAAGACGTATTTTAGTTACTTCTGAGAGTCTTGTGTGTGAGAGAAGCTGGAATCACACTCAGAGTGCATAGTTTGATAAGGCCGCATTGACCACTATGTTGAAATACCCATTGGTAGTGTGTTTACATCTGTGTTGTGTTTCAGACGTTCCTGCGGTTAGAATTGCATTTGGAACACACATGTTACTCAGTTCTTGAAACACTTCTTTTCTGTAGTCGCCTTTGCAGTTTCCTTGTTTCCTTAGTTAGAAAAGACATGTATTCATGTTTTAGTGGAGAAACGCATAGGAACTGTGTTTCAATGTGTTAGGCGTATTAGGAGAGTGTTTCTTAGTAGATGCTGTTGCAAGACGTATTTTAGTTACTTCTGAGAGTCTTGTGTGTGAGAGAAGCTGGAATCACACTCAGAGTGCATAGTTTGATAAGGCCGCATTGACCACTATGTTGAAATACCCATTGGTAGTGTGTTTACATCTGTGTTGTGTTTCAGACGTTCCTGCGGTTAGAATTGCATTTGGAACACACATGTTACTCAGTTCTTGAAACACTTCTTTTCTGTAGTCGCCTTTGCAGTTTCCTTGTTTCCTTAGTTAGAAAAGACATGTATTCATGTTTTAGTGGAGAAACGCATAGGAACTGTGTTTCAATGTGTTAGGCGTATTAGGAGAGTGTTTCTTAGTAGATGCTGTTGCAAGACGTATTTTAGTTACTTCTGAGAGTCTTGTGTGTGAGAGAAGCTGGAATCACACTCAGAGTGCATAGTTTGATAAGGCCGCATTGACCACTATGTTGAAATACCCATTGGTAGTGTGTTTACATCTGTGTTGTGTTTCAGACGTTCCTGCGGTTAGAATTGCATTTGGAACACACATGTTACTCAGTTCTTGAAACACTTCTTTTCTGTAGTCGCCTTTGCAGTTTCCTTGTTTCCTTAGTTAGAAAAGACATGTATTCATGTTTTAGTGGAGAAACGCATAGGAACTGTGTTTCAATGTGTTAGGCGTATTAGGAGAGTGTTTCTTAGTAGATGCTGTTGCAAGACGTATTTTAGTTACTTCTGAGAGTCTTGTGTGTGAGAGAAGCTGGAATCACACTCAGAGTGCATAGTTTGATAAGGCCGCATTGACCACTATGTTGAAATACCCATTGGTAGTGTGTTTACATCTGTGTTGTGTTTCAGACGTTCCTGCGGTTAGAATTGCATTTGGAACACACATGTTACTCAGTTCTTGAAACACTTCTTTTCTGTAGTCGCCTTTGCAGTTTCCTTGTTTCCTTAGTTAGAAAAGACATGTATTCATGTTTTAGTGGAGAAACGCATAGGAACTGTGTTTCAATGTGTTAGGCGTATTAGGAGAGTGTTTCTTAGTAGATGCTGTTGCAAGACGTATTTTAGTTACTTCTGAGAGTCTTGTGTGTGAGAGAAGCTGGAATCACACTCAGAGTGCATAGTTTGATAAGGCCGCATTGACCACTATGTTGAAATACCCATTGGTAGTGTGTTTACATCTGTGTTGTGTTTCAGACGTTCCTGCGGTTAGAATTGCATTTGGAACACACATGTTACTCAGTTCTTGAAACACTTCTTTTCTGTAGTCGCCTTTGCAGTTTCCTTGTTTCCTTAGTTAGAAAAGACATGTATTCATGTTTTAGTGGTGAAACGCATAGGAACTGTGTTTCAATGTGTTAGGCGTATTAGGAGAGTGTTTCTTAGTAGATGCTGTTGCAAGACGTATTTTAGTTACTTCTGAGAGTCTTGTGTGTGAGAGAAGCTGGAATCACACTCAGAGTGCATAGTTTGATAAGGCCGCATTGACCACTATGTTGAAATACCCATTGGTAGTGTGTTTACATCTGTGTTGTGTTTCAGACGTTCCTGCGGTTAGAATTGCATTTGGAACACACATGTTACTCAGTTCTTGAAACACTTCTTTTCTGTAGTCGCCTTTGCAGTTTCCTTGTTTCCTTAGTTAGAAAAGACATGTATTCATGTTTTAGTGGAGAAACGCATAGGAACTGTGTTTCAATGTGTTAGGCGTATTAGGAGAGTGTTTCTTAGTAGATGCTGTTGCAAGACGTATTTTAGTTACTTCTGAGAGTCTTGTGTGTGAGAGAAGCTGGAATCACACTCAGAGTGCATAGTTTGATAAGGCCGCATTGACCACTATGTTGAAATACCCATTGGTAGTGTGTTTACATCTGTGTTGTGTTTCAGACGTTCCTGCGGTTAGAATTGCATTTGGAACACACATGTTACTCAGTTCTTGAAACACTTCTTTTCTGTAGTCGCCTTTGCAGTTTCCTTGTTTCCTTAGTTAGAAAAGACATGTATTCATGTTTTAGTGGAGAAACGCATAGGAACTGTGTTTCAATGTGTTAGGCGTATTAGGAGAGTGTTTCTTAGTAGATGCTGTTGCAAGACGTATTTTAGTTACTTCTGAGAGTCTTGTGTGTGAGAGAAGCTGGAATCACACTCAGAGTGCATAGTTTGATAAGGCCGCATTGACCACTATGTTGAAATACCCATTGGTAGTGTGTTTACATCTGTGTTGTGTTTCAGACGTTCCTGCGGTTAGAATTGCATTTGGAACACACATGTTACTCAGTTCTTGAAACACTTCTTTTCTGTAGTCGCCTTTGCAGTTTCCTTGTTTCCTTAGTTAGAAAAGACATGTATTCATGTTTTAGTGGAGAAACGCATAGGAACTGTGTTTCAATGTGTTAGGCGTATTAGGAGAGTGTTTCTTAGTAGATGCTGTTGCAAGACGTATTTTAGTTACTTCTGAGAGTCTTGTGTGTGAGAGAAGCTGGAATCACACTCAGAGTGCATAGTTTGATAAGGCCGCATTGACCACTATGTTGAAATACCCATTGGTAGTGTGTTTACATCTGTGTTGTGTTTCAGACGTTCCTGCGGTTAGAATTGCATTTGGAACACACATGTTACTCAGTTCTTGAAACACTTCTTTTCTGTAGTCGCCTTTGCAGTTTCCTTGTTTCCTTAGTTAGAAAAGACATGTATTCATGTTTTAGTGGAGAAACGCATAGGAACTGTGTTTCAATGTGTTAGGCGTATTAGGAGAGTGTTTCTTAGTAGATGCTGTTGCAAGACGTATTTTAGTTACTTCTGAGAGTCTTGTGTGTGAGAGAAGCTGGAATCACACTCAGAGTGCATAGTTTGATAAGGCCGCATTGACCACTATGTTGAAATACCCATTGGTAGTGTGTTTACATCTGTGTTGTGTTTCAGACGTTCCTGCGGTTAGAATTGCATTTGGAACACACATGTTACTCAGTTCTTGAAACACTTCTTTTCTGTAGTCGCCTTTGCAGTTTCCTTGTTTCCTTAGTTAGAAAAGACATGTATTCATGTTTTAGTGGTGAAACGCATAGGAACTGTGTTTCAATGTGTTAGGCGTATTAGGAGAGTGTTTCTTAGTAGATGCTGTTGCAAGACGTATTTTAGTTACTTCTGAGAGTCTTGTGTGTGAGAGAAGCTGGAATCACACTCAGAGTGCATAGTTTGATAAGGCCGCATTGACCACTATGTTGAAATACCCATTGGTAGTGTGTTTACATCTGTGTTGTGTTTCAGACGTTCCTGCGGTTAGAATTGCATTTGGAACACACATGTTACTCAGTTCTTGAAACACTTCTTTTCTGTAGTCGCCTTTGCAGTTTCCTTGTTTCCTTAGTTAGAAAAGACATGTATTCATGTTTTAGTGGAGAAACGCATAGGAACTGTGTTTCAATGTGTTAGGCGTATTAGGAGAGTGTTTCTTAGTAGATGCTGTTGCAAGACGTATTTTAGTTACTTCTGAGAGTCTTGTGTGTGAGAGAAGCTGGAATCACACTCAGAGTGCATAGTTTGATAAGGCCGCATTGACCACTATGTTGAAATACCCATTGGTAGTGTGTTTACATCTGTGTTGTGTTTCAGACGTTCCTGCGGTTAGAATTGCATTTGGAACACACATGTTACTCAGTTCTTGAAACACTTCTTTTCTGTAGTCGCCTTTGCAGTTTCCTTGTTTCCTTAGTTAGAAAAGACATGTATTCATGTTTTAGTGGAGAAACGCATAGGAACTGTGTTTCAATGTGTTAGGCGTATTAGGAGAGTGTTTCTTAGTAGATGCTGTTGCAAGACGTATTTTAGTTACTTCTGAGAGTCTTGTGTGTGAGAGAAGCTGGAATCACACTCAGAGTGCATAGTTTGATAAGGCCGCATTGACCACTATGTTGAAATACCCATTGGTAGTGTGTTTACATCTGTGTTGTGTTTCAGACGTTCCTGCGGTTAGAATTGCATTTGGAACACACATGTTACTCAGTTCTTGAAACACTTCTTTTCTGTAGTCGCCTTTGCAGTTTCCTTGTTTCCTTAGTTAGAAAAGACATGTATTCATGTTTTAGTGGAGAAACGCATAGGAACTGTGTTTCAATGTGTTAGGCGTATTAGGAGAGTGTTTCTTAGTAGATGCTGTTGCAAGACGTATTTTAGTTACTTCTGAGAGTCTTGTGTGTGAGAGAAGCTGGAATCACACTCAGAGTGCATAGTTTGATAAGGCCGCATTGACCACTATGTTGAAATACCCATTGGTAGTGTGTTTACATCTGTGTTGTGTTTCAGACGTTCCTGCGGTTAGAATTGCATTTGGAACACACATGTTACTCAGTTCTTGAAACACTTCTTTTCTGTAGTCGCCTTTGCAGTTTCCTTGTTTCCTTAGTTAGAAAAGACATGTATTCATGTTTTAGTGGTGAAACGCATAGGAACTGTGTTTCAATGTGTTAGGCGTATTAGGAGAGTGTTTCTTAGTAGATGCTGTTGCAAGACGTATTTTAGTTACTTCTGAGAGTCTTGTGTGTGAGAGAAGCTGGAATCACACTCAGAGTGCATAGTTTGATAAGGCCGCATTGACCACTATGTTGAAATACCCATTGGTAGTGTGTTTACATCTGTGTTGTGTTTCAGACGTTCCTGCGGTTAGAATTGCATTTGGAACACACATGTTACTCAGTTCTTGAAACACTTCTTTTCTGTAGTCGCCTTTGCAGTTTCCTTGTTTCCTTAGTTAGAAAAGACATGTATTCATGTTTTAGTGGTGAAACGCATAGGAACTGTGTTTCAATGTGTTAGGCGTATTAGGAGAGTGTTTCTTAGTAGATGCTGTTGCAAGACGTATTTTAGTTACTTCTGAGAGTCTTGTGTGTGAGAGAAGCTGGAATCACACTCAGAGTGCATAGTTTGATAAGGCCGCATTGACCACTATGTTGAAATACCCATTGGTAGTGTGTTTACATCTGTGTTGTGTTTCAGACGTTCCTGCGGTTAGAATTGCATTTGGAACACACATGTTACTCAGTTCTTGAAACACTTCTTTTCTGTAGTCGCCTTTGCAGTTTCCTTGTTTCCTTAGTTAGAAAAGACATGTATTCATGTTTTAGTGGTGAAACGCATAGGAACTGTGTTTCAATGTGTTAGGCGTATTAGGAGAGTGTTTCTTAGTAGATGCTGTTGCAAGACGTATTTTAGTTACTTCTGAGAGTCTTGTGTGTGAGAGAAGCTGGAATCACACTCAGAGTGCATAGTTTGATAAGGCCGCATTGACCACTATGTTGAAATACCCATTGGTAGTGTGTTTACATCTGTGTTGTGTTTCAGACGTTCCTGCGGTTAGAATTGCATTTGGAACACACATGTTACTCAGTTCTTGAAACACTTCTTTTCTGTAGTCGCCTTTGCAGTTTCCTTGTTTCCTTAGTTAGAAAAGACATGTATTCATGTTTTAGTGGAGAAACGCATAGGAACTGTGTTTCAATGTGTTAGGCGTATTAGGAGAGTGTTTCTTAGTAGATGCTGTTGCAAGACGTATTTTAGTTACTTCTGAGAGTCTTGTGTGTGAGAGAAGCTGGAATCACACTCAGAGTGCATAGTTTGATAAGGCCGCATTGACCACTATGTTGAAATACCCATTGGTAGTGTGTTTACATCTGTGTTGTGTTTCAGACGTTCCTGCGGTTAGAATTGCATTTGGAACACACATGTTACTCAGTTCTTGAAACACTTCTTTTCTGTAGTCGCCTTTGCAGTTTCCTTGTTTCCTTAGTTAGAAAAGACATGTATTCATGTTTTAGTGGTGAAACGCATAGGAACTGTGTTTCAATGTGTTAGGCGTATTAGGAGAGTGTTTCTTAGTAGATGCTGTTGCAAGACGTATTTTAGTTACTTCTGAGAGTCTTGTGTGTGAGAGAAGCTGGAATCACACTCAGAGTGCATAGTTTGATAAGGCCGCATTGACCACTATGTTGAAATACCCATTGGTAGTGTGTTTACATCTGTGTTGTGTTTCAGACGTTCCTGCGGTTAGAATTGCATTTGGAACACACATGTTACTCAGTTCTTGAAACACTTCTTTTCTGTAGTCGCCTTTGCAGTTTCCTTGTTTCCTTAGTTAGAAAAGACATGTATTCATGTTTTAGTGGAGAAACGCATAGGAACTGTGTTTCAATGTGTTAGGCGTATTAGGAGAGTGTTTCTTAGTAGATGCTGTTGCAAGACGTATTTTAGTTACTTCTGAGAGTCTTGTGTGTGAGAGAAGCTGGAATCACACTCAGAGTGCATAGTTTGATAAGGCCGCATTGACCACTATGTTGAAATACCCATTGGTAGTGTGTTTACATCTGTGTTGTGTTTCAGACGTTCCTGCGGTTAGAATTGCATTTGGAACACACATGTTACTCAGTTCTTGAAACACTTCTTTTCTGTAGTCGCCTTTGCAGTTTCCTTGTTTCCTTAGTTAGAAAAGACATGTATTCATGTTTTAGTGGAGAAACGCATAGGAACTGTGTTTCAATGTGTTAGGCGTATTAGGAGAGTGTTTCTTAGTAGATGCTGTTGCAAGACGTATTTTAGTTACTTCTGAGAGTCTTGTGTGTGAGAGAAGCTGGAATCACACTCAGAGTGCATAGTTTGATAAGGCCGCATTGACCACTATGTTGAAATACCCATTGGTAGTGTGTTTACATCTGTGTTGTGTTTCAGACGTTCCTGCGGTTAGAATTGCATTTGGAACACACATGTTACTCAGTTCTTGAAACACTTCTTTTCTGTAGTCGCCTTTGCAGTTTCCTTGTTTCCTTAGTTAGAAAAGACATGTATTCATGTTTTAGTGGAGAAACGCATAGGAACTGTGTTTCAATGTGTTAGGCGTATTAGGAGAGTGTTTCTTAGTAGATGCTGTTGCAAGACGTATTTTAGTTACTTCTGAGAGTCTTGTGTGTGAGAGAAGCTGGAATCACACTCAGAGTGCATAGTTTGATAAGGCCGCATTGACCACTATGTTGAAATACCCATTGGTAGTGTGTTTACATCTGTGTTGTGTTTCAGACGTTCCTGCGGTTAGAATTGCATTTGGAACACACATGTTACTCAGTTCTTGAAACACTTCTTTTCTGTAGTCGCCTTTGCAGTTTCCTTGTTTCCTTAGTTAGAAAAGACATGTATTCATGTTTTAGTGGTGAAACGCATAGGAACTGTGTTTCAATGTGTTAGGCGTATTAGGAGAGTGTTTCTTAGTAGATGCTGTTGCAAGACGTATTTTAGTTACTTCTGAGAGTCTTGTGTGTGAGAGAAGCTGGAATCACACTCAGAGTGCATAGTTTGATAAGGCCGCATTGACCACTATGTTGAAATACCCATTGGTAGTGTGTTTACATCTGTGTTGTGTTTCAGACGTTCCTGCGGTTAGAATTGCATTTGGAACACACATGTTACTCAGTTCTTGAAACACTTCTTTTCTGTAGTCGCCTTTGCAGTTTCCTTGTTTCCTTAGTTAGAAAAGACATGTATTCATGTTTTAGTGGTGAAACGCATAGGAACTGTGTTTCAATGTGTTAGGCGTATTAGGAGAGTGTTTCTTAGTAGATGCTGTTGCAAGACGTATTTTAGTTACTTCTGAGAGTCTTGTGTGTGAGAGAAGCTGGAATCACACTCAGAGTGCATAGTTTGATAAGGCCGCATTGACCACTATGTTGAAATACCCATTGGTAGTGTGTTTACATCTGTGTTGTGTTTCAGACGTTCCTGCGGTTAGAATTGCATTTGGAACACACATGTTACTCAGTTCTTGAAACACTTCTTTTCTGTAGTCGCCTTTGCAGTTTCCTTGTTTCCTTAGTTAGAAAAGACATGTATTCATGTTTTAGTGGTGAAACGCATAGGAACTGTGTTTCAATGTGTTAGGCGTATTAGGAGAGTGTTTCTTAGTAGATGCTGTTGCAAGACGTATTTTAGTTACTTCTGAGAGTCTTGTGTGTGAGAGAAGCTGGAATCACACTCAGAGTGCATAGTTTGATAAGGCCGCATTGACCACTATGTTGAAATACCCATTGGTAGTGTGTTTACATCTGTGTTGTGTTTCAGACGTTCCTGCGGTTAGAATTGCATTTGGAACACACATGTTACTCAGTTCTTGAAACACTTCTTTTCTGTAGTCGCCTTTGCAGTTTCCTTGTTTCCTTAGTTAGAAAAGACATGTATTCATGTTTTAGTGGAGAAACGCATAGGAACTGTGTTTCAATGTGTTAGGCGTATTAGGAGAGTGTTTCTTAGTAGATGCTGTTGCAAGACGTATTTTAGTTACTTCTGAGAGTCTTGTGTGTGAGAGAAGCTGGAATCACACTCAGAGTGCATAGTTTGATAAGGCCGCATTGACCACTATGTTGAAATACCCATTGGTAGTGTGTTTACATCTGTGTTGTGTTTCAGACGTTCCTGCGGTTAGAATTGCATTTGGAACACACATGTTACTCAGTTCTTGAAACACTTCTTTTCTGTAGTCGCCTTTGCAGTTTCCTTGTTTCCTTAGTTAGAAAAGACATGTATTCATGTTTTAGTGGAGAAACGCATAGGAACTGTGTTTCAATGTGTTAGGCGTATTAGGAGAGTGTTTCTTAGTAGATGCTGTTGCAAGACGTATTTTAGTTACTTCTGAGAGTCTTGTGTGTGAGAGAAGCTGGAATCACACTCAGAGTGCATAGTTTGATAAGGCCGCATTGACCACTATGTTGAAATACCCATTGGTAGTGTGTTTACATCTGTGTTGTGTTTCAGACGTTCCTGCGGTTAGAATTGCATTTGGAACACACATGTTACTCAGTTCTTGAAACACTTCTTTTCTGTAGTCGCCTTTGCAGTTTCCTTGTTTCCTTAGTTAGAAAAGACATGTATTCATGTTTTAGTGGTGAAACGCATAGGAACTGTGTTTCAATGTGTTAGGCGTATTAGGAGAGTGTTTCTTAGTAGATGCTGTTGCAAGACGTATTTTAGTTACTTCTGAGAGTCTTGTGTGTGAGAGAAGCTGGAATCACACTCAGAGTGCATAGTTTGATAAGGCCGCATTGACCACTATGTTGAAATACCCATTGGTAGTGTGTTTACATCTGTGTTGTGTTTCAGACGTTCCTGCGGTTAGAATTGCATTTGGAACACACATGTTACTCAGTTCTTGAAACACTTCTTTTCTGTAGTCGCCTTTGCAGTTTCCTTGTTTCCTTAGTTAGAAAAGACATGTATTCATGTTTTAGTGGAGAAACGCATAGGAACTGTGTTTCAATGTGTTAGGCGTATTAGGAGAGTGTTTCTTAGTAGATGCTGTTGCAAGACGTATTTTAGTTACTTCTGAGAGTCTTGTGTGTGAGAGAAGCTGGAATCACACTCAGAGTGCATAGTTTGATAAGGCCGCATTGACCACTATGTTGAAATACCCATTGGTAGTGTGTTTACATCTGTGTTGTGTTTCAGACGTTCCTGCGGTTAGAATTGCATTTGGAACACACATGTTACTCAGTTCTTGAAACACTTCTTTTCTGTAGTCGCCTTTGCAGTTTCCTTGTTTCCTTAGTTAGAAAAGACATGTATTCATGTTTTAGTGGTGAAACGCATAGGAACTGTGTTTCAATGTGTTAGGCGTATTAGGAGAGTGTTTCTTAGTAGATGCTGTTGCAAGACGTATTTTAGTTACTTCTGAGAGTCTTGTGTGTGAGAGAAGCTGGAATCACACTCAGAGTGCATAGTTTGATAAGGCCGCATTGACCACTATGTTGAAATACCCATTGGTAGTGTGTTTACATCTGTGTTGTGTTTCAGACGTTCCTGCGGTTAGAATTGCATTTGGAACACACATGTTACTCAGTTCTTGAAACACTTCTTTTCTGTAGTCGCCTTTGCAGTTTCCTTGTTTCCTTAGTTAGAAAAGACATGTATTCATGTTTTAGTGGAGAAACGCATAGGAACTGTGTTTCAATGTGTTAGGCGTATTAGGAGAGTGTTTCTTAGTAGATGCTGTTGCAAGACGTATTTTAGTTACTTCTGAGAGTCTTGTGTGTGAGAGAAGCTGGAATCACACTCAGAGTGCATAGTTTGATAAGGCCGCATTGACCACTATGTTGAAATACCCATTGGTAGTGTGTTTACATCTGTGTTGTGTTTCAGACGTTCCTGCGGTTAGAATTGCATTTGGAACACACATGTTACTCAGTTCTTGAAACACTTCTTTTCTGTAGTCGCCTTTGCAGTTTCCTTGTTTCCTTAGTTAGAAAAGACATGTATTCATGTTTTAGTGGAGAAACGCATAGGAACTGTGTTTCAATGTGTTAGGCGTATTAGGAGAGTGTTTCTTAGTAGATGCTGTTGCAAGACGTATTTTAGTTACTTCTGAGAGTCTTGTGTGTGAGAGAAGCTGGAATCACACTCAGAGTGCATAGTTTGATAAGGCCGCATTGACCACTATGTTGAAATACCCATTGGTAGTGTGTTTACATCTGTGTTGTGTTTCAGACGTTCCTGCGGTTAGAATTGCATTTGGAACACACATGTTACTCAGTTCTTGAAACACTTCTTTTCTGTAGTCGCCTTTGCAGTTTCCTTGTTTCCTTAGTTAGAAAAGACATGTATTCATGTTTTAGTGGAGAAACGCATAGGAACTGTGTTTCAATGTGTTAGGCGTATTAGGAGAGTGTTTCTTAGTAGATGCTGTTGCAAGACGTATTTTAGTTACTTCTGAGAGTCTTGTGTGTGAGAGAAGCTGGAATCACACTCAGAGTGCATAGTTTGATAAGGCCGCATTGACCACTATGTTGAAATACCCATTGGTAGTGTGTTTACATCTGTGTTGTGTTTCAGACGTTCCTGCGGTTAGAATTGCATTTGGAACACACATGTTACTCAGTTCTTGAAACACTTCTTTTCTGTAGTCGCCTTTGCAGTTTCCTTGTTTCCTTAGTTAGAAAAGACATGTATTCATGTTTTAGTGGAGAAACGCATAGGAACTGTGTTTCAATGTGTTAGGCGTATTAGGAGAGTGTTTCTTAGTAGATGCTGTTGCAAGACGTATTTTAGTTACTTCTGAGAGTCTTGTGTGTGAGAGAAGCTGGAATCACACTCAGAGTGCATAGTTTGATAAGGCCGCATTGACCACTATGTTGAAATACCCATTGGTAGTGTGTTTACATCTGTGTTGTGTTTCAGACGTTCCTGCGGTTAGAATTGCATTTGGAACACACATGTTACTCAGTTCTTGAAACACTTCTTTTCTGTAGTCGCCTTTGCAGTTTCCTTGTTTCCTTAGTTAGAAAAGACATGTATTCATGTTTTAGTGGTGAAACGCATAGGAACTGTGTTTCAATGTGTTAGGCGTATTAGGAGAGTGTTTCTTAGTAGATGCTGTTGCAAGACGTATTTTAGTTACTTCTGAGAGTCTTGTGTGTGAGAGAAGCTGGAATCACACTCAGAGTGCATAGTTTGATAAGGCCGCATTGACCACTATGTTGAAATACCCATTGGTAGTGTGTTTACATCTGTGTTGTGTTTCAGACGTTCCTGCGGTTAGAATTGCATTTGGAACACACATGTTACTCAGTTCTTGAAACACTTCTTTTCTGTAGTCGCCTTTGCAGTTTCCTTGTTTCCTTAGTTAGAAAAGACATGTATTCATGTTTTAGTGGTGAAACGCATAGGAACTGTGTTTCAATGTGTTAGGCGTATTAGGAGAGTGTTTCTTAGTAGATGCTGTTGCAAGACGTATTTTAGTTACTTCTGAGAGTCTTGTGTGTGAGAGAAGCTGGAATCACACTCAGAGTGCATAGTTTGATAAGGCCGCATTGACCACTATGTTGAAATACCCATTGGTAGTGTGTTTACATCTGTGTTGTGTTTCAGACGTTCCTGCGGTTAGAATTGCATTTGGAACACACATGTTACTCAGTTCTTGAAACACTTCTTTTCTGTAGTCGCCTTTGCAGTTTCCTTGTTTCCTTAGTTAGAAAAGACATGTATTCATGTTTTAGTGGTGAAACGCATAGGAACTGTGTTTCAATGTGTTAGGCGTATTAGGAGAGTGTTTCTTAGTAGATGCTGTTGCAAGACGTATTTTAGTTACTTCTGAGAGTCTTGTGTGTGAGAGAAGCTGGAATCACACTCAGAGTGCATAGTTTGATAAGGCCGCATTGACCACTATGTTGAAATACCCATTGGTAGTGTGTTTACATCTGTGTTGTGTTTCAGACGTTCCTGCGGTTAGAATTGCATTTGGAACACACATGTTACTCAGTTCTTGAAACACTTCTTTTCTGTAGTCGCCTTTGCAGTTTCCTTGTTTCCTTAGTTAGAAAAGACATGTATTCATGTTTTAGTGGAGAAACGCATAGGAACTGTGTTTCAATGTGTTAGGCGTATTAGGAGAGTGTTTCTTAGTAGATGCTGTTGCAAGACGTATTTTAGTTACTTCTGAGAGTCTTGTGTGTGAGAGAAGCTGGAATCACACTCAGAGTGCATAGTTTGATAAGGCCGCATTGACCACTATGTTGAAATACCCATTGGTAGTGTGTTTACATCTGTGTTGTGTTTCAGACGTTCCTGCGGTTAGAATTGCATTTGGAACACACATGTTACTCAGTTCTTGAAACACTTCTTTTCTGTAGTCGCCTTTGCAGTTTCCTTGTTTCCTTAGTTAGAAAAGACATGTATTCATGTTTTAGTGGTGAAACGCATAGGAACTGTGTTTCAATGTGTTAGGCGTATTAGGAGAGTGTTTCTTAGTAGATGCTGTTGCAAGACGTATTTTAGTTACTTCTGAGAGTCTTGTGTGTGAGAGAAGCTGGAATCACACTCAGAGTGCATAGTTTGATAAGGCCGCATTGACCACTATGTTGAAATACCCATTGGTAGTGTGTTTACATCTGTGTTGTGTTTCAGACGTTCCTGCGGTTAGAATTGCATTTGGAACACACATGTTACTCAGTTCTTGAAACACTTCTTTTCTGTAGTCGCCTTTGCAGTTTCCTTGTTTCCTTAGTTAGAAAAGACATGTATTCATGTTTTAGTGGTGAAACGCATAGGAACTGTGTTTCAATGTGTTAGGCGTATTAGGAGAGTGTTTCTTAGTAGATGCTGTTGCAAGACGTATTTTAGTTACTTCTGAGAGTCTTGTGTGTGAGAGAAGCTGGAATCACACTCAGAGTGCATAGTTTGATAAGGCCGCATTGACCACTATGTTGAAATACCCATTGGTAGTGTGTTTACATCTGTGTTGTGTTTCAGACGTTCCTGCGGTTAGAATTGCATTTGGAACACACATGTTACTCAGTTCTTGAAACACTTCTTTTCTGTAGTCGCCTTTGCAGTTTCCTTGTTTCCTTAGTTAGAAAAGACATGTATTCATGTTTTAGTGGTGAAACGCATAGGAACTGTGTTTCAATGTGTTAGGCGTATTAGGAGAGTGTTTCTTAGTAGATGCTGTTGCAAGACGTATTTTAGTTACTTCTGAGAGTCTTGTGTGTGAGAGAAGCTGGAATCACACTCAGAGTGCATAGTTTGATAAGGCCGCATTGACCACTATGTTGAAATACCCATTGGTAGTGTGTTTACATCTGTGTTGTGTTTCAGACGTTCCTGCGGTTAGAATTGCATTTGGAACACACATGTTACTCAGTTCTTGAAACACTTCTTTTCTGTAGTCGCCTTTGCAGTTTCCTTGTTTCCTTAGTTAGAAAAGACATGTATTCATGTTTTAGTGGAGAAACGCATAGGAACTGTGTTTCAATGTGTTAGGCGTATTAGGAGAGTGTTTCTTAGTAGATGCTGTTGCAAGACGTATTTTAGTTACTTCTGAGAGTCTTGTGTGTGAGAGAAGCTGGAATCACACTCAGAGTGCATAGTTTGATAAGGCCGCATTGACCACTATGTTGAAATACCCATTGGTAGTGTGTTTACATCTGTGTTGTGTTTCAGACGTTCCTGCGGTTAGAATTGCATTTGGAACACACATGTTACTCAGTTCTTGAAACACTTCTTTTCTGTAGTCGCCTTTGCAGTTTCCTTGTTTCCTTAGTTAGAAAAGACATGTATTCATGTTTTAGTGGTGAAACGCATAGGAACTGTGTTTCAATGTGTTAGGCGTATTAGGAGAGTGTTTCTTAGTAGATGCTGTTGCAAGACGTATTTTAGTTACTTCTGAGAGTCTTGTGTGTGAGAGAAGCTGGAATCACACTCAGAGTGCATAGTTTGATAAGGCCGCATTGACCACTATGTTGAAATACCCATTGGTAGTGTGTTTACATCTGTGTTGTGTTTCAGACGTTCCTGCGGTTAGAATTGCATTTGGAACACACATGTTACTCAGTTCTTGAAACACTTCTTTTCTGTAGTCGCCTTTGCAGTTTCCTTGTTTCCTTAGTTAGAAAAGACATGTATTCATGTTTTAGTGGAGAAACGCATAGGAACTGTGTTTCAATGTGTTAGGCGTATTAGGAGAGTGTTTCTTAGTAGATGCTGTTGCAAGACGTATTTTAGTTACTTCTGAGAGTCTTGTGTGTGAGAGAAGCTGGAATCACACTCAGAGTGCATAGTTTGATAAGGCCGCATTGACCACTATGTTGAAATACCCATTGGTAGTGTGTTTACATCTGTGTTGTGTTTCAGACGTTCCTGCGGTTAGAATTGCATTTGGAACACACATGTTACTCAGTTCTTGAAACACTTCTTTTCTGTAGTCGCCTTTGCAGTTTCCTTGTTTCCTTAGTTAGAAAAGACATGTATTCATGTTTTAGTGGTGAAACGCATAGGAACTGTGTTTCAATGTGTTAGGCGTATTAGGAGAGTGTTTCTTAGTAGATGCTGTTGCAAGACGTATTTTAGTTACTTCTGAGAGTCTTGTGTGTGAGAGAAGCTGGAATCACACTCAGAGTGCATAGTTTGATAAGGCCGCATTGACCACTATGTTGAAATACCCATTGGTAGTGTGTTTACATCTGTGTTGTGTTTCAGACGTTCCTGCGGTTAGAATTGCATTTGGAACACACATGTTACTCAGTTCTTGAAACACTTCTTTTCTGTAGTCGCCTTTGCAGTTTCCTTGTTTCCTTAGTTAGAAAAGACATGTATTCATGTTTTAGTGGAGAAACGCATAGGAACTGTGTTTCAATGTGTTAGGCGTATTAGGAGAGTGTTTCTTAGTAGATGCTGTTGCAAGACGTATTTTAGTTACTTCTGAGAGTCTTGTGTGTGAGAGAAGCTGGAATCACACTCAGAGTGCATAGTTTGATAAGGCCGCATTGACCACTATGTTGAAATACCCATTGGTAGTGTGTTTACATCTGTGTTGTGTTTCAGACGTTCCTGCGGTTAGAATTGCATTTGGAACACACATGTTACTCAGTTCTTGAAACACTTCTTTTCTGTAGTCGCCTTTGCAGTTTCCTTGTTTCCTTAGTTAGAAAAGACATGTATTCATGTTTTAGTGGAGAAACGCATAGGAACTGTGTTTCAATGTGTTAGGCGTATTAGGAGAGTGTTTCTTAGTAGATGCTGTTGCAAGACGTATTTTAGTTACTTCTGAGAGTCTTGTGTGTGAGAGAAGCTGGAATCACACTCAGAGTGCATAGTTTGATAAGGCCGCATTGACCACTATGTTGAAATACCCATTGGTAGTGTGTTTACATCTGTGTTGTGTTTCAGACGTTCCTGCGGTTAGAATTGCATTTGGAACACACATGTTACTCAGTTCTTGAAACACTTCTTTTCTGTAGTCGCCTTTGCAGTTTCCTTGTTTCCTTAGTTAGAAAAGACATGTATTCATGTTTTAGTGGTGAAACGCATAGGAACTGTGTTTCAATGTGTTAGGCGTATTAGGAGAGTGTTTCTTAGTAGATGCTGTTGCAAGACGTATTTTAGTTACTTCTGAGAGTCTTGTGTGTGAGAGAAGCTGGAATCACACTCAGAGTGCATAGTTTGATAAGGCCGCATTGACCACTATGTTGAAATACCCATTGGTAGTGTGTTTACATCTGTGTTGTGTTTCAGACGTTCCTGCGGTTAGAATTGCATTTGGAACACACATGTTACTCAGTTCTTGAAACACTTCTTTTCTGTAGTCGCCTTTGCAGTTTCCTTGTTTCCTTAGTTAGAAAAGACATGTATTCATGTTTTAGTGGAGAAACGCATAGGAACTGTGTTTCAATGTGTTAGGCGTATTAGGAGAGTGTTTCTTAGTAGATGCTGTTGCAAGACGTATTTTAGTTACTTCTGAGAGTCTTGTGTGTGAGAGAAGCTGGAATCACACTCAGAGTGCATAGTTTGATAAGGCCGCATTGACCACTATGTTGAAATACCCATTGGTAGTGTGTTTACATCTGTGTTGTGTTTCAGACGTTCCTGCGGTTAGAATTGCATTTGGAACACACATGTTACTCAGTTCTTGAAACACTTCTTTTCTGTAGTCGCCTTTGCAGTTTCCTTGTTTCCTTAGTTAGAAAAGACATGTATTCATGTTTTAGTGGTGAAACGCATAGGAACTGTGTTTCAATGTGTTAGGCGTATTAGGAGAGTGTTTCTTAGTAGATGCTGTTGCAAGACGTATTTTAGTTACTTCTGAGAGTCTTGTGTGTGAGAGAAGCTGGAATCACACTCAGAGTGCATAGTTTGATAAGGCCGCATTGACCACTATGTTGAAATACCCATTGGTAGTGTGTTTACATCTGTGTTGTGTTTCAGACGTTCCTGCGGTTAGAATTGCATTTGGAACACACATGTTACTCAGTTCTTGAAACACTTCTTTTCTGTAGTCGCCTTTGCAGTTTCCTTGTTTCCTTAGTTAGAAAAGACATGTATTCATGTTTTAGTGGAGAAACGCATAGGAACTGTGTTTCAATGTGTTAGGCGTATTAGGAGAGTGTTTCTTAGTAGATGCTGTTGCAAGACGTATTTTAGTTACTTCTGAGAGTCTTGTGTGTGAGAGAAGCTGGAATCACACTCAGAGTGCATAGTTTGATAAGGCCGCATTGACCACTATGTTGAAATACCCATTGGTAGTGTGTTTACATCTGTGTTGTGTTTCAGACGTTCCTGCGGTTAGAATTGCATTTGGAACACACATGTTACTCAGTTCTTGAAACACTTCTTTTCTGTAGTCGCCTTTGCAGTTTCCTTGTTTCCTTAGTTAGAAAAGACATGTATTCATGTTTTAGTGGTGAAACGCATAGGAACTGTGTTTCAATGTGTTAGGCGTATTAGGAGAGTGTTTCTTAGTAGATGCTGTTGCAAGACGTATTTTAGTTACTTCTGAGAGTCTTGTGTGTGAGAGAAGCTGGAATCACACTCAGAGTGCATAGTTTGATAAGGCCGCATTGACCACTATGTTGAAATACCCATTGGTAGTGTGTTTACATCTGTGTTGTGTTTCAGACGTTCCTGCGGTTAGAATTGCATTTGGAACACACATGTTACTCAGTTCTTGAAACACTTCTTTTCTGTAGTCGCCTTTGCAGTTTCCTTGTTTCCTTAGTTAGAAAAGACATGTATTCATGTTTTAGTGGAGAAACGCATAGGAACTGTGTTTCAATGTGTTAGGCGTATTAGGAGAGTGTTTCTTAGTAGATGCTGTTGCAAGACGTATTTTAGTTACTTCTGAGAGTCTTGTGTGTGAGAGAAGCTGGAATCACACTCAGAGTGCATAGTTTGATAAGGCCGCATTGACCACTATGTTGAAATACCCATTGGTAGTGTGTTTACATCTGTGTTGTGTTTCAGACGTTCCTGCGGTTAGAATTGCATTTGGAACACACATGTTACTCAGTTCTTGAAACACTTCTTTTCTGTAGTCGCCTTTGCAGTTTCCTTGTTTCCTTAGTTAGAAAAGACATGTATTCATGTTTTAGTGGTGAAACGCATAGGAACTGTGTTTCAATGTGTTAGGCGTATTAGGAGAGTGTTTCTTAGTAGATGCTGTTGCAAGACGTATTTTAGTTACTTCTGAGAGTCTTGTGTGTGAGAGAAGCTGGAATCACACTCAGAGTGCATAGTTTGATAAGGCCGCATTGACCACTATGTTGAAATACCCATTGGTAGTGTGTTTACATCTGTGTTGTGTTTCAGACGTTCCTGCGGTTAGAATTGCATTTGGAACACACATGTTACTCAGTTCTTGAAACACTTCTTTTCTGTAGTCGCCTTTGCAGTTTCCTTGTTTCCTTAGTTAGAAAAGACATGTATTCATGTTTTAGTGGTGAAACGCATAGGAACTGTGTTTCAATGTGTTAGGCGTATTAGGAGAGTGTTTCTTAGTAGATGCTGTTGCAAGACGTATTTTAGTTACTTCTGAGAGTCTTGTGTGTGAGAGAAGCTGGAATCACACTCAGAGTGCATAGTTTGATAAGGCCGCATTGACCACTATGTTGAAATACCCATTGGTAGTGTGTTTACATCTGTGTTGTGTTTCAGACGTTCCTGCGGTTAGAATTGCATTTGGAACACACATGTTACTCAGTTCTTGAAACACTTCTTTTCTGTAGTCGCCTTTGCAGTTTCCTTGTTTCCTTAGTTAGAAAAGACATGTATTCATGTTTTAGTGGTGAAACGCATAGGAACTGTGTTTCAATGTGTTAGGCGTATTAGGAGAGTGTTTCTTAGTAGATGCTGTTGCAAGACGTATTTTAGTTACTTCTGAGAGTCTTGTGTGTGAGAGAAGCTGGAATCACACTCAGAGTGCATAGTTTGATAAGGCCGCATTGACCACTATGTTGAAATACCCATTGGTAGTGTGTTTACATCTGTGTTGTGTTTCAGACGTTCCTGCGGTTAGAATTGCATTTGGAACACACATGTTACTCAGTTCTTGAAACACTTCTTTTCTGTAGTCGCCTTTGCAGTTTCCTTGTTTCCTTAGTTAGAAAAGACATGTATTCATGTTTTAGTGGTGAAACGCATAGGAACTGTGTTTCAATGTGTTAGGCGTATTAGGAGAGTGTTTCTTAGTAGATGCTGTTGCAAGACGTATTTTAGTTACTTCTGAGAGTCTTGTGTGTGAGAGAAGCTGGAATCACACTCAGAGTGCATAGTTTGATAAGGCCGCATTGACCACTATGTTGAAATACCCATTGGTAGTGTGTTTACATCTGTGTTGTGTTTCAGACGTTCCTGCGGTTAGAATTGCATTTGGAACACACATGTTACTCAGTTCTTGAAACACTTCTTTTCTGTAGTCGCCTTTGCAGTTTCCTTGTTTCCTTAGTTAGAAAAGACATGTATTCATGTTTTAGTGGTGAAACGCATAGGAACTGTGTTTCAATGTGTTAGGCGTATTAGGAGAGTGTTTCTTAGTAGATGCTGTTGCAAGACGTATTTTAGTTACTTCTGAGAGTCTTGTGTGTGAGAGAAGCTGGAATCACACTCAGAGTGCATAGTTTGATAAGGCCGCATTGACCACTATGTTGAAATACCCATTGGTAGTGTGTTTACATCTGTGTTGTGTTTCAGACGTTCCTGCGGTTAGAATTGCATTTGGAACACACATGTTACTCAGTTCTTGAAACACTTCTTTTCTGTAGTCGCCTTTGCAGTTTCCTTGTTTCCTTAGTTAGAAAAGACATGTATTCATGTTTTAGTGGTGAAACGCATAGGAACTGTGTTTCAATGTGTTAGGCGTATTAGGAGAGTGTTTCTTAGTAGATGCTGTTGCAAGACGTATTTTAGTTACTTCTGAGAGTCTTGTGTGTGAGAGAAGCTGGAATCACACTCAGAGTGCATAGTTTGATAAGGCCGCATTGACCACTATGTTGAAATACCCATTGGTAGTGTGTTTACATCTGTGTTGTGTTTCAGACGTTCCTGCGGTTAGAATTGCATTTGGAACACACATGTTACTCAGTTCTTGAAACACTTCTTTTCTGTAGTCGCCTTTGCAGTTTCCTTGTTTCCTTAGTTAGAAAAGACATGTATTCATGTTTTAGTGGTGAAACGCATAGGAACTGTGTTTCAATGTGTTAGGCGTATTAGGAGAGTGTTTCTTAGTAGATGCTGTTGCAAGACGTATTTTAGTTACTTCTGAGAGTCTTGTGTGTGAGAGAAGCTGGAATCACACTCAGAGTGCATAGTTTGATAAGGCCGCATTGACCACTATGTTGAAATACCCATTGGTAGTGTGTTTACATCTGTGTTGTGTTTCAGACGTTCCTGCGGTTAGAATTGCATTTGGAACACACATGTTACTCAGTTCTTGAAACACTTCTTTTCTGTAGTCGCCTTTGCAGTTTCCTTGTTTCCTTAGTTAGAAAAGACATGTATTCATGTTTTAGTGGAGAAACGCATAGGAACTGTGTTTCAATGTGTTAGGCGTATTAGGAGAGTGTTTCTTAGTAGATGCTGTTGCAAGACGTATTTTAGTTACTTCTGAGAGTCTTGTGTGTGAGAGAAGCTGGAATCACACTCAGAGTGCATAGTTTGATAAGGCCGCATTGACCACTATGTTGAAATACCCATTGGTAGTGTGTTTACATCTGTGTTGTGTTTCAGACGTTCCTGCGGTTAGAATTGCATTTGGAACACACATGTTACTCAGTTCTTGAAACACTTCTTTTCTGTAGTCGCCTTTGCAGTTTCCTTGTTTCCTTAGTTAGAAAAGACATGTATTCATGTTTTAGTGGAGAAACGCATAGGAACTGTGTTTCAATGTGTTAGGCGTATTAGGAGAGTGTTTCTTAGTAGATGCTGTTGCAAGACGTATTTTAGTTACTTCTGAGAGTCTTGTGTGTGAGAGAAGCTGGAATCACACTCAGAGTGCATAGTTTGATAAGGCCGCATTGACCACTATGTTGAAATACCCATTGGTAGTGTGTTTACATCTGTGTTGTGTTTCAGACGTTCCTGCGGTTAGAATTGCATTTGGAACACACATGTTACTCAGTTCTTGAAACACTTCTTTTCTGTAGTCGCCTTTGCAGTTTCCTTGTTTCCTTAGTTAGAAAAGACATGTATTCATGTTTTAGTGGAGAAACGCATAGGAACTGTGTTTCAATGTGTTAGGCGTATTAGGAGAGTGTTTCTTAGTAGATGCTGTTGCAAGACGTATTTTAGTTACTTCTGAGAGTCTTGTGTGTGAGAGAAGCTGGAATCACACTCAGAGTGCATAGTTTGATAAGGCCGCATTGACCACTATGTTGAAATACCCATTGGTAGTGTGTTTACATCTGTGTTGTGTTTCAGACGTTCCTGCGGTTAGAATTGCATTTGGAACACACATGTTACTCAGTTCTTGAAACACTTCTTTTCTGTAGTCGCCTTTGCAGTTTCCTTGTTTCCTTAGTTAGAAAAGACATGTATTCATGTTTTAGTGGAGAAACGCATAGGAACTGTGTTTCAATGTGTTAGGCGTATTAGGAGAGTGTTTCTTAGTAGATGCTGTTGCAAGACGTATTTTAGTTACTTCTGAGAGTCTTGTGTGTGAGAGAAGCTGGAATCACACTCAGAGTGCATAGTTTGATAAGGCCGCATTGACCACTATGTTGAAATACCCATTGGTAGTGTGTTTACATCTGTGTTGTGTTTCAGACGTTCCTGCGGTTAGAATTGCATTTGGAACACACATGTTACTCAGTTCTTGAAACACTTCTTTTCTGTAGTCGCCTTTGCAGTTTCCTTGTTTCCTTAGTTAGAAAAGACATGTATTCATGTTTCAGTGGTGAAACGCATAGGAACTGTGTTTCAATGTGTTAGGCGTATTAGGAGAGTGTTTCTTAGTAGATGCTGTTGCAAGACGTATTTTAGTTACTTCTGAGAGTCTTGTGTGTGAGAGAAGCTGGAATCACACTCAGAGTGCATAGTTTGATAAGGCCGCATTGACCACTATGTTGAAATACCCATTGGTAGTGTGTTTACATCTGTGTTGTGTTTCAGACGTTCCTGCGGTTAGAATTGCATTTGGAACACACATGTTACTCAGTTCTTGAAACACTTCTTTTCTGTAGTCGCCTTTGCAGTTTCCTTGTTTCCTTAGTTAGAAAAGACATGTATTCATGTTTTAGTGGTGAAACGCATAGGAACTGTGTTTCAATGTGTTAGGCGTATTAGGAGAGTGTTTCTTAGTAGATGCTGTTGCAAGACGTATTTTAGTTACTTCTGAGAGTCTTGTGTGTGAGAGAAGCTGGAATCACACTCAGAGTGCATAGTTTGATAAGGCCGCATTGACCACTATGTTGAAATACCCATTGGTAGTGTGTTTACATCTGTGTTGTGTTTCAGACGTTCCTGCGGTTAGAATTGCATTTGGAACACACATGTTACTCAGTTCTTGAAACACTTCTTTTCTGTAGTCGCCTTTGCAGTTTCCTTGTTTCCTTAGTTAGAAAAGACATGTATTCATGTTTTAGTGGTGAAACGCATAGGAACTGTGTTTCAATGTGTTAGGCGTATTAGGAGAGTGTTTCTTAGTAGATGCTGTTGCAAGACGTATTTTAGTTACTTCTGAGAGTCTTGTGTGTGAGAGAAGCTGGAATCACACTCAGAGTGCATAGTTTGATAAGGCCGCATTGACCACTATGTTGAAATACCCATTGGTAGTGTGTTTACATCTGTGTTGTGTTTCAGACGTTCCTGCGGTTAGAATTGCATTTGGAACACACATGTTACTCAGTTCTTGAAACACTTCTTTTCTGTAGTCGCCTTTGCAGTTTCCTTGTTTCCTTAGTTAGAAAAGACATGTATTCATGTTTTAGTGGTGAAACGCATAGGAACTGTGTTTCAATGTGTTAGGCGTATTAGGAGAGTGTTTCTTAGTAGATGCTGTTGCAAGACGTATTTTAGTTACTTCTGAGAGTCTTGTGTGTGAGAGAAGCTGGAATCACACTCAGAGTGCATAGTTTGATAAGGCCGCATTGACCACTATGTTGAAATACCCATTGGTAGTGTGTTTACATCTGTGTTGTGTTTCAGACGTTCCTGCGGTTAGAATTGCATTTGGAACACACATGTTACTCAGTTCTTGAAACACTTCTTTTCTGTAGTCGCCTTTGCAGTTTCCTTGTTTCCTTAGTTAGAAAAGACATGTATTCATGTTTTAGTGGTGAAACGCATAGGAACTGTGTTTCAATGTGTTAGGCGTATTAGGAGAGTGTTTCTTAGTAGATGCTGTTGCAAGACGTATTTTAGTTACTTCTGAGAGTCTTGTGTGTGAGAGAAGCTGGAATCACACTCAGAGTGCATAGTTTGATAAGGCCGCATTGACCACTATGTTGAAATACCCATTGGTAGTGTGTTTACATCTGTGTTGTGTTTCAGACGTTCCTGCGGTTAGAATTGCATTTGGAACACACATGTTACTCAGTTCTTGAAACACTTCTTTTCTGTAGTCGCCTTTGCAGTTTCCTTGTTTCCTTAGTTAGAAAAGACATGTATTCATGTTTTAGTGGTGAAACGCATAGGAACTGTGTTTCAATGTGTTAGGCGTATTAGGAGAGTGTTTCTTAGTAGATGCTGTTGCAAGACGTATTTTAGTTACTTCTGAGAGTCTTGTGTGTGAGAGAAGCTGGAATCACACTCAGAGTGCATAGTTTGATAAGGCCGCATTGACCACTATGTTGAAATACCCATTGGTAGTGTGTTTACATCTGTGTTGTGTTTCAGACGTTCCTGCGGTTAGAATTGCATTTGGAACACACATGTTACTCAGTTCTTGAAACACTTCTTTTCTGTAGTCGCCTTTGCAGTTTCCTTGTTTCCTTAGTTAGAAAAGACATGTATTCATGTTTTAGTGGTGAAACGCATAGGAACTGTGTTTCAATGTGTTAGGCGTATTAGGAGAGTGTTTCTTAGTAGATGCTGTTGCAAGACGTATTTTAGTTACTTCTGAGAGTCTTGTGTGTGAGAGAAGCTGGAATCACACTCAGAGTGCATAGTTTGATAAGGCCGCATTGACCACTATGTTGAAATACCCATTGGTAGTGTGTTTACATCTGTGTTGTGTTTCAGACGTTCCTGCGGTTAGAATTGCATTTGGAACACACATGTTACTCAGTTCTTGAAACACTTCTTTTCTGTAGTCGCCTTTGCAGTTTCCTTGTTTCCTTAGTTAGAAAAGACATGTATTCATGTTTCAGTGGTGAAACGCATAGGAACTGTGTTTCAATGTGTTAGGCGTATTAGGAGAGTGTTTCTTAGTAGATGCTGTTGCAAGACGTATTTTAGTTACTTCTGAGAGTCTTGTGTGTGAGAGAAGCTGGAATCACACTCAGAGTGCATAGTTTGATAAGGCCGCATTGACCACTATGTTGAAATACCCATTGGTAGTGTGTTTACATCTGTGTTGTGTTTCAGACGTTCCTGCGGTTAGAATTGCATTTGGAACACACATGTTACTCAGTTCTTGAAACACTTCTTTTCTGTAGTCGCCTTTGCAGTTTCCTTGTTTCCTTAGTTAGAAAAGACATGTATTCATGTTTTAGTGGTGAAACGCATAGGAACTGTGTTTCAATGTGTTAGGCGTATTAGGAGAGTGTTTCTTAGTAGATGCTGTTGCAAGACGTATTTTAGTTACTTCTGAGAGTCTTGTGTGTGAGAGAAGCTGGAATCACACTCAGAGTGCATAGTTTGATAAGGCCGCATTGACCACTATGTTGAAATACCCATTGGTAGTGTGTTTACATCTGTGTTGTGTTTCAGACGTTCCTGCGGTTAGAATTGCATTTGGAACACACATGTTACTCAGTTCTTGAAACACTTCTTTTCTGTAGTCGCCTTTGCAGTTTCCTTGTTTCCTTAGTTAGAAAAGACATGTATTCATGTTTTAGTGGAGAAACGCATAGGAACTGTGTTTCAATGTGTTAGGCGTATTAGGAGAGTGTTTCTTAGTAGATGCTGTTGCAAGACGTATTTTAGTTACTTCTGAGAGTCTTGTGTGTGAGAGAAGCTGGAATCACACTCAGAGTGCATAGTTTGATAAGGCCGCATTGACCACTATGTTGAAATACCCATTGGTAGTGTGTTTACATCTGTGTTGTGTTTCAGACGTTCCTGCGGTTAGAATTGCATTTGGAACACACATGTTACTCAGTTCTTGAAACACTTCTTTTCTGTAGTCGCCTTTGCAGTTTCCTTGTTTCCTTAGTTAGAAAAGACATGTATTCATGTTTTAGTGGAGAAACGCATAGGAACTGTGTTTCAATGTGTTAGGCGTATTAGGAGAGTGTTTCTTAGTAGATGCTGTTGCAAGACGTATTTTAGTTACTTCTGAGAGTCTTGTGTGTGAGAGAAGCTGGAATCACACTCAGAGTGCATAGTTTGATAAGGCCGCATTGACCACTATGTTGAAATACCCATTGGTAGTGTGTTTACATCTGTGTTGTGTTTCAGACGTTCCTGCGGTTAGAATTGCATTTGGAACACACATGTTACTCAGTTCTTGAAACACTTCTTTTCTGTAGTCGCCTTTGCAGTTTCCTTGTTTCCTTAGTTAGAAAAGACATGTATTCATGTTTCAGTGGTGAAACGCATAGGAACTGTGTTTCAATGTGTTAGGCGTATTAGGAGAGTGTTTCTTAGTAGATGCTGTTGCAAGACGTATTTTAGTTACTTCTGAGAGTCTTGTGTGTGAGAGAAGCTGGAATCACACTCAGAGTGCATAGTTTGATAAGGCCGCATTGACCACTATGTTGAAATACCCATTGGTAGTGTGTTTACATCTGTGTTGTGTTTCAGACGTTCCTGCGGTTAGAATTGCATTTGGAACACACATGTTACTCAGTTCTTGAAACACTTCTTTTCTGTAGTCGCCTTTGCAGTTTCCTTGTTTCCTTAGTTAGAAAAGACATGTATTCATGTTTTAGTGGTGAAACGCATAGGAACTGTGTTTCAATGTGTTAGGCGTATTAGGAGAGTGTTTCTTAGTAGATGCTGTTGCAAGACGTATTTTAGTTACTTCTGAGAGTCTTGTGTGTGAGAGAAGCTGGAATCACACTCAGAGTGCATAGTTTGATAAGGCCGCATTGACCACTATGTTGAAATACCCATTGGTAGTGTGTTTACATCTGTGTTGTGTTTCAGACGTTCCTGCGGTTAGAATTGCATTTGGAACACACATGTTACTCAGTTCTTGAAACACTTCTTTTCTGTAGTCGCCTTTGCAGTTTCCTTGTTTCCTTAGTTAGAAAAGACATGTATTCATGTTTTAGTGGAGAAACGCATAGGAACTGTGTTTCAATGTGTTAGGCGTATTAGGAGAGTGTTTCTTAGTAGATGCTGTTGCAAGACGTATTTTAGTTACTTCTGAGAGTCTTGTGTGTGAGAGAAGCTGGAATCACACTCAGAGTGCATAGTTTGATAAGGCCGCATTGACCACTATGTTGAAATACCCATTGGTAGTGTGTTTACATCTGTGTTGTGTTTCAGACGTTCCTGCGGTTAGAATTGCATTTGGAACACACATGTTACTCAGTTCTTGAAACACTTCTTTTCTGTAGTCGCCTTTGCAGTTTCCTTGTTTCCTTAGTTAGAAAAGACATGTATTCATGTTTTAGTGTGAAACGCATAGGAACTGTGTTTCAATGTGTTAGGCGTATTAGGAGAGTGTTTCTTAGTAGATGCTGTTGCAAGACGTATTTTAGTTACTTCTGAGAGTCTTGTGTGTGAGAGAAGCTGGAATCACACTCAGAGTGCATAGTTTGATAAGGCCGCATTGACCACTATGTTGAAATACCCATTGGTAGTGTGTTTACATCTGTGTTGTGTTTCAGACGTTCCTGCGGTTAGAATTGCATTTGGAACACACATGTTACTCAGTTCTTGAAACACTTCTTTTCTGTAGTCGCCTTTGCAGTTTCCTTGTTTCCTTAGTTAGAAAAGACATGTATTCATGTTTTAGTGGAGAAACGCATAGGAACTGTGTTTCAATGTGTTAGGCGTATTAGGAGAGTGTTTCTTAGTAGATGCTGTTGCAAGACGTATTTTAGTTACTTCTGAGAGTCTTGTGTGTGAGAGAAGCTGGAATCACACTCAGAGTGCATAGTTTGATAAGGCCGCATTGACCACTATGTTGAAATACCCATTGGTAGTGTGTTTACATCTGTGTTGTGTTTCAGACGTTCCTGCGGTTAGAATTGCATTTGGAACACACATGTTACTCAGTTCTTGAAACACTTCTTTTCTGTAGTCGCCTTTGCAGTTTCCTTGTTTCCTTAGTTAGAAAAGACATGTATTCATGTTTTAGTGGTGAAACGCATAGGAACTGTGTTTCAATGTGTTAGGCGTATTAGGAGAGTGTTTCTTAGTAGATGCTGTTGCAAGACGTATTTTAGTTACTTCTGAGAGTCTTGTGTGTGAGAGAAGCTGGAATCACACTCAGAGTGCATAGTTTGATAAGGCCGCATTGACCACTATGTTGAAATACCCATTGGTAGTGTGTTTACATCTGTGTTGTGTTTCAGACGTTCCTGCGGTTAGAATTGCATTTGGAACACACATGTTACTCAGTTCTTGAAACACTTCTTTTCTGTAGTCGCCTTTGCAGTTTCCTTGTTTCCTTAGTTAGAAAAGACATGTATTCATGTTTTAGTGGAGAAACGCATAGGAACTGTGTTTCAATGTGTTAGGCGTATTAGGAGAGTGTTTCTTAGTAGATGCTGTTGCAAGACGTATTTTAGTTACTTCTGAGAGTCTTGTGTGTGAGAGAAGCTGGAATCACACTCAGAGTGCATAGTTTGATAAGGCCGCATTGACCACTATGTTGAAATACCCATTGGTAGTGTGTTTACATCTGTGTTGTGTTTCAGACGTTCCTGCGGTTAGAATTGCATTTGGAACACACATGTTACTCAGTTCTTGAAACACTTCTTTTCTGTAGTCGCCTTTGCAGTTTCCTTGTTTCCTTAGTTAGAAAAGACATGTATTCATGTTTTAGTGGTGAAACGCATAGGAACTGTGTTTCAATGTGTTAGGCGTATTAGGAGAGTGTTTCTTAGTAGATGCTGTTGCAAGACGTATTTTAGTTACTTCTGAGAGTCTTGTGTGTGAGAGAAGCTGGAATCACACTCAGAGTGCATAGTTTGATAAGGCCGCATTGACCACTATGTTGAAATACCCATTGGTAGTGTGTTTACATCTGTGTTGTGTTTCAGACGTTCCTGCGGTTAGAATTGCATTTGGAACACACATGTTACTCAGTTCTTGAAACACTTCTTTTCTGTAGTCGCCTTTGCAGTTTCCTTGTTTCCTTAGTTAGAAAAGACATGTATTCATGTTTTAGTGGAGAAACGCATAGGAACTGTGTTTCAATGTGTTAGGCGTATTAGGAGAGTGTTTCTTAGTAGATGCTGTTGCAAGACGTATTTTAGTTACTTCTGAGAGTCTTGTGTGTGAGAGAAGCTGGAATCACACTCAGAGTGCATAGTTTGATAAGGCCGCATTGACCACTATGTTGAAATACCCATTGGTAGTGTGTTTACATCTGTGTTGTGTTTCAGACGTTCCTGCGGTTAGAATTGCATTTGGAACACACATGTTACTCAGTTCTTGAAACACTTCTTTTCTGTAGTCGCCTTTGCAGTTTCCTTGTTTCCTTAGTTAGAAAAGACATGTATTCATGTTTTAGTGGAGAAACGCATAGGAACTGTGTTTCAATGTGTTAGGCGTATTAGGAGAGTGTTTCTTAGTAGATGCTGTTGCAAGACGTATTTTAGTTACTTCTGAGAGTCTTGTGTGTGAGAGAAGCTGGAATCACACTCAGAGTGCATAGTTTGATAAGGCCGCATTGACCACTATGTTGAAATACCCATTGGTAGTGTGTTTACATCTGTGTTGTGTTTCAGACGTTCCTGCGGTTAGAATTGCATTTGGAACACACATGTTACTCAGTTCTTGAAACACTTCTTTTCTGTAGTCGCCTTTGCAGTTTCCTTGTTTCCTTAGTTAGAAAAGACATGTATTCATGTTTTAGTGGAGAAACGCATAGGAACTGTGTTTCAATGTGTTAGGCGTATTAGGAGAGTGTTTCTTAGTAGATGCTGTTGCAAGACGTATTTTAGTTACTTCTGAGAGTCTTGTGTGTGAGAGAAGCTGGAATCACACTCAGAGTGCATAGTTTGATAAGGCCGCATTGACCACTATGTTGAAATACCCATTGGTAGTGTGTTTACATCTGTGTTGTGTTTCAGACGTTCCTGCGGTTAGAATTGCATTTGGAACACACATGTTACTCAGTTCTTGAAACACTTCTTTTCTGTAGTCGCCTTTGCAGTTTCCTTGTTTCCTTAGTTAGAAAAGACATGTATTCATGTTTTAGTGGAGAAACGCATAGGAACTGTGTTTCAATGTGTTAGGCGTATTAGGAGAGTGTTTCTTAGTAGATGCTGTTGCAAGACGTATTTTAGTTACTTCTGAGAGTCTTGTGTGTGAGAGAAGCTGGAATCACACTCAGAGTGCATAGTTTGATAAGGCCGCATTGACCACTATGTTGAAATACCCATTGGTAGTGTGTTTACATCTGTGTTGTGTTTCAGACGTTCCTGCGGTTAGAATTGCATTTGGAACACACATGTTACTCAGTTCTTGAAACACTTCTTTTCTGTAGTCGCCTTTGCAGTTTCCTTGTTTCCTTAGTTAGAAAAGACATGTATTCATGTTTTAGTGGAGAAACGCATAGGAACTGTGTTTCAATGTGTTAGGCGTATTAGGAGAGTGTTTCTTAGTAGATGCTGTTGCAAGACGTATTTTAGTTACTTCTGAGAGTCTTGTGTGTGAGAGAAGCTGGAATCACACTCAGAGTGCATAGTTTGATAAGGCCGCATTGACCACTATGTTGAAATACCCATTGGTAGTGTGTTTACATCTGTGTTGTGTTTCAGACGTTCCTGCGGTTAGAATTGCATTTGGAACACACATGTTACTCAGTTCTTGAAACACTTCTTTTCTGTAGTCGCCTTTGCAGTTTCCTTGTTTCCTTAGTTAGAAAAGACATGTATTCATGTTTTAGTGGAGAAACGCATAGGAACTGTGTTTCAATGTGTTAGGCGTATTAGGAGAGTGTTTCTTAGTAGATGCTGTTGCAAGACGTATTTTAGTTACTTCTGAGAGTCTTGTGTGTGAGAGAAGCTGGAATCACACTCAGAGTGCATAGTTTGATAAGGCCGCATTGACCACTATGTTGAAATACCCATTGGTTAGTGTGTTTACATCTGTGTTGTGTTTCAGACGTTCCTGCGGTTAGAATTGCATTTGGAACACACATGTTACTCAGTTCTTGAAACACTTCTTTTCTGTAGTCGCCTTTGCAGTTTCCTTGTTTCCTTAGTTAGAAAAGACATGTATTCATGTTTTAGTGGAGAAACGCATAGGAACTGTGTTTCAATGTGTTAGGCGTATTAGGAGAGTGTTTCTTAGTAGATGCTGTTGCAAGACGTATTTTAGTTACTTCTGAGAGTCTTGTGTGTGAGAGAAGCTGGAATCACACTCAGAGTGCATAGTTTGATAAGGCCGCATTGACCACTATGTTGAAATACCCATTGGTAGTGTGTTTACATCTGTGTTGTGTTTCAGACGTTCCTGCGGTTAGAATTGCATTTGGAACACACATGTTACTCAGTTCTTGAAACACTTCTTTTCTGTAGTCGCCTTTGCAGTTTCCTTGTTTCCTTAGTTAGAAAAGACATGTATTCATGTTTTAGTGGAGAAACGCATAGGAACTGTGTTTCAATGTGTTAGGCGTATTAGGAGAGTGTTTCTTAGTAGATGCTGTTGCAAGACGTATTTTAGTTACTTCTGAGAGTCTTGTGTGTGAGAGAAGCTGGAATCACACTCAGAGTGCATAGTTTGATAAGGCCGCATTGACCACTATGTTGAAATAGCCATTGGTAGTGTGTTTACATCTGTGTTGTGTTTCAGACGTTCCTGCGGTTAGAATTGCATTTGGAACACACATGTTACTCAGTTCTTGAAACACTTCTTTTCTGTAGTCGCCTTTGCAGTTTCCTTGTTTCCTTAGTTAGAAAAGACATGTATTCATGTTTTAGTGGAGAAACGCATAGGAACTGTGTTTCAATGTGTTAGGCGTATTAGGAGAGTGTTTCTTAGTAGATGCTGTTGCAAGACGTATTTTAGTTACTTCTGAGAGTCTTGTGTGTGAGAGAAGCTGGAATCACACTCAGAGTGCATAGTTTGATAAGGCCGCATTGACCACTATGTTGAAATACCCATTGGTAGTGTGTTTACATCTGTGTTGTGTTTCAGACGTTCCTGCGGTTAGAATTGCATTTGGAACACACATGTTACTCAGTTCTTGAAACACTTCTTTTCTGTAGTCGCCTTTGCAGTTTCCTTGTTTCCTTAGTTAGAAAAGACATGTATTCATGTTTTAGTGTGAGAAACGCATAGGAACTGTGTTTCAATGTGTTAGGCGTATTAGGAGAGTGTTTCTTAGTAGATGCTGTTGCAAGACGTATTTTAGTTACTTCTGAGAGTCTTGTGTGTGAGAGAAGCTGGAATCACACTCAGAGTGCATAGTTTGATAAGGCCGCATTGACCACTATGTTGAAATACCCATTGGTAGTGTGTTTACATCTGTGTTGTGTTTCAGACGTTCCTGCGGTTAGAATTGCATTTGGAACACACATGTTACTCAGTTCTTGAAACACTTCTTTTCTGTAGTCGCCTTTGCAGTTTCCTTGTTTCCTTAGTTAGAAAAGACATGTATTCATGTTTTAGTGGAGAAACGCATAGGAACTGTGTTTCAATGTGTTAGGCGTATTAGGAGAGTGTTTCTTAGTAGATGCTGTTGCAATACGTATTTTAGTTACTTCTGAGAGTCTTGTGTGTGAGAGAAGCTGGAATCACACTCAGAGTGCATAGTTTGATAAGGCCGCATTGACCACTATGTTGAAATAGCCATTGATAGTGTGTTTACATCTGTGTTGTGTTTCAGACGTTCCTGCGGTTAGAATTGCATTTGGAACACACATGTTACTCAGTTCTTGAAACACTTCTTTTCTGTAGTCGCCTTTGCAGTTTCCTTGTTTCCTTAGTTAGAAAAGACATGTATTCATGTTTTAGTGGAGAAACGCATAGGAACTGTGTTTCAATGTGTTAGGCGTATTAGGAGAGTGTTTCTTAGTAGATGCTGTTGCAATACGTATTTTAGTTACTTCTGAGAGTCTTGTGTGTGAGAGAAGCTGGAATCACACTCAGAGTGCATAGTTTGATAAGGCCGCATTGACCACTATGTTGAAATACCCATTGGTAGTGTGTTTACATCTGTGTTGTGTTTCAGACGTTCCTGCGGTTAGAATTGCATTTGGAACACACATGTTACTCAGTTCTTGAAACACTTCTTTTCTGTAGTCGCCTTTGCAGTTTCCTTGTTTCCTTAGTTAGAAAAGACATGTATTCATGTTTTAGTGGAGAAACGCATAGGAACTGTGTTTCAATGTGTTAGGCGTATTAGGAGAGTGTTTCTTAGTAGATGCTGTTGCAAGACGTATTTTAGTTACTTCTGAGAGTCTTGTGTGTGAGAGAAGCTGGAATCACACTCAGAGTGCATAGTTTGATAAGGCCGCATTGACCACTATGTTGAAATACCCATTGGTAGTGTGTTTACATCTGTGTTGTGTTTCAGACGTTCCTGCGGTTAGAATTGCATTTGGAACACACATGTTACTCAGTTCTTGAAACACTTCTTTTCTGTAGTCGCCTTTGCAGTTTCCTTGTTTCCTTAGTTAGAAAAGACATGTATTCATGTTTTAGTGGAGAAACGCATAGGAACTGTGTTTCAATGTGTTAGGCGTATTAGGAGAGTGTTTCTTAGTAGATGCTGTTGCAAGACGTATTTTAGTTACTTCTGAGAGTCTTGTGTGTGAGAGAAGCTGGAATCACACTCAGAGTGCATAGTTTGATAAGGCCGCATTGACCACTATGTTGAAATACCCATTGGTAGTGTGTTTACATCTGTGTTGTGTTTCAGACGTTCCTGCGGTTAGAATTGCATTTGGAACACACATGTTACTCAGTTCTTGAAACACTTCTTTTCTGTAGTCGCCTTTGCAGTTTCCTTGTTTCCTTAGTTAGAAAAGACATGTATTCATGTTTTAGTGGAGAAACGCATAGGAACTGTGTTTCAATGTGTTAGGCGTATTAGGAGAGTGTTTCTTAGTAGATGCTGTTGCAAGACGTATTTTAGTTACTTCTGAGAGTCTTGTGTGTGAGAGAAGCTGGAATCACACTCAGAGTGCATAGTTTGATAAGGCCGCATTGACCACTATGTTGAAATACCCATTGGTAGTGTGTTTACATCTGTGTTGTGTTTCAGACGTTCCTGCGGTTAGAATTGCATTTGGAACACACATGTTACTCAGTTCTTGAAACACTTCTTTTCTGTAGTCGCCTTTGCAGTTTCCTTGTTTCCTTAGTTAGAAAAGACATGTATTCATGTTTTAGTGGTGAAACGCATAGGAACTGTGTTTCAATGTGTTAGGCGTATTAGGAGAGTGTTTCTTAGTAGATGCTGTTGCAAGACGTATTTTAGTTACTTCTGAGAGTCTTGTGTGTGAGAGAAGCTGGAATCACACTCAGAGTGCATAGTTTGATAAGGCCGCATTGACCACTATGTTGAAATACCCATTGGTAGTGTGTTTACATCTGTGTTGTGTTTCAGACGTTCCTGCGGTTAGAATTGCATTTGGAACACACATGTTACTCAGTTCTTGAAACACTTCTTTTCTGTAGTCGCCTTTGCAGTTTCCTTGTTTCCTTAGTTAGAAAAGACATGTATTCATGTTTTAGTGGAGAAACGCATAGGAACTGTGTTTCAATGTGTTAGGCGTATTAGGAGAGTGTTTCTTAGTAGATGCTGTTGCAAGACGTATTTTAGTTACTTCTGAGAGTCTTGTGTGTGAGAGAAGCTGGAATCACACTCAGAGTGCATAGTTTGATAAGGCCGCATTGACCACTATGTTGAAATACCCATTGGTAGTGTGTTTACATCTGTGTTGTGTTTCAGACGTTCCTGCGGTTAGAATTGCATTTGGAACACACATGTTACTCAGTTCTTGAAACACTTCTTTTCTGTAGTCGCCTTTGCAGTTTCCTTGTTTCCTTAGTTAGAAAAGACATGTATTCATGTTTTAGTGGAGAAACGCATAGGAACTGTGTTTCAATGTGTTAGGCGTATTAGGAGAGTGTTTCTTAGTAGATGCTGTTGCAAGACGTATTTTAGTTACTTCTGAGAGTCTTGTGTGTGAGAGAAGCTGGAATCACACTCAGAGTGCATAGTTTGATAAGGCCGCATTGACCACTATGTTGAAATACCCATTGGTAGTGTGTTTACATCTGTGTTGTGTTTCAGACGTTCCTGCGGTTAGAATTGCATTTGGAACACACATGTTACTCAGTTCTTGAAACACTTCTTTTCTGTAGTCGCCTTTGCAGTTTCCTTGTTTCCTTAGTTAGAAAAGACATGTATTCATGTTTTAGTGGAGAAACGCATAGGAACTGTGTTTCAATGTGTTAGGCGTATTAGGAGAGTGTTTCTTAGTAGATGCTGTTGCAAGACGTATTTTAGTTACTTCTGAGAGTCTTGTGTGTGAGAGAAGCTGGAATCACACTCAGAGTGCATAGTTTGATAAGGCCGCATTGACCACTATGTTGAAATACCCATTGGTAGTGTGTTTACATCTGTGTTGTGTTTCAGACGTTCCTGCGGTTAGAATTGCATTTGGAACACACATGTTACTCAGTTCTTGAAACACTTCTTTTCTGTAGTCGCCTTTGCAGTTTCCTTGTTTCCTTAGTTAGAAAAGACATGTATTCATGTTTTAGTGGAGAAACGCATAGGAACTGTGTTTCAATGTGTTAGGCGTATTAGGAGAGTGTTTCTTAGTAGATGCTGTTGCAAGACGTATTTTAGTTACTTCTGAGAGTCTTGTGTGTGAGAGAAGCTGGAATCACACTCAGAGTGCATAGTTTGATAAGGCCGCATTGACCACTATGTTGAAATACCCATTGGTAGTGTGTTTACATCTGTGTTGTGTTTCAGACGTTCCTGCGGTTAGAATTGCATTTGGAACACACATGTTACTCAGTTCTTGAAACACTTCTTTTCTGTAGTCGCCTTTGCAGTTTCCTTGTTTCCTTAGTTAGAAAAGACATGTATTCATGTTTTAGTGGTGAAACGCATAGGAACTGTGTTTCAATGTGTTAGGCGTATTAGGAGAGTGTTTCTTAGTAGATGCTGTTGCAAGACGTATTTTAGTTACTTCTGAGAGTCTTGTGTGTGAGAGAAGCTGGAATCACACTCAGAGTGCATAGTTTGATAAGGCCGCATTGACCACTATGTTGAAATACCCATTGGTAGTGTGTTTACATCTGTGTTGTGTTTCAGACGTTCCTGCGGTTAGAATTGCATTTGGAACACACATGTTACTCAGTTCTTGAAACACTTCTTTTCTGTAGTCGCCTTTGCAGTTTCCTTGTTTCCTTAGTTAGAAAAGACATGTATTCATGTTTTAGTGGTGAAACGCATAGGAACTGTGTTTCAATGTGTTAGGCGTATTAGGAGAGTGTTTCTTAGTAGATGCTGTTGCAAGACGTATTTTAGTTACTTCTGAGAGTCTTGTGTGTGAGAGAAGCTGGAATCACACTCAGAGTGCATAGTTTGATAAGGCCGCATTGACCACTATGTTGAAATACCCATTGGTAGTGTGTTTACATCTGTGTTGTGTTTCAGACGTTCCTGCGGTTAGAATTGCATTTGGAACACACATGTTACTCAGTTCTTGAAACACTTCTTTTCTGTAGTCGCCTTTGCAGTTTCCTTGTTTCCTTAGTTAGAAAAGACATGTATTCATGTTTTAGTGGTGAAACGCATAGGAACTGTGTTTCAATGTGTTAGGCGTATTAGGAGAGTGTTTCTTAGTAGATGCTGTTGCAAGACGTATTTTAGTTACTTCTGAGAGTCTTGTGTGTGAGAGAAGCTGGAATCACACTCAGAGTGCATAGTTTGATAAGGCCGCATTGACCACTATGTTGAAATACCCATTGGTAGTGTGTTTACATCTGTGTTGTGTTTCAGACGTTCCTGCGGTTAGAATTGCATTTGGAACACACATGTTACTCAGTTCTTGAAACACTTCTTTTCTGTAGTCGCCTTTGCAGTTTCCTTGTTTCCCTTAGTTAGAAAAGACATGTATTCATGTTTTAGTGGTGAAACGCATAGGAACTGTGTTTCAATGTGTTAGGCGTATTAGGAGAGTGTTTCTTAGTAGATGCTGTTGCAAGACGTATTTTAGTTACTTCTGAGAGTCTTGTGTGTGAGAGAAGCTGGAATCACACTCAGAGTGCATAGTTTGATAAGGCCGCATTGACCACTATGTTGAAATACCCATTGGTAGTGTGTTTACATCTGTGTTGTGTTTCAGACGTTCCTGCGGTTAGAATTGCATTTGGAACACACATGTTACTCAGTTCTTGAAACACTTCTTTTCTGTAGTCGCCTTTGCAGTTTCCTTGTTTCCTTAGTTAGAAAAGACATGTATTCATGTTTTAGTGGTGAAACGCATAGGAACTGTGTTTCAATGTGTTAGGCGTATTAGGAGAGTGTTTCTTAGTAGATGCTGTTGCAAGACGTATTTTAGTTACTTCTGAGAGTCTTGTGTGTGAGAGAAGCTGGAATCACACTCAGAGTGCATAGTTTGATAAGGCCGCATTGACCACTATGTTGAAATACCCATTGGTAGTGTGTTTACATCTGTGTTGTGTTTCAGACGTTCCTGCGGTTAGAATTGCATTTGGAACACACATGTTACTCAGTTCTTGAAACACTTCTTTTCTGTAGTCGCCTTTGCAGTTTCCTTGTTTCCTTAGTTAGAAAAGACATGTATTCATGTTTTAGTGGTGAAACGCATAGGAACTGTGTTTCAATGTGTTAGGCGTATTAGGAGAGTGTTTCTTAGTAGATGCTGTTGCAAGACGTATTTTAGTTACTTCTGAGAGTCTTGTGTGTGAGAGAAGCTGGAATCACACTCAGAGTGCATAGTTTGATAAGGCCGCATTGACCACTATGTTGAAATACCCATTGGTAGTGTGTTTACATCTGTGTTGTGTTTCAGACGTTCCTGCGGTTAGAATTGCATTTGGAACACACATGTTACTCAGTTCTTGAAACACTTCTTTTCTGTAGTCGCCTTTGCAGTTTCCTTGTTTCCTTAGTTAGAAAAGACATGTATTCATGTTTTAGTGGTGAAACGCATAGGAACTGTGTTTCAATGTGTTAGGCGTATTAGGAGAGTGTTTCTTAGTAGATGCTGTTGCAAGACGTATTTTAGTTACTTCTGAGAGTCTTGTGTGTGAGAGAAGCTGGAATCACACTCAGAGTGCATAGTTTGATAAGGCCGCATTGACCACTATGTTGAAATACCATTGGTAGTGTGTTTACATCTGTGTTGTGTTTCAGACGTTCCTGCGGTTAGAATTGCATTTGGAACACACATGTTACTCAGTTCTTGAAACACTTCTTTTCTGTAGTCGCCTTTGCAGTTTCCTTGTTTCCTTAGTTAGAAAAGACATGTATTCATGTTTTAGTGGTGAAACGCATAGGAACTGTGTTTCAATGTGTTAGGCGTATTAGGAGAGTGTTTCTTAGTAGATGCTGTTGCAAGACGTATTTTAGTTACTTCTGAGAGTCTTGTGTGTGAGAGAAGCTGGAATCACACTCAGAGTGCATAGTTTGATAAGGCCGCATTGACCACTATGTTGAAATACCCATTGGTAGTGTGTTTACATCTGTGTTGTGTTTCAGACGTTCCTGCGGTTAGAATTGCATTTGGAACACACATGTTACTCAGTTCTTGAAACACTTCTTTTCTGTAGTCGCCTTTGCAGTTTCCTTGTTTCCTTAGTTAGAAAAGACATGTATTCATGTTTTAGTGGTGAAACGCATAGGAACTGTGTTTCAATGTGTTAGGCGTATTAGGAGAGTGTTTCTTAGTAGATGCTGTTGCAAGACGTATTTTAGTTACTTCTGAGAGTCTTGTGTGTGAGAGAAGCTGGAATCACACTCAGAGTGCATAGTTTGATAAGGCCGCATTGACCACTATGTTGAAATACCCATTGGTAGTGTGTTTACATCTGTGTTGTGTTTCAGACGTTCCTGCGGTTAGAATTGCATTTGGAACACACATGTTACTCAGTTCTTGAAACACTTCTTTTCTGTAGTCGCCTTTGCAGTTTCCTTGTTTCCTTAGTTAGAAAAGACATGTATTCATGTTTTAGTGGTGAAACGCATAGGAACTGTGTTTCAATGTGTTAGGCGTATTAGGAGAGTGTTTCTTAGTAGATGCTGTTGCAAGACGTATTTTAGTTACTTCTGAGAGTCTTGTGTGTGAGAGAAGCTGGAATCACACTCAGAGTGCATAGTTTGATAAGGCCGCATTGACCACTATGTTGAAATACCCATTGGTAGTGTGTTTACATCTGTGTTGTGTTTCAGACGTTCCTGCGGTTAGAATTGCATTTGGAACACACATGTTACTCAGTTCTTGAAACACTTCTTTTCTGTAGTCGCCTTTGCAGTTTCCTTGTTTCCTTAGTTAGAAAAGACATGTATTCATGTTTTAGTGGTGAAACGCATAGGAACTGTGTTTCAATGTGTTAGGCGTATTAGGAGAGTGTTTCTTAGTAGATGCTGTTGCAAGACGTATTTTAGTTACTTCTGAGAGTCTTGTGTGTGAGAGAAGCTGGAATCACACTCAGAGTGCATAGTTTGATAAGGCCGCATTGACCACTATGTTGAAATACCCATTGGTAGTGTGTTTACATCTGTGTTGTGTTTCAGACGTTCCTGCGGTTAGAATTGCATTTGGAACACACATGTTACTCAGTTCTTGAAACACTTCTTTTCTGTAGTCGCCTTTGCAGTTTCCTTGTTTCCTTAGTTAGAAAAGACATGTATTCATGTTTTAGTGGTGAAACGCATAGGAACTGTGTTTCAATGTGTTAGGCGTATTAGGAGAGTGTTTCTTAGTAGATGCTGTTGCAAGACGTATTTTAGTTACTTCTGAGAGTCTTGTGTGTGAGAGAAGCTGGAATCACACTCAGAGTGCATAGTTTGATAAGGCCGCATTGACCACTATGTTGAAATACCCATTGGTAGTGTGTTTACATCTGTGTTGTGTTTCAGACGTTCCTGCGGTTAGAATTGCATTTGGAACACACATGTTACTCAGTTCTTGAAACACTTCTTTTCTGTAGTCGCCTTTGCAGTTTCCTTGTTTCCTTAGTTAGAAAAGACATGTATTCATGTTTTAGTGGTGAAACGCATAGGAACTGTGTTTCAATGTGTTAGGCGTATTAGGAGAGTGTTTCTTAGTAGATGCTGTTGCAAGACGTATTTTAGTTACTTCTGAGAGTCTTGTGTGTGAGAGAAGCTGGAATCACACTCAGAGTGCATAGTTTGATAAGGCCGCATTGACCACTATGTTGAAATACCCATTGGTAGTGTGTTTACATCTGTGTTGTGTTTCAGACGTTCCTGCGGTTAGAATTGCATTTGGAACACACATGTTACTCAGTTCTTGAAACACTTCTTTTCTGTAGTCGCCTTTGCAGTTTCCTTGTTTCCTTAGTTAGAAAAGACATGTATTCATGTTTTAGTGGTGAAACGCATAGGAACTGTGTTTCAATGTGTTAGGCGTATTAGGAGAGTGTTTCTTAGTAGATGCTGTTGCAAGACGTATTTTAGTTACTTCTGAGAGTCTTGTGTGTGAGAGAAGCTGGAATCACACTCAGAGTGCATAGTTTGATAAGGCCGCATTGACCACTATGTTGAAATACCCATTGGTAGTGTGTTTACATCTGTGTTGTGTTTCAGACGTTCCTGCGGTTAGAATTGCATTTGGAACACACATGTTACTCAGTTCTTGAAACACTTCTTTTCTGTAGTCGCCTTTGCAGTTTCCTTGTTTCCTTAGTTAGAAAAGACATGTATTCATGTTTTAGTGGTGAAACGCATAGGAACTGTGTTTCAATGTGTTAGGCGTATTAGGAGAGTGTTTCTTAGTAGATGCTGTTGCAAGACGTATTTTAGTTACTTCTGAGAGTCTTGTGTGTGAGAGAAGCTGGAATCACACTCAGAGTGCATAGTTTGATAAGGCCGCATTGACCACTATGTTGAAATACCCATTGGTAGTGTGTTTACATCTGTGTTGTGTTTCAGACGTTCCTGCGGTTAGAATTGCATTTGGAACACACATGTTACTCAGTTCTTGAAACACTTCTTTTCTGTAGTCGCCTTTGCAGTTTCCTTGTTTCCTTAGTTAGAAAAGACATGTATTCATGTTTTAGTGTGAAACGCATAGGAACTGTGTTTCAATGTGTTAGGCGTATTAGGAGAGTGTTTCTTAGTAGATGCTGTTGCAAGACGTATTTTAGTTACTTCTGAGAGTCTTGTGTGTGAGAGAAGCTGGAATCACACTCAGAGTGCATAGTTTGATAAGGCCGCATTGACCACTATGTTGAAATACCCATTGGTAGTGTGTTTACATCTGTGTTGTGTTTCAGACGTTCCTGCGGTTAGAATTGCATTTGGAACACACATGTTACTCAGTTCTTGAAACACTTCTTTTCTGTAGTCGCCTTTGCAGTTTCCTTGTTTCCTTAGTTAGAAAAGACATGTATTCATGTTTTAGTGGTGAAACGCATAGGAACTGTGTTTCAATGTGTTAGGCGTATTAGGAGAGTGTTTCTTAGTAGATGCTGTTGCAAGACGTATTTTAGTTACTTCTGAGAGTCTTGTGTGTGAGAGAAGCTGGAATCACACTCAGAGTGCATAGTTTGATAAGGCCGCATTGACCACTATGTTGAAATACCCATTGGTAGTGTGTTTACATCTGTGTTGTGTTTCAGACGTTCCTGCGGTTAGAATTGCATTTGGAACACACATGTTACTCAGTTCTTGAAACACTTCTTTTCTGTAGTCGCCTTTGCAGTTTCCTTGTTTCCTTAGTTAGAAAAGACATGTATTCATGTTTTAGTGGTGAAACGCATAGGAACTGTGTTTCAATGTGTTAGGCGTATTAGGAGAGTGTTTCTTAGTAGATGCTGTTGCAAGACGTATTTTAGTTACTTCTGAGAGTCTTGTGTGTGAGAGAAGCTGGAATCACACTCAGAGTGCATAGTTTGATAAGGCCGCATTGACCACTATGTTGAAATACCCATTGGTAGTGTGTTTACATCTGTGTTGTGTTTCAGACGTTCCTGCGGTTAGAATTGCATTTGGAACACACATGTTACTCAGTTCTTGAAACACTTCTTTTCTGTAGTCGCCTTTGCAGTTTCCTTGTTTCCTTAGTTAGAAAAGACATGTATTCATGTTTTAGTGGTGAAACGCATAGGAACTGTGTTTCAATGTGTTAGGCGTATTAGGAGAGTGTTTCTTAGTAGATGCTGTTGCAAGACGTATTTTAGTTACTTCTGAGAGTCTTGTGTGTGAGAGAAGCTGGAATCACACTCAGAGTGCATAGTTTGATAAGGCCGCATTGACCACTATGTTGAAATACCCATTGGTAGTGTGTTTACATCTGTGTTGTGTTTCAGACGTTCCTGCGGTTAGAATTGCATTTGGAACACACATGTTACTCAGTTCTTGAAACACTTCTTTTCTGTAGTCGCCTTTGCAGTTTCCTTGTTTCCTTAGTTAGAAAAGACATGTATTCATGTTTTAGTGGTGAAACGCATAGGAACTGTGTTTCAATGTGTTAGGCGTATTAGGAGAGTGTTTCTTAGTAGATGCTGTTGCAAGACGTATTTTAGTTACTTCTGAGAGTCTTGTGTGTGAGAGAAGCTGGAATCACACTCAGAGTGCATAGTTTGATAAGGCCGCATTGACCACTATGTTGAAATACCCATTGGTAGTGTGTTTACATCTGTGTTGTGTTTCAGACGTTCCTGCGGTTAGAATTGCATTTGGAACACACATGTTACTCAGTTCTTGAAACACTTCTTTTCTGTAGTCGCCTTTGCAGTTTCCTTGTTTCCTTAGTTAGAAAAGACATGTATTCATGTTTTAGTGTGAAACGCATAGGAACTGTGTTTCAATGTGTTAGGCGTATTAGGAGAGTGTTTCTTAGTAGATGCTGTTGCAAGACGTATTTTAGTTACTTCTGAGAGTCTTGTGTGTGAGAGAAGCTGGAATCACACTCAGAGTGCATAGTTTGATAAGGCCGCATTGACCACTATGTTGAAATACCCATTGGTAGTGTGTTTACATCTGTGTTGTGTTTCAGACGTTCCTGCGGTTAGAATTGCATTTGGAACACACATGTTACTCAGTTCTTGAAACACTTCTTTTCTGTAGTCGCCTTTGCAGTTTCCTTGTTTCCTTAGTTAGAAAAGACATGTATTCATGTTTTAGTGGTGAAACGCATAGGAACTGTGTTTCAATGTGTTAGGCGTATTAGGAGAGTGTTTCTTAGTAGATGCTGTTGCAAGACGTATTTTAGTTACTTCTGAGAGTCTTGTGTGTGAGAGAAGCTGGAATCACACTCAGAGTGCATAGTTTGATAAGGCCGCATTGACCACTATGTTGAAATACCCATTGGTAGTGTGTTTACATCTGTGTTGTGTTTCAGACGTTCCTGCGGTTAGAATTGCATTTGGAACACACATGTTACTTCAGTTCTTGAAACACTTCTTTTCTGTAGTCGCCTTTGCAGTTTCCTTGTTTCCTTAGTTAGAAAAGACATGTATTCATGTTTTAGTGGTGAAACGCATAGGAACTGTGTTTCAATGTGTTAGGCGTATTAGGAGAGTGTTTCTTAGTAGATGCTGTTGCAAGACGTATTTTAGTTACTTCTGAGAGTCTTGTGTGTGAGAGAAGCTGGAATCACACTCAGAGTGCATAGTTTGATAAGGCCGCATTGACCACTATGTTGAAATACCCATTGGTAGTGTGTTTACATCTGTGTTGTGTTTCAGACGTTCCTGCGGTTAGAATTGCATTTGGAACACACATGTTACTCAGTTCTTGAAACACTTCTTTTCTGTAGTCGCCTTTGCAGTTTCCTTGTTTCCTTAGTTAGAAAAGACATGTATTCATGTTTTAGTGGTGAAACGCATAGGAACTGTGTTTCAATGTGTTAGGCGTATTAGGAGAGTGTTTCTTAGTAGATGCTGTTGCAAGACGTATTTTAGTTACTTCTGAGAGTCTTGTGTGTGAGAGAAGCTGGAATCACACTCAGAGTGCATAGTTTGATAAGGCCGCATTGACCACTATGTTGAAATACCCATTGGTAGTGTGTTTACATCTGTGTTGTGTTTCAGACGTTCCTGCGGTTAGAATTGCATTTGGAACACACATGTTACTCAGTTCTTGAAACACTTCTTTTCTGTAGTCGCCTTTGCAGTTTCCTTGTTTCCTTAGTTAGAAAAGACATGTATTCATGTTTTAGTGGTGAAACGCATAGGAACTGTGTTTCAATGTGTTAGGCGTATTAGGAGAGTGTTTCTTAGTAGATGCTGTTGCAAGACGTATTTTAGTTACTTCTGAGAGTCTTGTGTGTGAGAGAAGCTGGAATCACACTCAGAGTGCATAGTTTGATAAGGCCGCATTGACCACTATGTTGAAATACCCATTGGTAGTGTGTTTACATCTGTGTTGTGTTTCAGACGTTCCTGCGGTTAGAATTGCATTTGGAACACACATGTTACTCAGTTCTTGAAACACTTCTTTTCTGTAGTCGCCTTTGCAGTTTCCTTGTTTCCTTAGTTAGAAAAGACATGTATTCATGTTTTAGTGGTGAAACGCATAGGAACTGTGTTTCAATGTGTTAGGCGTATTAGGAGAGTGTTTCTTAGTAGATGCTGTTGCAAGACGTATTTTAGTTACTTCTGAGAGTCTTGTGTGTGAGAGAAGCTGGAATCACACTCAGAGTGCATAGTTTGATAAGGCCGCATTGACCACTATGTTGAAATACCCATTGGTAGTGTGTTTACATCTGTGTTGTGTTTCAGACGTTCCTGCGGTTAGAATTGCATTTGGAACACACATGTTACTCAGTTCTTGAAACACTTCTTTTCTGTAGTCGCCTTTGCAGTTTCCTTGTTTCCTTAGTTAGAAAAGACATGTATTCATGTTTTAGTGGTGAAACGCATAGGAACTGTGTTTCAATGTGTT
>JAMJFZ010001200.1:0-68016 GCA_026225945.1 Cricetomys ansorgei | reverse complement strand
AAAACAGTACACTCCCTTATTATAGTTTTTATATGAATTTTCTCCTATTATAGTTATTTTTCTCCAGAGAAATTTAGTGATGAAGTATATGTGAACATCTGTAAATTATAAAACCCTGAATGAACGATGCTATTGATGACTGGCATTGCCATCGAGTACCATCAAGTAAATAAATCTTTATAGGACAGATTAAAGCAGTCTCCCTTCAAAATATTGGTTTCAAAGTGTAGTGTGTGAAGTCACTGCATCAGAAATAACAGATGCTCCTTAAAAATGCTAATGATGCTCTACTGCCTTAGGCAGGGTGCGTTACCATCTCAGGAAATAGAATACAGATGCCTACATTGTTCCTAAGCTGTCTTCAATCTAACCGCCTTGTGAATAAGCAAAGGAATCACAAGAGCCTGAGCCCACAGCTGTTGCGCTGCTAGTTACACACCAGCCAACTGCCTACTCGTGCACCGTGCATTGCCTTCCACCCCAAGTAAGCTCTCTCTCATACAAAATGACAACACTGTTAGAGTCCTTGAATTCCAGGTATGTTCAAAGAAGTGGAAAGGATCAATGTGACAGAGACTGAGATCATTTTTCAGGGGCTTCCAGAGTACCCAAGAGCTAAAGAACTAATTTTCGTGATGTGTTTGGTGAATTTCTAGAAACCCTTCCTGGGAACCACACCTAAATCACCCTAACTAATCTAGGATTCCTATCTGAACATCCCCACATTCTTCTTCCAAGGAAATCTTTTTTCATAAACATTTGCTATACAGCCTCCTTTGTCCCCATCATTCTGAAACACTTTCCCCAGAAAAGAAATTCTCCTTCGTGATATATATTATGTACTATTTACATGTCTATCTCTCATACTATGGGAATCCGTGGAGTGTGTGCTCTTAGTGACTGTGCCCTATGTTGGGTACAAAGCAGTATGGAACCCCTGTAATACCCAGCACTCTGTACTCAGACAACAGCTCTCTTCTCACCTCGTTGACAGGAACTGTTTTGCAAACTGGTTCCTCTTCATAGAAAATACATTATAATCATTTTGTTTCTGAAATATTAGCCTCTGCCAAGCTGGTTCACAGGATATTTCTTTAGATGAGACTATTATAGCATTGGGCAATGTAATGTTTTGTTTCTTCATTACTACAGATGTGTGTCTCCTACCTCTTTGTCCTTTCTACTGTAAGAATCGATTTAGCTAAAGGAAGAGAAAAACCTGTTCCCTCCTGACCAGGCTTCACGATGGGCGATTGTGTTTGTGGGACAATCCTCTTCGAACATATGAGCCAAAGACTCTGCTTTTAGTGACCTGATTGCTCTGTTCTGTGGTACAGTGACCCCCCTGCTCAATTGTCCTCAGACTCCAAGCCACAGAGGTGTGTGGGCTTATGAAAACCTGGCGTGTAGATCCTAGTTCTGTAAGAAACCTCCACCTTTGAGCTCTGGTATGAAAAAAGCTCCTGTATTTAAGGCAAGAGTTCTAAATATAAACAACGAAAGAAATAAGGTCATACGTCCAGTCATAGAATTTCATCTAAAAATAAATGTAGATGTTAGTAACCTAACTGTATTACTCTATGAAAATGGCTAGGAGCTCCTAAAATATAAGAATAAGTGGTGTAAGAAATGAGTTAAAGTTTAAAACCAGCAAAGAGTATTTTGAATTGTGCCTTTCCCTGGGAATCCAGCCATGTATCTACTTTAATCATTAAAATGTGTATTTTCAGACCTCTTTAAAAAGAAAAAAAAAAAGACCTATTTCATGGTACTTTTGTTTCTTCTAGTCTTGCTTTTTATTTAATTCAGACGTTTGGCGCGGCTCCAGCCTCCGCTCCAGCTCTGTGCTTGACTGTCTCTCCCTGTACACATCCCACAGCCCCCAGTTACATGCTGTACTCTGTCTACCGTGCAGTCGCCCGCTCCCACCACTTTATTTCACCTCTAGTGGCAATCGCATATGCTACTTCAGCATCATTTTCAGATCTCTCCTTCTTGGTAACCCCTGACAACCATCTTGCCACCTCTCCTCCTTTCTGCTACCTGACGTTTCCTCCACACCAGTTCCAATGACACCATAATCATTTGTTAGTTTCTGACCCTCCCAATGTCAGAATTAGGGGCAACTGTTCTCTACGTGAAGTCCAATGTCATGTCAATTAGAGACAGATGGTAGTCGTTACTAAATTCATTAATTAACTTTTGAACACGGTTCAATTTCCAGAATTAATATGAGAAGCTAAGAGAGCTGGAATTTATGCACAATGTTGTCACCAAGCTACGAGTCTAAACTGGTTGGTACAGTATCAAATAACCTTCAAGTCGAAAGAGAAACAGGAAGAAATGAAAGACTGACATGTTAAGAGGTTGTTACGGCTGGATCAAACAAATGCATATTATTCTTAAACACTTACTGCAAAAATATATTGAATTTATATACATTCCTTTCAAAGAATACCCAAACTATCACTTTTCTAAAAGAGGTTACTGCCTTTGTTTATTTTATTTTATGGGTATGCGTGTTTTGCTCTCATGTATGTCTGAGAAGAGGGTGTCAGATCCTTCTGGAGTTGGAGTAGTGAATGGTTGTAACCCGCTATGTGGGTGCTGGGAATGGAATTCAGGTCCTCATGAAGAGCAGATGCTCTTAACCACTGAACCCTGCTAACTTTATTTTAATTATTTTCCTTTTTGAATTTTTGTTCGTGTTGTTGTTGTTGTTGTCTTGAGACAGTGTCTCCCCCTGTAGCTCTCTTTGTTCCTGGAACTCACTCTGTAGGCCAGACTGGACTGGAACTCACAGAGATCTGCCTACCTCTGCCTCCTGAGTGCTGGATTAAACACACCACCATGCCCAGCTATTTGACCTTCATCTGATAAAAACAAAACCAAACAAACAAAAGCCTTTAAAATGTCATAAAATAGTAATAATACATTTTTACAAAGTAATCATCACATATAGTTGAGTTGCCTAGCACAGCATCCCCGCCTGTACTGGCCTGAACTGATTGATCAGGGTAACTGTAATCAGAGTCTGCTCAGCAGAGGTTTCAATTACACAACACTTTTGAGGTTTTCTGATTTTCTCAGTCCAGCACAATGTTCTTCAGGGTTGTCAGAGGATAGGAGATGCCACTGTGGAAAAGGCTCAGCCCAGGTTCCTGAGTCTAACACGTTAAGAGGGACATCTGTGTAAGACGAGCTGTGGGTCCCACACCAGGCTGAGGGTCACATCTACAAAGGAGTGCTGATGGTAGATGATATTAAAACACAAACAGTAAGTAAAATGTCTGCAGAGTGTGGAGAAGAGTTTTGTGGGGTATCCACCAGAATGACAATGGTTTAAGCCAATGAAAAGTCTCATTAACCAACTGGAGACTACACTGGGAGTTCAGCATATCAGTTTAGCCCTGAGCCTTGCTGAGGGTGAGGTTTTTCTTTTTTCTTTTCTTTATCATTTCCTTTTCTTTCTTTCTTTCTTTCTTTCTTTCTTTCTTTCTTTCTTTCTTTCTTTCTTTCTTTCTTTCTTTCTTTTGGTGTAGGCATTTATTTATTGTATTAATATCCCCCAAATTCATTTGGAATACAAATTATCATTAAGCATTCTTTTTCAATTTATTTTTATTTACTTTTCTTCTCTTGTATAATACATCCTGGCCCCCTCCTCTCCTCCCTCCACTCCTCCCATCTTCCTTCCATCTCACTCCTCCCCCAGATCTACCCCCCATGCCTCCCCTCACAAGAATAGTCTTCTCAGGGCTACCACTTGAACAGGGCATAACAAGATGGAACAAGTCCTGGTACTAACCCTTACATCAAGGGTGAAAGAGGCAACCCAGCATTAGGAAAGGATCCAAAGGGCAGGTAAAATGTCTCAAGAGCAGAGATGTCTCCCTCACCTCCAACCAAGCCAGTAAACCATAGGATGTATTTAGGGAACCATGTAGACTCCATGTCTGCAGTTTCAGTTTCTGGGAGCCCCTAAGAGTGCTGGTCAGTTGCTGCCATGGTGCTTGTTCTTCTGGCGTCCTCACCCCCTCTGGTTCCCACTTTCCTCCTCCCCCCTTCCACTGGATTCCCTCTCCTCTGCATGTTATTTGGCACTGAGCCTCTGCATATGCTCCCATCAGCTACTGAAGGAAGCCTCTGATCAAGACTGGGCTAGGTATTGATCTATGAGCAAAGCAGGATGTCATTAGAAATCATCTCTGGGCTATCCAGTTTCTAGTTCCTGGTCTGCCCTGCAGTGTCAGGCATGGGCTCCCTCCTGTGGCATGGGGTTCTGCCCTTCCATTGCCCCATCAGATCCTGCAGACAGGATAGGATACAGGTTTAAGGTTTTGTGGCTAGGATAGTGTCTCAGTATCATCCCTAGAGGCCTTGCCTGGTTACAGGAAATGGCCTGTTCAGGCTCTGTATCCCCCATTTCTAGAGGTCCTTGCTAGAGTCACCCTCATAGATTCCAGTGTGTTTCCCCTTAACTAGATCTCCAGATCCCCTTCTAATTATCCTCCAGATCCAGTCATCTCTCTGAAGGATGAGTTTTCAAGAACAAAACCACATCCTTAGTTGACACATCTCAGTTAGCAAGAACAGTTAGCCAGAAGCAGAACCATAGAAGCCAAAAAGCAGGGTTAGTATACTTATTTAGTGACTTGCCTAGGACTATGTACTTTGGTGGCTTAGGTCTTTGTTTTGGCAGATAGTGCTGTCTCTGTGCTAAGTTTTATGAATGATACTTCCATTGTTGTCACTTGTTCTAAGGTCTGGGAGCATAAGAACTGTAGTGAGTTTTTAGAGTTCTAACAGAGTGAAGAAAGCACCTATAGGCAGAAGATTCAAGATGTGGGTGTCTAAGTCTAACAAAGATGAAGAAAGAATTCCTGAATAAGATTTGAAAAGAGCTGGGGAGATGGGTCCAAGTGTCACCTAACAGTGTTAGGTGAAGCAAGCGTCCTTAAAGAGGACAACCAGACTTGTCTGCTCTGTCATCAAGTCAGACAATGTGAGAAGGAGGTGCATGTGAGGAAAGGGAAGGCATTCCACCAGAGCCTGGAGATCAGAAGTAGAAATTCAACCACATGCAGAGAATCAAACAATTGATTCGTATTTTAGGTAGATGGGGAATCCAGGTTTCTGGCTCTCTAAATATCAGGAAATAAGATACAAACCTGAAAAGGAAGAAAAACAGACTAAATCTTGTGGTGGATTACACATGCACTTGAGGGAGAGAGAAAGAGGAGAGAGAGAGGTGCGATGGATATTCTTTGTTGTCAACTTGGCTACCTCTGGGATTAACTAAAACCTAGCTGCTGGGTACAGCTGTGAGGGACTGCTTTCTTAATTGTATCATTCGAAGTGGGAAGATACACTCTTAATCCAGTTCTTTTAAAGATCCATCTTTAGTCCGAGCCACACCTTCTTCTGACAGCCTGTATAAAGAATATGGAAGAAGGAAGCCTGCTCTCTGACTGATTTCTCTTGATCTCGCTCTCACTGGCAATTCCATTCCTTCATTGGCATTAGAGCTACTTGTTCGAGATTCTAGACTATACTGAGAACCAGCTGAGACATTCAGCCTTGTGGGTTGAACAACTACTGGATTCTTGGGCTTTTGTGAGTCTACAAGCCATTGTTGGACTAGCTGGTTCACATCCTGTAAGACATTCTAAGATGATTAAATCACATATATATGGGAATATATACATATATATTATATATGGGAATATATATATACACACACACACACACACACACACACACACACACACACATATGTATGGGGGGGGCTTGTTCTATAAATTCTGTTCCTCTAGAAAGCTATGACTAATACAGGAGGGAATAGAGAAATTGTAATAATACACAGGTATAGAAATGAATAAGATATAAAAAATACATGTCTGTATTTTTACATACATCTTGTATAAAATATACAAAATTATAAAAAATTATAAAAATTATAAAAATACATTTGTTCCCTAAACATTAACATGATTCACTGATGTGACCTAAGAAAAGTGACATTCCAGTCACTGTGGTATGCCTAGTACCAAATCTTAATTTGTGAATTCAGATCTCCATTAAGCATAACTGAAGTTACCCCTAAAAATTTTGCAGAAAAATCTTGACAATAGGTCTGAAATACTTTGCTGTCACATTTAAAGGCCAAAAAAAGAGGGTAGCTCCAGTATGTTGACCACTCTCCAGTAAAAAACGCTCCAGTAAAAAAAAAAAAAAGAAGAAGAAGAAGAATATTGAGGCAGCACAAATTGATTTTGAAAGATTACAGTTTAATCAAAATTTGATGAGTGGGGAGGGGAGCATGGGTTGGAGGGGAAATTGAAGAGAGGTAAATTGTTTAAAGCAATGAGAATTTATATATGATCCTGAAGTACTTTTTTTGTAGTATTATGAAAGTGATGATGCTAAATTACTAGAGAACATTTAATATAAAATGTGGAAGCACATAGGGACATTAAAATGAATAAATTGAAAATTTGGTGGATAGCAAGACAATCACACATTAAGATTAAATACAGAAGGAAAGTTGTTTTATGGTGACCAATACCATCTTCGTTAAGCTTTCAAAGCTAACTCTGCTAATAACAAGGCAAATTGAAGTCACAGACCTCTTCCCAGAATGCAAAGAGAACAATAGATCATGACCTTTGTCATATTCCTATCACGTCTTTTTTTCTCCAGGAACCATCACAGTGATAGCTGAAGGACGTTCTGCAGTGCATATGGACTACAGTCTTTGTAAAGGTGAAGATAGGCCTGTTTCAGATTGAGAGGTTCAGAGGTATAAAAAGTATAAACACGGAATTAAACACAAGATTCAAACGAAAGCATTTTGTATCAAAAGGCATTATTAAAACAGTTAACTAAAATTCATTGAACCCTAGGGATTATATGTGGTAATGTATCAAGGTTAATTTCTCCATTTTAATGATTTGTTTGTGGTCATGAACAAAGAAATTCTCATTGGTAGGATTATCATACTACTGAAATGAAAGGTACTGTGCTGGCCATGAGCTTCCATGTAACTAAGAAAACTTTAAAAACGTGTTTTCTTATCCATTAGAAGTCGTGTCACTATTGCACAGGTGATCACATCTTACCTGGCAGGTTGGTCTCGGTTTGTAGGGTCCAAGGTTGTGAAAGAATAATGACACCTTATCTCGCCCTGCAGTCCATGAAGCACCCTCCAATGCTTTGGAAGTGATCAGTTGGGAGGACATTTCCAGCTTGGTATCAGCTTGCTTTCTCAGCATCTTGAAATCAAGGCATGTGGTGTCTTCAGTAATAGGGTCTTACTCTCTATTTCTCATGGGCAAGCAAAAAAATTGACCAAAGCTTGTTCTGTTTGCAGGTCTGGGGCATCCCTGACCCATTTCTGTGGAGATATCCCATACCTGGGACTGGGGACTATGTTTGGTAACCTGCTGCATCTCTGAGAAGCACCTGCTAACCATGCAGGGTAACTCCCCTCAATGTAGGTCACTATGTAGCTCGCCAAGGAAGACAAGGAGGCATTTTCATAGGTACAAACCCTGCTAGATCTCAGCAGAAGGAACCACTATCATAGCAAGTGCCATACTGGACAGTGGAACTCTGAGCCTCTCATCTTAAGGGTCTTTATTGATACCTGAGCTCCTCAGGTATACTATTGATATCATGTGCAGATGATAGGAATTTACATAGCCAACACCTGCAGACCATACATAATGCCAAAGCCTAGGCATCCCTTTTCCCAACAGTACACAAAAGAATCATTTCAAACATAACTAGAAATAAATTTCTTCAATATTTCACCTTTTTCTGTATACGCCAATCTCTGCCCGCCCCCCCCAAAATCTCTACAACACAATTTAACACTATACTAGCAAAATATTTGCAAGAGGAACAATCACGAGGGTTGCTAATGAAACCAAACATCTATCAAGCTTTTCACAGTGTCTTTGGACAGCAGAAAAACATTATCAATGTCCAATTATCTGAAATTCACTCACAATCTCCTGGCTCTGGCTCTGACCTCTGCAGCACATACAGCTGCTGACTCCATTCCACTGCTGCTGCTATTCTTGGTGGCCATCCCACCGGTACTAGCATCTTCAGAACTGCTGGGTCTTCTGCTGGAACTGGGCTGCACTTTCACAAATGGCCTCTCCTGGGCTCTTTTCATGGTGCCAACCCTCAACTTCTTTAAATGACCCCTTCAATCTGGACCTTCAACTACTACTGAGGCTGCACCTTCACCAATGGCCTCTCTGGGCCTCAGCTGCTTTCCACAATCCCTTCATTCCTTCAAAGCCAGCACCACCTGGGTGAGTCTCACACATTACCAAGTCTGGCTATCAGCATGAGATATAACCTCGGCTAGTTCTGGAAGACAGCTTCTGTGTGCTGACCCTGAGGAAACGCTTTCCAGATTTTATGATAAAGTCTGGTTTGCAGGAAAAACAACTGATCAGTTTAAATAGAGACTTCTCACCTCTAAGCTGAGCTTCCACAGCAAAGGATCCTAGGCTGGTGGGAAGACTCTTCGGCCAAAGCATCTTGGCAATTTAGCATTCCCCTCCACCACTGCTATGGAGAAACATACAACCTTCTTCATAGACCTTAAACCCAACATCTTGAGCTTCAACACAAACACACACACACACACACACACACACACACACACACACAGGGGGGGGAGAGAGAGAGAGAGAGAGAGAGAGAGAGAGAGAGAATTACCAGCAAATTCAGTTTGTAGAACAGTATGCTCTGGCTTCCATTTCCTGTGCCCTGGTTGCTGCCAGCCACAGGAGGGAGTATGGCTAGCCACTGGAGCATGCCACATACACATAGCCACTCCATTTCCTTGTGCTGGGATCAGCTCCTTGATCCAGAAAAGTGGTTGGAACTTTGCTTTCTAATGCATTGCCAGTCCCCACCAAGGTCCTCTTACTTTACCAAAAGGACTCCTTGTCTTCTCAATTTTTTCACTTTCTCTAGAAATTTCTATTCTGTGGTGCTTACTTTGTTTTCAAGACAGGGTTTCTCTGTTGTAACTCTGGCTGTCCTGAAACTCACTCTGTAGACCATGCTGGCCTTAAACTCACAGCAATCAGCCTTCTTCTGCCTTCCAAGTGCTGCTCAGTTGTGGTGCTCACTTTTGTGGTGCCCTCTTTCTCATTTAATTTTCACAGCCTTCTCTTTTCATAGAGGCTTATTTCCTACCTCACTCTCCTCTTCCTTCAGGGGACTTCTACTCATTATTTTTTGCACATATATAATCTCTATTCTCTGGGAACTGTCTGATAATACTTTACTGGACTCTGTGAAGTCTGGAGCTTCTTTCTCTTCTTCCTTGTCTCCATGTTGGAATTAGCTGGTGTGATCTCGTGTCCTTCTTTGCTTTCTGCCCACCATATTGGTGCACCATTTGTAGCACTATGCTGCTATGTTGGTCAACCAAAGGAGACAAGGAGTCATTTTTCATAGGTACAAACCCTTCCTGACCTCAGCAGAAGGAGATACCTGTCCTGGCAAATGCCATACTGGACAGTGATAACCTGAGTCTCTCATCTCAGGAGTCTTTATTGACACCTAAACTCCTCAGGTGTACTACTGATAGCATGTGCAGATCATGAGGAATTTACATAAAACCAACACCTGCAGACCACACAAAATGCCAAGGCCTAGAGTGGCTCTTTCTTAACAGTACACAAAACAATCAATTCAAACATAACTAAAAATAAACTTCTGCAACACCTCAATCCTTCTTTTGTATTTTTATTTGAGTTATAAGACTGCAGGATTGTATATGACTTCTTTCTACTGCCTTTGTCACAGTTAATAATTCCCCACATTTTTATCTCTCTAGTCTCCCCACTTACCTTCCTCTGATTACGTTATGGATCAGCACTACAGGCAATGACCTTAATAATTTATTATCGCAATTACATCCTTGATAAGTGGTTCTTTCCACTAGCATATTGGTTTATAGTAAATATTCTTTTTTGAGGATTCATTACCAACATCAAGATGCATTACAATGATGAAAAAAAAGTCAATTACAACTTCCATTATTTTGTACTCTAGAGTTTGAGTTGGTTAATTTTTAAGTATAATACATTTATTATGATCGTGTGTGTATATGGTGTGTGTGTGTGTGTGTATTGGTGCATGTGTCATGGTATTTGTGTGATGGTCACACAATAAGTTTGTGGAATTTGATCTCTCCTTATACCTTTATTTGGGTTTGGGGGACTGAATCCAGGTTGACAGGCCTGTGCCACAAGTGTCTTGATCTGCTAAGTCATCTTGCCAACTCTTTGGTAGTTAATTTTATATCAATTTGACTGGGACATCGGATGCCCAGAAAATGATGAAGCATTATTTAATACTTTTCAAACGCTACTATTCTGGGCTTCTGTGAGGGTGTTTTCAGAAGTGATTATGATTTGAATTTGTGTACAGAATAGAGCAGATGATGATCCCCTAAAGGGGTGGAAGTTATCCAACCTGTACTGGGCCTGAATAGAACAAAACAACGACAGAGAGAAGCTGCACTAACTCTGTTTACCTGGCCAGTCGAGATGTCACTCGGCCTTCTGGTTTCCAGACCTCTAGACCAGGACCAACATCCACACCGTTGACATCAGCTCTCAAGTATTTTAACTGCAGTGTTGGTCAACCCTTGGAAGATAACTCCAGAGGGGCCATTGATACCACATTAAAGAGTGACAACAAGCAACGTCCTCTTGGATTAGTTTAACCAAGTGTGAGCCCGGATTTAAATACTCTACTTCTTCCCCTATGTCAGTCTGTCTATAATTTTGTATGTATTTTCCTAAATGAAATCTGTCTGTCATTGTGTGTGTGTGTTTGATGCCCATCAGTTGTGCCGGTGTCTGTTCTGAACCAGTGACTGCCTAGCAAATGGATTTGTTTTGTATTTATTGAACAGTGTAAAAAACATGGCATTGAAAGAATGAAGGATTTATTACAGAAAGCCATAAAGGAGTTTTACAAGGGTAGAAGTTACTCCAGCAATGCTAGTTGACCCAGAATAGTAAACAAAAGAACAAATGTTATCAGCCTATATCTGAATGTTGCATCCAACATTTACATATTTATTGCTATTTTGTTATTTGTTGTTTGAGGTAACTTTCAAGTTGTTATCTGTTTTCAGCAAATAATCACCAGCACATACACACATTCATTTTTCTGGGTTGTTGAGATCCATATGAGAGGAAGCAGCCATCGTTGGGGCTTGAGGAATACAGCCTACTGTTTCCAGGGGATTGTCTCCTGAATAGCCCCTTCTGCTGCTGCTGCTGGACTCTGACATGCTAACTGCTATTAAAGTCATTTTTATCTCTCTTGTTCTACAAAAATTCCATGGGGTCTTCAGTCCCTCACTACTATTCATAACAACAGTGGTGATTTTTCTAAAAAGGCAATGCCACTCAGTTATATTGGTTCAATTGAAACTCCAGAAAGAATAACTTAAGAAACATGCATAGTTAAAAAGACTGTTTGCCAGCTGCTATGGAGAAAGTTTCCCAGGTAAAACAAAACATATTCTAGGCTGCTGAGGACTTGATAGATCAGGAAGCAAATAGAAAGGGAATGTAGTTGCTAGGACTCACAGGTCTATGATTAATAGATGACAGATGAGTTTCAGTGCCCACTGTTAAATTCGATAAAATTTGATTTTCCTTGTTTTGCAATTATTGTTAGGAATTTGCTGATGCACCTTGAGAACTTAAAGGCGAGGTACCAGATATATTCTCTTCTCTATGTGATAAAGAAACTTTAATAGAAAAATAATAGAATGATCAATTATTGTTTGGTTACCGTAAACTACAGCCTAACAAGGAAACTGGCTAAGAGAAAATACTTGACTTCCATCCATGGGAACAGAACATATGAGAAATGTTTTGTTATGTGTGGGTATTTTCATGGTACCTTCTATGGGGAATTGAGGAGAACATACCTGATGCAGTCAACTGACCAGCACTGTTAGGGGCTCATGGAGACTGAAGCTGCTGATATGGAGCCTGCAGGGTCCCCTACATATATCTTATGGTTGTCTGGCTTGGTGCTCTTGTAGAACTCTTAAAAGTTAGAGTGAACGAGTCTCTGAATCTTTTACAAGCCCTTGGGACCCTTTTCCTCCTGCTGAGCAGCCTCTTCCTGCTTTGATATAGGGGCTCCCGCCCAGCCTACCTATATCTTGTTATGCCCTGTTTTATTGTTAACACTAGGAGGCTTGCTCTTTTCTGAGGGGGTGAATCTGGGGACAGAAGAGATGGGGATGCTAGGAGGAGGAAAGGGAAAGGAGTCTGGGTCAGGTTGTATTGTAAGAGAGAAGAAAAATAAATTGAATAAAAAAGAAAAGTGCTACGAAGAAATACAAATTTCACATGGCTTTGATGGTTTTCATTCACAAATCAGCTTTATCCCCCCCTTACTCAGGTGGTGAAAGCTAAGTCTCATCATAGCGATGCCATAAAAATAAATAGCAGTATTAATTGTTTGCACACGACCATCGTGCTAGTTCTAGCTGTGTGTGTGCTGTCTGCCTCCTTAAGTCCACAGTCATTCCTCTTGTCTGTTACCTCCAATTTCCCTCACACCTCTCTGAGTCATGCAGTTATTATTTCCAAGGCTTATGATTAATGCAATGACCTCCAAGCTACCTGCTTGTCTTGATGAGGCTGTCGCTGTGGGACGTATTAGCTCTGTGTTTGGAGTGACTTTCTCACATGTCCTCGGGTTCAGCCCTGCATCACTTCTCTTTCTCCAAAAGGCAACACTCAGCCCGAGTCAGAGTCATTGCCATAATTCCATGGACTTCATGACACCTCTGTAATAAATGGAAAATAAGAACGTACAAATCAGCCTCACATTAGTCACCAGTCCACAGGGGAAATACTAACGCTCTGAAAGTTGCTGAGTGCACAGGCTGTCCTAACTTAGATACGGTAGTTCACTGGTGCCCTTGTTTATATTCTGTGGTTCACCACCTTGTACATTGTGGTTTATTTTGTTCTTACTTATATGTATGTCGATCTATTGCCATATTTCAATTTGTACCAGCACAATGTGGGATAGGATATTTAAAATATAGTCAAAGGGGTTTATTTCATTCTTGAATTAAGGAAACAAACACCAGCCTCAGAGCTACCAAGCTCCTGCATCATTCTCTGTGGACCAGATCTTCTCCCGGCCTCCCAAAGCGATGCTTTCATGCACTTCTTCTTGTCTCATGAGCATCAGGCCCTCCTGCTCTCCATAAATGCCCCTTTTGACTCTTCTTTGGACTCAAAGTCTAGAGCAAGCCAAAGTAAGACTTCGTTGACATATATCCATTCCCTGCTAGCAGGCCCCTGGGGTGTCTCAGGTCAGGGAGGGGGCGCGTGTAGGTGAGCACACGTGTGCGTGTACAGGCGGAGGCCAGAAGACAACTCAGGTGTTCTTCCTTGCTCTGATTTTCTTTGGCTTTTTTCTCTCTGTTATTTCTCAGACTTGTCTCTCTGTATTCTCTCTGATGTTTTCTTTGTTCTTTTCAAGGACGCTTTCACTTCTTGTCTCACTTAACTCTGTCACCTTGACTCAGCCTAGGGTCAACTGACCAGGGACTCTCAGTTGAGTGATTGCCTGTGGGCATGCCTGTGGGTATTGTCTTAATTATGAATGGATGTGGGAGCACCCAGCCCACTGAGAGTGGCGCTAACCAGAGCTGGAGGTCCCAGGCTAAGAAGGCTAGCTAAGCATGGCTCAGCAAGTAGTGTTCCTCCATGGTTTCTGCTTCCATTTGTGCTTTAGTTCCTGCCTTGACTTCCCTCAATGATGCACTGTATCCTGTAAGATGACTGTACATTTTCCTCTCCAAGTCCCTTTTGGTCGTGGTGTTTATCACAGCAATGGAGAAAATAAATAGAATGCTTCCGCTGTGGGTTTCCAGTCTCCTCTTTATTTGGAATAGAGTCTAGTTTTGCTTCTGTGACCCCTCACCAACTATGATGGTATCAGTTTCTTGTTATTGTCGTTATCAGAAGTTGTGTTATTTTACAGTTTCTGAGAAGAATACATTCCATAAAGTGAGATTTCTAAGCTTTAGCCTACAATTTTCATAATTTGGACATTTCTATTTGTTTCTAATTTTCCTGAGTTTTTAATAGAGCAGTCGCTGGTATTGTGTATTTGGCTATTTAATTTGGCTTGACTCTACTAGAAACAATTTAAGATAGATTTAGAAATAAGTGTATATAATGAAAAGATATAACTTGTGAGAAAATTCTCAGTACATATGCAAAACTATTTCCTCAAACTTAGCATTTTACACTTCTACAGAAATATTTTCTAAGAGTATATATTGAACATTTACTAGAACCAGAGCTTTTTCTACTTGTATAAAACATACTGTTTTACTAATATAGGCCACCACCATTGCCTTTGGTTGCCTCCAGAAACTGAAGACAACACATGATTGCTGAAGACACCACACACTTTGAACACAGAACTTGGAGGCCTCAAGCTATAGTTGACCTAGAAGTTTCCTCCCTGAAGACTAGCTCTCATCATACCCAAAGACGTTATGTAAGCTTCCAAGAGAGAAAAGCAAGCTGTAAAGCCTATGAACCTCAACAATGGCAAGCATGGTAAGATAGAACCAAGCTTGTAATATTGGCATTTTATGTCTTGGGAGTAACCAACAGCCATCTAATTGAACCTAAGGCCTGCTCAATAAGTAATGCATGCCTGATATTGTAACCTAGTCAACTACCTGTGGCTGCTGAGGTCATGGATCTTAGAGGATATTCTACTACTGACATTTCCCTAAACCAGTATGATTCCCAACTGCATTCTAAATCCCTGTCTTTATATCAGCAGACGTGTAGCTTTCACCACTCATCAATGAAGCTACATTTTGCAGCAGACAGAGACCATCACAGAAAGCTACAACTAATCAGAATGCAGATATAACTAATCAGACTGGGTGGTGCCCAATCCCAAATAATATACTTACAACATATTCCCTATACTTAAGGCTCAGGGAACACTGCAGAAGAGGGGGACAGAAATATTGTAAGAGCCAGGAGACCAAGATATCTGCTGTGAGATAGTTTCTTCTATATATGGCGGGAAAGCTGTGCCCAGAGATCTTAAAAATACTGTCATCTAAGCAAGACCTACACAATGATAGCACTAGTGACATGCCAACATGGATGGGTGAATTCTCACAAGCCTCCTCCCGCCTAGATAAAGAGCTATAGGAAATTAAGGCTGTTAAAGAAAATAAGTCAATCTTTTTCAGGGACTAGCCCACTGATAAGTTTTCCAATACACTGGGGTCAATCCTAAACACACATACACATAAGCAACACCAAGTGCACTCTCAGTTGTGTGTGTGTGTGTGTGTGAATAAAAATTAAAGAAAAAGAGATCAAACATTTGAGAGGGAGAAGGAGGGACACATAAGAAATTGAAGGAGAAAGACAGAAGGATGAAAATTATGTAAATACGGAAGTTATGAATGAAATTCTCAAAAAATAAAATAAACACAGAAATTAGTTTTATGTTTTATTTCTCTATGTGCGTATGTACATGTTCATGTAGAACTTTGTATGTAGGGGTGTGTGTGTGTGTGTGTGTGTGTGTGTGTTCAGGTGGCAGCCAGAGTGGCAACAGGTGTCTGTTTTTATTGCTATGACTTTACTTTTGCAGGCAGAATTTCTCACTGAATCCGCAGTCACTGATTTTGCTAGACTGATTACCCAGTCAGCTCCAGGAATCCACCTGTCGGCCTCTGCAACTCCTAGCACTGGCATTACAGATGTGTACCACCAACATGCCTGGCTTTTTATGTGGGTACCTAGGACCTGAACTGAGGGCCTCATGCTTTCACAGCAAGCACTTAATTGACTGTGCCACATCGCCAGCCCTCATCTCTTTTCTTCACATTTTGTATGGGTTTATAAACGGTTTCATCACAGCCAGCACCATCCTGCCTTGCCATCCTCATGTTTCCTGTTGGTCTCGTTAATCTTCCCAAGTTGTAGTTCTTCTGCTCTCACTTATCTTTTATTTAAATTACCATACTCACTTGTCAGTGGGCACATAGGCTGATTTGATAGCTCGGCTATTGTGAATAATAGTGTATTACAAATGAGGCACGGGCCTTTATTTTGCATGGCCACATATACTTCTTCAAATGCACACCCGGGACGGGTATGGTTGGATTTGCTTCTCATTTCCATATTTCTAAGAAAATTGGATGTTTCTCCTGTTCAGTGACTGCTGACCCAGGAGCAGCCTGCTCCAGGAACCCATTCTTTATTTTTTTTGACATTTACGATTCCTTTTTCACTACACTTTTAACCATCTCTTGGGGTGGAATTTTGATTGCTTTCTTTTAATTTTAATGAATTTTTAATAAGCTGAATGAACGACATCTTGTTTTTCAAGATTTTTTTCAATTAACCTTTCTTTTTATTTCTTATCTTGCTGGGTTTTTTTTATTGGGTATAGTTTTTTTTTTTTACTTCAGTTTCTTGACTTTTATTGAAGACCTATGACACTGCTTGTCTGTCACACCTGTGGCATGTGTCCCTCTAATTGCTCTTACACGTTTTATGTCTTCTTTGTTTTTGTATTTTTATTGAAAATGTATTTTTTCATTATATTCTGATTACAACTTCTCCTCCCCAACTCCTCCCAGACCCTCCCTACTTTCCCACCTTTCTTGTTATTGCTCACACCCTTTCTTTCTCTTATTAGAAAGCACATATCTTAATAAAATAACGAAATAATAATAATAATATAAAACAAAAGCAAACAGAAAAAAACACAAAAAACTACATACAGATATCACAATACACACATCTGTATGCACAGAAAACCCATAAAAACAAAATTAGAAACCATAATGTGTAAGCAAAAGATCTGTAATGTACATCTGTAATGCCAGTGCTAGGAGTTGGAGCGGCCAATGAGTGAATTCCTGTAAGTTTTTTTTAAGGCTCAGACAAAGCATTATGAGCATAAAGAAAAAAGAACCTCCAAAAACATCATTGAGTTCATTTCATCTACCTCTGGGCATGGGGCCAGCCCTCATGTGTAGTTTGTATACCCACCCAGCATGACTCTGTTGGAGAAAACTAAATTATTCTTTTTGTGAACAGTTATCCATTGGAGATAGCTTCTGGGTAGGGATTGTGTCCACTTCCCCTCTCAGCACTGAACCCTGTCTGGCTTAGACCTGTTCAGGCCCTAGGCATGCTGCCAGTGTCTCTGTGAGCTAATATGTGCATCGGTCCTTGTTGTATCTAGAAGGCCTTGTTTCCTTGGTATCTCCCATCCCCACTGGTTCTTACAATCTTTCTTCCTCTTCTTCCACATAGTTCCCTGAACCCTTACAGGAAGGATTTCATGGAGACATCCCATTGGTGACTGAGTGTTCCAAGGCCTCTCACTCTCTTTACATTGTCTAGTTGTGGGCCTCTGTATTTGCTTTCAACCACTGCAGAACGAAGCTTCTCGGATGATGGCTGAGCAAAACACTGATCTATGAGTATAGAAGAATGTCATTAAGAGTTATTTTCTTGCTGCCTACCCTTAGTAGAACAGTAGTATTTGCTTTACCTCTGGATCCCTGAGTTATATAGTCTCAGGTTCTTGACCACTCATGTAGTGTTGAACAAAGGTTTCATCTCATGGAGTGGGGTTTAATTCCAATCATAGCACAGTCATAGAGCATTTGGCTGCAAGCAAACAAGCTTTCCTTCTGACTTTTTCAAAGTTTTTCCCCACTGAGCAAGATTTCAATGAATGCAGACATTATTCTATGACTTTTTAAATTTGCATCCATAGAATGACTGAGTTCCATTATGTCTCAGCCATGGAACAGATTGTTCTTTTTAAAATTTTAACTCTTTTTTTCTAAAATGCTTTATTAAAAGTATGTCATATTTTCCCCATTATTCGTTCATCAAATATCTATTAAATACCTGTTTATGCCAGGCGTCTTGATCATCCTTGAGATGAATGTGAACATAATTGGTGAAAAAAATGTGCGTTCACAAATTTTAAAGAAAAACTTGAGCACCATACTTTAGCATAACACATTCACCTTTATCTGTAAATACACTCTTCTATGCTGAATATTGTATTATAATCAGTTTTTTACATACTATCAAATTCCCAGAGAACACAGGATTTATAGCAGACTGATAGTATCACATATGCTTCATCTTATGTTTTGCCTAACATAAGATCTGTTTAAATAATGAGTCTTTCCTTGCTTTTCATTTTTAATAATGCTATAATTATTATAACTTACTGTATAAGGTAAATGCTTCATTTACTTCTTTCATGTATATCTTGATCCACTTCCGTTATTAATTACAAAAGCACAAAAGTAATGAATTATTCTAGAAAAATACTCAAAACTGAAATGGTTGGGTATCGGAGGCAGATACTATCTGACGATGAGTCGGTTCCTGTAAGTTGACAGAAACATTCCTGCAGACTGACTAATGTCATCATTCCTCTACTCTCCCAAATGCACTGAGGATCATAGTACTTTATGAAGTCAGATAACTTAGTTTCAAATAATCATGACCACCATAATGTTCTTTGCATTCTATTGTCTTCACTGATGTGGGTATATAATGTTCATAGTACCCTGTGGGAATCAAAGTATAGATACACACCCCGTTCTCATGACAGCTTTTCGAGGATTTATAGGCTATTTCTGAGTCTTGCTTGTTCTAGCCTACAGCTCTGCTCCATGTATTCCTGGAAAAAATATCTTAGGAATGAAAGGGATTAGAGGACTCCTACTGTACACTCTGCTTCTGGGTACTAGTTTGAGCTGACTTTACAGGGTAGCAAAGCATTTCTATCACTTGAGACGCAGAAGAACAAAGCGGCTCAGAGTTGGTTGGGCGAGACTGGTCAAGCATTATCTCACAGCTGTGCAGAAGTCGCTCTACGTTTCCAAGTCTCAGTCTCATATTGGTCATCGAAAGGAGGAATGTAGAAATTTTTATCAGATATTATCAGTTTGAGAATCAGCGAAAGAGAAGGATTTGAAGAATCTGACATAACTATGGACAAAAGGCATTCAATAAAAGTATTCCCTCTCTCTCCTCTCTCCCCTCTATTTCTCCCCGCTCTCCTCCCTTCCCTCTCCTCTCTCTGCCTGCTGCGGGCAGATCAGAAGGTTGAGCTCTCAGCTGCTGTTCCAGGGTGGTGCCTGTCTGCTTCCCACCACGATGATTACGGACTAAACCTCTGAAACATCAAGGAAGCCCCAGTTAAATGTTTTCTTTTATAAGAGTTGCCTTAGCCATGGTTCTCCTCAAAGCAGTGGAACAGCGACTCTACAGACCCGATCTCAGGTAATGGGAGTTTCTGTAGCTTCCTACGCATGATTTTCTTGGATTCATGCCAACATTGAAAGAAAAAGCACTTCCTACTCCAAAAGTTGGGCACATTTTATTCCAGGCAACTCCATTATGTTTTTTTAAGAAAAATACAACAATTATATGGGCTGTACATTAACTTTCAGGAAGGAAAATCAACTGCTTCTGTGATTTGGTGTCCTCGGGATAATAACATAGCTATGTCATTAGTGTATTTGAGTGTAACAGACGGAATAGAATTTGATGGACAAGTCTTTAATCCCACGTAACTAAGCAAAATACAATAATATGTATTTCTTTTGTCATCAGTCAGTCACTTTGACTCCATTTTTATTGGGATACATTTCATTTACCCTGCTGTTTTGTTTTGTTTTGTTTTCAGGTTTCAGAATGTCTCATTGATGGCAATACATACAGAATGGCTTGATTGGCACAGAGAACTGAATACACTTTGAGATCTCCCCACATGATGACCTCATAGAACTCTTTCTTGTTTAGTTTTAACTGTGGAGGGAATGGATCTCCTAGGAACTCCACCCACAGATTCCCTCCAGAAAACTTGAGGAGGGAAGGGTAATGTTAAAAAGTTACCCGTTCACTTTAACAAGCTTGACTTTAGACCGTTAACAGGCACATGGGACCCCACCCCTGTGCAACTCCTTTGTACCTTGTTATCAGACAGAAGTAGGTCAGTAAACTTTTAATGATGTCCTCTGAGATGCGGTTCTGTGCTCAGGTATAAATATCGACTGTGTTCTGCTCTCCCGTGGGGGGAGATTACCAGGCCATGAGATAACAAGCAGAGAGGGAACGGTGACTTCCTGTGTTGGCTGCCTCTTTGGAAGTACCTTGTTTTACACGGTCAAGAACTGAAAACTGGGAAATCTTAACAGATCTTTCGTCAGTGTACGAAACAAGCTGAAGTGACATATTGGGGCAATGGATGCATGAATTTTGGAGTTCATTCAAACATAACAAAACTGGTTCCAGCTCTGTGACATAGGGTAGTGCCCATAATTATGACAGAATGTGTGTAATTTATTGATCAAAACATGTATATAATTGTTTTTATTAAGATTAACTGCACCTCAGCAACATGTGTTTAATGATTCCTTTCTGAGTAACAAAAAGTATTTGTTTCCAAAGTGGTTGCTTCGTTTTTCATTAGTATGCAGCATGAATGTGCAGTGATGGCAAACATAAATTCGCATCTGGTCTCTTGAAGACTTCTTTTTTAATTTTTGTTATCTGTGCTTTTTAATTTTCATACAATAATATATAAGACATTGTCCATACTTACCTACTCTCTTTTCATATCCTATGTCCCTGCTAATCATCTTTGTTTCCCTAGAAAATTCAGCCCCTACTTTTGTGTCATATATGTGTATATATAATCTTATGTATCTACATAAAATCTAGGAATTACAAATATGAAAAAGCATATTGGCTTAACTTGCTTCATATGATCATCTACAGTCAAAGCCATCTTCCCGCAGACAACCTCTTTACAGCTAACAAAGAAAATGCCATTGTGTGTATGTATATATGTACATACATATAACATTCTTTTATTCATCTGTGGTAGGACATCTAGGTTTATTCTATAACATAGCTAACATAAATAGGTCTTCATTAACCATTTGATGAGGAGGAATCTCTGGGATATGGTTTAGAGTTCCACTGATCAATGATAACCATAGACTCATCACTGATGACTCTCTAATTTACCCCAATGTAGCCATTTCTAAATTTATTGGGACAGAGCCCTCCCCTTTCTATGATATTATCTCTGATATCTTTGTTATCAGTGTCTATAAATTTTCCCTACCATTAGAATATTTCCTTTAAAGCTTTCGGAGTGCCTCCGTTTTGTGCTGTCTCTCCATCCTTTAGCAAGCCCCTGTACTTCTTTACCTAAAGAGTGTGAGGCAGTTAGAAATGGTTGCATTGCATTTCTCACACATTTAAAGGGGATAATGTGTAATATTTACACGAAGAATCATATTATCTGAAGCATCAGAGTCTAGAATTAGTATTTTTGTGTTAGTTGGTTGCCTTCAACCTGAAATCCATTATTACCCTTGGCAACTGATTCCCCTTAATTCCCTTAATCTTAATCGAGATTTGTTGAATAAATCATCCTCTGGAATGAGAGAAGTTCTATGTAATGTGTATTATTAAAGTAGTATATTTAATACTCAAAATAAATGAGAATATTAAAGTTCAGAAGGAAAAATTTGCATGGTCTCTTAAGGTAGATGTAAGTAAGGCAGATCTGGAGGTAAACATCTCATTTACAGTTTAAAACTGTACATTCATACTTTACAGTAGAGGGTTTCTGCCTCTATTAGTAAGTGAAAAAGTCTACAACCTTCTCTTCATTAAAGAGTACCACACTGGAAAACCTTGTCCGAGGTTTATTCAGTGGTTTTCTCATTTGATAAAGCACCTGGTCACAGGGCTTCCTGTCCACTTCCTTTAGGAAGCTCAAGCATATGCGTGACATTGTCAGGAGGAGGGTGCTGCAACAGATTCATGAACAGATAAAATAGATATGTAGTGACTTCTTTCACTATCAACCTATACTTGGTCATTGTCCTGTATATTTACCTACTTATTCAATTAACAACTTTGAAGAAAGTCCATAGTAAAATATACATAGAACATTGTCCTATCTTTCAATAACTATTGATCAGTAGTCAAGATCAAGGGTATAAGGTATGACAATTTTTATTTGGGAGATTTATTATCTTGGTTTTATTCTGGTCACTATAAACAGCAAGTTAGGGAAGATATGGTTGATTTTGACCCACAATTCCATGTTACAGTCCCTCACAGCAGGGACATCAGAGCAGGAACTTGAAACAGCCCGTCATATCTCATCACAGTCAGGAAGAGAGAAATGAATGAATTTATGTTCACATGCTTGCTTGCTTATGCTCAGCTCAGTTTCTCCCCTTTTGCAAGTCCCTCCCTAGGAAATGGTGTTACCAATCAGCCAGCTACATGTTTAATCCTGTTACATGTTTGATGTGTGACAAGTAACACGTAGACTCTGACCAAATAATTTGGGGATTTGGGTTAACGACACTCATTTTTTTTTAACTGTCCAGTTTTGCTTTGTGAAATAGCAATACGCCATTAATAAGAAAGGTCTTATGACATAGGCAACTCTGAGACAACTTAAGAGTCTGACAGATTATCTCTAAGATCCATTTTTAAAATCAGTCTCCTCCTTCTCCCTCCATCCCACCCTTCCCCCTTCCCTGGCATTTCTATGATTTCACATACTTGGGATTATTTTTCTTGCTCAAAGATATAACTGGACTTTATATTTCCCAACTGACCATTCAGTCTTAGAGGAAAGAAACCTAGCCACAGAATTGGAGCAAGTGTTAACCTCTGTGAGTCTTAGAGTCTTTGCCTGTAAATTAACAATGAGATCATATAACTCTCAATATTACCATGAAATTTTAATCAGAAATAGCATGATATGAATATACTACAACACCTGGCATGCTGGCTCTGAATTTAAATTCTCCAATTTCTTTTTCTTGTCAACTTCATTTTGTTTTCTTTCTTCTCTCTTATATTCTCTGAAATCAACTTTCCACTAAGAATTTAAATATGAATATTCCCCAAAAAGCTATGTGTGTATGTTGCATAGTTCAATGTACATCACCCAATATTATTGAATTACAATTTGTTCTAGAGGAAGCAGTGAAATATTTTACCAAGATTATGGTATAATTACAAGTCAGTCAGAACAACCACTAAGTAAAAGCAATAAATACAACTGCAGGAGTACTAAAACCAGAGGCTTGCTTTCATGAAGTTTTAAATGTTTGTTTTTTCCGACCTATAAAAAGGCCAATATTTAGCTAGAACTTATTCCTACGGCCATACTATATGTCTATGACAGATATGCATTCTGACTGGTATGAATAACATTATTAAACATTTTTCATAATACTACTGCTTTTCAGTTTTTTACAAATGTGTTTTAATTGTGGCAGGTTATGAGAATTCTTTCACTAATTATCTTTAAAGTGCATATGGGAACAAGAGTATAGGCTGGTTAACATAATTTCTTTGAAATTGCTGGCTATGCATAGTTTCACATAATACCAATTTTTTAAAACATTTTACACATGCTTTAAAAGAATGTACATTTTATCACAGTGGAATTTGTTTTTGTTCAAATATTTTACATTATTATAAATCTCTGCTTATTGTCTTAATATTCAAGAAGGATTTAAAGTTCATTATATTGCTTCCTTCTTATCTGTTGAAAGTCTTTTGTTAGAAAAGCTAATGAACAGAATTCCACGACTCTTTGGTTAAATTCACCTTCTATCATAATGCAACTACCCATTTATTAGGAATAGTTTTTATTTAGCCATAAATCCTTTAGTTAGTAATTAACATAGAAATATCAGTGTTCAAATAATTTGCCTAGCATGCATTTTATGTCTTTTAGTTCAACCTTTTTTTTTTCTCATACATATATATTTCCTTAAAACATACAGATGGAAGTAAGGTAATGTGCATTTTTCTATAGTTGTATACTGAATAATATACTTCTTTTAATGTAATGTAATGTATTTATTACTTTCAAAATAGGCTTGGCCTACTTACCTTGATTGTGGTTGTGTCTATAGTGTGTTTGGACTCAATAAAATGATTTACTTCAGTATTTTTTTGGATATTTGATTTTTGTCTGACCCTTGAATGATTAAAAATAAAGATTATTTCTCCCAAAGAGCCTTTGAATCTATGCTTGCAGAGAATAAGGAGGTGATACTGAAGTCTTATGAGCTTTAAATTGCCCCACTTTACTTTGTGAAATAATAAGCCATTAATAAGAAAGGTTTTGTGAGCTTGCTATGATAACAAGTAGCGACAGTCTTCTACTTTAGTTTTTTACCCCATATTCAACAGCCACACATTCTTCAGAGTTAGATAAGGGAATATTCTCTGGCACTCAGTATGACTCCCTCAGTGCAAGTGAGGTCTTCATTGCTCAGGTGGGTGCTAGCTCATATGACTGGACTGTTCAACAAATAGAAACAATCTCCAACATTTTATTTCTATCTCCCAAATCCTGTATCTCCTCAGTTTGTTGAAGAACTTAGCTCAATGCCTTTGGTCACTCACTCTCCAATGGCAAGCTTTGTCAGTTACCAGCTCGGAGTAGTTGTGTTGCTGTTTAAAGCAGAAAGGGTGATCCCACATAGAGCAGGACACCGCTCAGCATCCAGGAGAGTGTGCTGTCACAGCGCCACCTAAAGTGGAAGAGGTCACAACATAAGCTGCGTTATTTGTGAACTTTTTCATTTGTATTCTCATTATGAACAAATGTTCAGAAATGCTATCATTGCTGAGAAGCAAAACCCTCTCCCCTTCGTTATAATGAGCATAACAAAGGAAGCAAAAGGTAAAGCCTTAGCTATGACAGAAATACTTTTCTAGAATCACACATCGGGTGGTCCATGTGTTTATTTAAAAATATTTATTTAGCATTTATTATGTTTCAGACTCTGTTACAAATTGGGCTATTCTAGGGTAATAATCAGACAGGATTCTATCATCAGGAAATTTACATGCATGTTAAATACAAATAATGAATAAGTGAGCAGATAAAGTGACTATCTTAGATCATGTACTAACTGATAAATGTATATTTCCTGTTCATCCATAGTGCACCTGCTGCAGATTATAAAGTGTTTTGAAGAACACGTTTTGCCTATTATTTTCTAAACATTTAAGAGATTTTTCCCTCTTGTTAGTCATTACGAAAACATTTTCAGCCTTCTTGCATTTCTGCAACAGTGTGTTCTACAAGTGTCAATGTGTCTCCTTTCGGCATTTAGAATGAAAACCTACCTGTCACAAAGGCAACCAAAATATCTTTAGTGGCTTTGAGTTTTCACGTGGCACTTTGAGCCTTTTGAATTTTGTGTTTATAACAACTTCAAATGGTGAATCACGTGACCTAAATCACCAGTCATGCTTTATCAGAGGTCTTCCTTCCCAGCATGTTCCGAACAGCTGCCTTTACATCTTTGTTCCTCAGGCTGTAGATGAGAGGGTTGAGCAGGGGCGTCATCACCCCATAGAAGAGGGAGATGAGGGCCTCGACCACACTTTGATTTCCTGCCCCAGCAGCAGCGTTAGACTTGGGCTTTGCGTACATGAAGAAAATGGTTCCGTAGAATATAATCACCACTGTCAGGTGGGCAGAGCAAGTGGAGAAGGCCTTCTGTTTTCCTTCGGCGGAAGGGATCCTCAGAATCGTGGCAACGATGAAAATGTAAGAGACAGCAATGACTAACAAAGGAACAGCTAGAAAAAACAGGTTTGACCATGCCATGCTGACCACGTTCATTGAAATATCTGCACAAGCCAGTTTCAGAATGGCCAGAATTTCACAGACAAAGTGGTGAATGACATTATTAGTACAGAACGGTAATTGCACTATGAGAGATGTCTGCACCAGCGAGTCAACAAGTCCAGCAACCCAGCATCCAACTGCCATGGACACATAGGTACCCTTGCTCATGATGGCAGGGTATCTCAGTGGGTAACAGATGGCCATAAAGCGGTCAAGTGCCATCGTGCCTAGAAGCACGCATTCTGTGGCACCCATGGCAAAGGAGATAAACATTTGTACCAAGCACTCAGGGAAGGAAACTCTCTTCCTTACGGTCAGAAAGCTGCCAAGAATTAGTGGGACGGAAGAGCTTGTGTAGCAGATATCCAGAAAGGAGAGATTACAGAGGAAGAAATACATGGGGGTGTGCAGGTGAACGTCACAGATGACTACCGAGATAAGGACTCCGTTTCCAAGCAGAATCATCAGATACATGCACAAAACCAGCACAAATAAAACTGTCTGGAGCTTCGGGTGGTCAGAGAGCCCCACCAAGACAAACTCGGTCAACGTGGACTCATTGGCTCCCTCCATATTAGTATGCCCGTCCTCCAGCAGAACTCTGGGAATAATGGAAAGAAATCTATGAATGCCATAATCATTGTCTTTGTTGCTGCTGGCCTGTATTTAGATGTCACAGTGTAAGAGTGGGAAAGTTAGTTTTTTCAATGCTATGAATTTTTAATTAGGAATTTTCATTTTAAAATGTTTTAATTGAAAAGGTTACAGCTGTCCCTCACCCCTTTCCTTCCCCAGCCCTTCCTAGCTACCCTGCCTTGAACCTCTTTCATACCCACTAACTCTCAAGTTGATCAGCTTTTTTTTTATTGTGTATGTTACATATATGTGTTTGTATGTGTATGCACAAATATATGTAAGTACAATCTGCTGAGTCTATTTTGTTGTGAGTGTGTGTAAGTTTCTTACCACGAATCTAGGCCTTGAATAAGGAATGCCTGCCTACCTGAGTCTTCTCCATTAAGAGAGTGAATCTTTGGATCCCAAACATTTTTATTGCCACGTCTACAAGTTCTGACTTAATTGACTGGAAATGAGTGTCTAATAGCCTGGATTTGGTGTACACAAATCTGCCCTGTTGGGTATTAAATGTCTATAATACAATGTTTCATCTCCATTTATTATAGTTATTAATAGATATTAATCAAATAAATCAGTGGGTTTCACAGTCACCTTTTCTTTCCATTCATTATTACTGTTTTGTTTTTTGGGTTTGTTCCTTTGTTTGTCTCCTTTTTTGCAACCCAGGCTGGAAAGCACGAGATAGCTTGGGCTGACTTATGGAATGTTCAGAATTAATATCTTATAGAAATATTGTAGTATAGAATCTGAAAAGTGTTCATCAAGTGTTCAAACATGATCATTTAAACAGACATATCAAATATCACAGAGCATGGGGGTCAGGTATAATCCTAATAGGAAGGTACACTAGTGAACTAGAAAGGCTTTTTTCTGCATTAAAATTGGTTAAGGGGCCAGGGAGACAGCTCAGAGGTGCCTGCCACCAAGGCTGATGACCTGAGTTCCACAGCCAGGAGCCAAAGGGTAGAAGTACGGGTCTAGCTCCTGCAAGGTGTCCTCTGATGTCTACAAGTACACCAGGGCATGCGCGCGCACACACACACACACACACACACACTTAAAGAAAACAACAGCAAAAGCTGGATAGAATCTATTGGCCAGCCCTGGGAATGCTTCCTAGCCAAGCTCTTTTGAAAAGCTGGCTTGATGGCATTGAGTATGACATTGCCTGTGGCTAGCGACGGCTTGGATGTTTGTGACCTCAGTCAGAGCTCTGTCACATGGATCTGCACCTGCAACAGTTTTCCGAAATCGGAAGCAAATGAACTAAACATCCTACAACAGCATAAACAGATTACTTAAACTGTCAAAAAGTGATTTATGATTTATATAGCATGACAAAACATAGGGAGTAAAGTAGTATTTCATCAGGATCCATGTGTTTTTAGAGATAAATTTTTAAAAAAGAAATTGTGCGTTTGAGGAGACAATATTAATGGAATCCGAGAGTATAGGTAAGAATATGAGGCTTTTAAAAACCATGGAAAATAATTCATAGAGAAGCAGAAAATAAAATACAGAGAATGACTAACAATAGCCCATGTCAAAAAAGGCACAGACAGATTTGAACACATGCAAAAATGAAACAAGACATACATATAGGGTGCATTTTTAAGGACCACTGATAAAAATTCAGTTTTAGTGGAAAAGACATTCATAAATGTAAAAATAAAGGAAATTTGACCACTACACCATAAAAACAATAAATAATGGATTGGGGGAGAAAGAAAAGCATTAAAAGAAAAAAAATAAATCAAAACTAGTTTAGAACAGATGTTTTAAAAACTACAATTTGTAATCTAGCTAAAGAAAAGGTCATAGAGTGGAGGGTTGGCCGGTAATGCCAGAGAATGAAAAGCAGTTCCCAGGGTCAATGGGAGGCAATGTTCACCCAAGAGAGTCTGTGATCTAACTGGAGGTAGCTGAACATAGCTGTCTTAAAGTCTTAGAGTCTTAGAGTCACTCTGCTTCTGTTCAGTGTGCTGTCCCTGGGAGAAAATTTCTTCTTTGGACTCGGCGCCCCCTCCTGGTGATAAACTGCCTTGCTCATAACACATACCAAAAACAGAGTAAGAGAATCAAGGGGTTGCGCCCCACTGACCTTACTGTTTCTTATGGTGGAGTGTGACACTCGGCTTTATAGCAGAACTTGTGAGCAGTTGTGAATTTCTCTCTTTGGAGGAGACTGGTCTCTTCTTGCTTTAGAGAATCCATTTGAGTGTGGATTCTCTAAACCCACGAATTGAGGATTGTGCCGGAGCACAATATGATCTTTGGTAAAATACCTCGATGGCAATGCTCTCTGGTGAGAAATTCTTGTAGGAAACTATTTATTTTCCCCCAGAAAGCCTCCGAGTGCTCAATGAGTAAGCACAGACAGACTCAAAGAGTAGGAGGGAGCTCGTGGAGAAAGGACTAGCGAAGGATTTCATCACACGAACCCCAGGAGCTGAGAGGCACAGTCTGAGGCAATTGATTGAGGCTAAAGTGTGACCCCTATGGCATCTAGACCAGAGACAATTTACAGCAGGAGTACAACAGTCAAGTGAGTAAGGAAAGGAAGGCTGACTTGCAAATTTATGAGGTACATTAAATGTAATGTTAAGGGATTATAATGGTAGAGGCAATTGGGAGCCTCTGAAGTTTGACCAGGGGACATTTAGAATGAAAGCACCAGAAATAGATTATCATGGGGCCATTCTGAAGAACTGTCCCTTTCTCATCACACTCAGCTGTGGGCTGCAGGGCTGCTCTCATTCTTCGGGGCAATCGTTTCTTAGTTCTTCAATGTATAGGGAAAGGGACTCAAAATTCATCTACTTTAGGCAGTAGAGACAAAGTTCATTTTAGGTCAACTTGATATCAGAAGTTTATATTTTCCTAGAGAAAAAGACAATCTGTCTCTTACCTATGAGTTTTCAGCTCAATCCTATAAGTGAACAACAAATGTCTACCTAATTTCAGCTTGGAGGTCAGGCTAAATCTTTGTTGGTTTCTTCACAGCTAGGTCCTGGTTGAAATTGAGCTATTAAACTAACTAATGTCAATCACACACGAACCACTTTCATAATCCCTGGGGTTTCCAGTCTCTTTTGAGTGTGAAAGTCACTTCTCCAGAAACCCAGGGAATTAAAAATCCTATAGGTTAAGTTCAGGGTCAAGTGCCCTGGGCTCATAGGAATGGAATTCTTTTGTTACTCGTGGCTATTCCATTCTATTTTTTCCTTTAAAAGAAAGACTTTTCCTGCCCAGGTCTAGCCCCACTGTCTCCCAAGAAGCAGGAAGTTCATCAAGGTATTGCTCACTGGGGAGAAAAATGCCCCTGGTTTTCATATAGATCCCCGGTATCTACTGGACACCATAAGTTATCATGTCTGTGTGTGTGTGTGTGTGTGTGTGTGTGTGTGTGTGTGTGTGTCTAGAAGACTATGTGCTGAGCTTTATGGGTTCACATATGGCGCTAACAGAGGCTCATTAGCCTGGGCTAAGTTTTGATGTGATCACTTATGCTGAATTTATGGTAGAGTGTAGGAATTTAAAACACATTTGAATCTTCCTTGGGTCATAATTAGTTGGAGTTAAGAATCTCAGACCCAAAGTAATGTTCCTTGGCAAATAATAAACAAGAATAAAGACCCAGTAATTACAGTAATTCTGGCTCAGGGACATCCAGAAAGTGTTTTTAGAAGAGGTAGTTTATGTTTATTCATATTTACAGAGAACTGTATATATAATATGAATTCATTCACATTCAGATAAAGGAATCGCATTTTGTCATAGTTTGAAATAAGTAGTCATTGTGACCTATAGAAATAATATATCTCAACTACTAAAATTTTTTTAAGATATTATAGTCAGAGATCTAATCAAGATTGTATTGTGGTTTCACAAATTTGGGATGGAAAATTTTTTTCAGCAGTTTGGAGTGTACTAATAGTGTTCAAGTTACCCGGATACTGAAGAAAAGAAATAATACCTGTTTCACATTTTTTCTAGGTACCAGACAAGGGAGCCCAGTATTCTGTTTGTTGGAGAAGTAGGGGTATAAAACAAAATAAATGCTTTTATAGAGGCAGAAATGATGCTGGAAAAGAAATTGAACTTGAGTTTAGAGTTCACAAAGATCTTCTTTTTCCCCCTCTTCTTTAAATGACATCAATTCTTACCAAGGACCTTTTCTGTGGATGAGCTCCAGTGTTCTAAACTGCAAATCTCTCTGACACCAAATGAAGCAAGCTCCATGAGTGGGAACAAGTAGATGTCTTCTCTTAGAGCATCTAAGTTGATAATTTCTCCATAACTTCGAACTCAGTAGTCACAGAACAAAAAAAACAGAATATGATAACCTTTCCCAGTTAGAGTCAGGTTTGCTCATTAATAGTCATTTTGTACTATGGGCCAATAGCAATGTTCTCCATTCTGTGTACTGCCAGGAAGCAGGGAAGGGACACGGTACGAACAAGACAACAAAGGCTGTGCTCTGTTATTATCTTCAGTTTCTACTTACCTGAAGTTTATTCCTCAGGTAAAACCAGCAGAAGAGCCTACTTAGAATATTCTCACTCTCTTACCCAAAGATTCTGCCTCAATTTTAAAAAACAAATATAAAATGGGGCAGAGTTTCTTGTGGGTCTTTGTTATGATCTAAATGTTTGTTTTCATTTTAAGCTTCAGAAATATCTTCCAAAGGGCCAGCCATTAGCACGTGAAGACAATTTAAATCATTGTTTAGGTGAATTAGGGAGAGATTGAATATTTGTAACAAAGTTAGAAACATAAACACAGAGAGTGGAAAAACTTTCCAAAACTCCAGGGAGAATGTTGTCAGACCCAATTATCTCTTGTAATTAGTATATTTTTGTGATAGGTATTCAAGTGCCACATTAGTAATACCACAGTATTAGAAGATTTGAAGCAATCTTATCTATTGCTCACAAACAATAAGCAGAAAATCTCACATAAGTATTGTTCTAAATTTATCTAAAATTCTCACAAGATTATTAGTATAACATATTCATTTGAGTAACCCATTCAAGTGCATAACAATGTCCTCAGAATAGTCTAGTGAGTTCTAAAATTATTTCTGTTCTATAGATACAGATTCTGAGATGCTAATGATGGACTCTTGTTGATGGTTTTCAGCTGGCATGTGAGAGACAACATATTTGATCCAGCTGCTGTCCCCATATCATCATGAGTAGCACTGCATCATCTCTCACCGAGAGTCAGACAGACATACACGGATATACAAGAGACAAAACTCCACAATCCAACTTTAAAAATATAAAAAACAAGAATGACCCATGCTGAAGGAACGGTTGGCACTTACACATGGTTCAACAACTGATCCTTCAGAACTCATGAATGCAATACACCAATGTAGGGTTGAAGACAAAAATAGATGTCTCAGTAAGCACGACCACTTTACCACCTCTCCATATTTTTATTTTTAAAAATATCCCAATCATTTATGTAATACCAAACTATCCTTTTCTACCCCTGTGTTAAATTTGACCACAGGATGACCTGTGAGAGCTACCTCATCGACTTCTTGCCATCCCCCCTGCTGTTATCATCAAATTCAGTCAACTTTCAGTCAACCTGCTTCTTTGTATATCGATGCATATGATAAGCCCAGTGTGTATTGTGATCCATAGCTGATTTTACTTGCATTCATTAACTAAATAATAAATTAAAATTAACATAGCATATTTGCTTTTAGCCTTTCATACAAATCCAGAACAAGTATCTTTCTGAGCCATGAGCTATTCTTTTCTACATGAACTCAAGGTTTTGAGCCAAAGTAATCTTCTTGTCATTGATGAGTCTTCCTGCATCCTTTTTAAAATCCCTCTACTGTGGGCTTCGTTGTGGCAAACATAGGAAACTAGTACATGGTCCATAACTGCTTTTAGTCTCCAACTCTTTATTCTGTTGACAAGAATAATCCTTACATAGTATTTTCAGTTTCTAAGGGAAACAATGGGATGTATAAAGCTGCATTGTTTGTCTGCCTCCTCATACTTTCTCACCTCTTGTCTCAGGAAACATTCCCAAAGAACTAATAAAGTCTTCCTTTATTAGTCCTTAGCCTTTTCTAAGTTCAGAATGAGACTTACCCCATTTTGACTATCCTCTTCAGGATCATAGAATGTTCTGTAATTTCTTATCTCACATTTAGATTCCTTTTTATCATCCAATCTTATTTTTCAGACCATGTCACCAGGTCCTATTTTACCATCAAAGAATTGACAAAAATGTATACCATATCATTATTGTTAGTATCCAGTTTCTCTGAAGATAAGTAACATTATTTCTGCTCATTGAGCAGATTTATCTTTCACCATTTCAAAGTGCAGCTAATAGAGGTTAGTTGTCAGCTTTCTGCTCTTGAGCTACCAAGAGTAGACATTCAGCTGTCTACTGGGTATCCTTTCATAACTTGTCATACAGGGGTGAATATATGTCTATAGATGAAGGATATCTTCAGATAGATCAAAATACAGACCAAAGACATAGCAGGAATTGTCATGAGCACTATGGATGTCCCAGTTGTCCTGCCATTCATAATCTTTAAATTCAACTGTGCATCCTGTGTACTCCTCTTTGTCACTAGAATGTTCTTCCCATGTAGTCCTTAACGTGTATATTAAAGTTCTCAAAATAGCTTCACATTCTTCCATAACAAAAGGAGCTTAAAATAATTTTCAACTGGCCAACTATTGCTTTCCAAAAGGCATAAAACTGGAATCTTCTTGTGGTAATTGTTCTTACCAAAATCCCAATGGCTGTTGCAAGGTAACAGTAAACAGTTTGCTCAAATGCATCCATCAGTGTGATTAAGTGCTTTGATGCTTCTGCTTAAATCTCATAATTGAGATTTATGACAGCCAAGGTATTATTTTGACAGTACCTTTGAATATTTTCTGAAGATTTAAGGGTACCTCCTGCTATTCAGAGCCCTACTCACTTTCAGATTTATAAACAGAAAACATTTCTAGATATCACATTTGCCTTCCTCATAAATCAAACAGCTCAATATTTAGTTTTCTCTTGTTTTCATTTTGGAGCACACATAGCTCTTTTTGGAGCACACACAACTCTTATTCTATGTTTCTTTTGATTGTTTGAGTAATAAGCAATAATAGGTTAAACAATTCCTGAAAGTATTTTCATTTGTAATTTTCCTGTGTTTAAGGAAGGTTAATCAATCATTCCAATCAATCATGCCCTGATAGTTATATTATTCATAATCATTCATAATTCAGCATTTTTAATATTCACACTCACTCTTCAGCATTATATCTTCAGAATAATTATTAATAGCAATTTTCAATTGTTTATACTCACTCACCTTCCCAGACTATGGCAAAAAAAGGAAAACTAAAATAGTTTCAAGGACATATGACAACAATTATTTATTAAATTCCATTTACATTTGCTTTGAATTTCTTCTGAAATAGAAATAGAAAAGAATATATTGGCTGAATAAATAACAAAATTCTATACTCTTTAGCTTTTTGTACACCTTAAATTATAATTATCATGACAGTAGTGGTTGGGGATCTTGGAGTTCCACATCATTTAGGCACCAATTTTCAACAGGTAATCTCCAAACTTCATTGACTATAGGCCACACTGGGCAACATAAGAAAATTGTTAGTATTAGTGCATCTCTCTTAATTAAAGCAAGAAGTATTTTTATGAGTTCCAAATATCAAACCTTAACCCGTGATTGCATTCAGGTAGTGATAAAGGCCCCTAGGCAAGATAGTCTATCAAAAGGATAAAAAGGTTTTGCATGAACTAATTCTTTGGGATGGAAGCATCCTCCTTTCGGACATGAGATGCACTCCTGGAATGGTTTATGGAAGGGGTGTTTAAAACACATAAACAACTTTCAGTTTTATTTCTTAAATGTTTTATAACTTTCATTTTTAAGCTCATAGTTTGAGACTTATTTTTACATTTAATTTACCTGTAATTGGATTACTCTATCCCTTTCATTTAATTCTATTATATTTTAATCTCTATTGGCAGGATTAATTAACAGTACTCTGAGCACTAAAGTCTAGAAACTCCACCTCCAGGCAATTTCACAGAGAGAAAATATGTTCTGGGGACCTTTGCTTGGATCCCAATATGAGAAGCTGCTCCCAGACTCACTCAGAATCATAATCTCATATTTTATCTCATACTACTGTATGAGCTACCGGTTCTGAGGTATTTGTAGATGTTTTAAATCTTATTACATTTATTTATGTGTGTGTGTGTGTGTGTGTGTGTGTGTGTGTGTATGAGCAGGTGGGGAAAGCTGAGAACAACTTGCAAGGGTCAGTGCTCTCCCTCTATCTCATGGGTCCTGGGATCAAACTTGAGTCATCAGGATTGGCCTCTGGTGCCTTTACCTCATGAACCATCTCTCTGGCTCATAGAGTTTCTTTTTTATAGATTATCACACGATGTCTTAAGTTGATCTGATTACAATAAGAAAGTATGATGTGGCCACTGTTCATTCTTTAACTCTGTTTCTGTAAAATAGCTAAAATTTCTTGAAATTTCATACATAAGTACTATATTCACATCATTCCTACCTTCCCTTTCTCCCTCTCCAACTACAGCCACGTCTCCTCCCAACTACTCTCAACAACTCTCAAATCCTGACCACATCTTCTATACTTACTCTTTTTACACATACACACACCCTCCTGGGTCCATTTGGTGTTGCTCTCACGTACCTGTGTTTAAGACTGAGTGCTTGGGATTTAATAACCTATTTAGGGGCTCGTCCATGAATAAAATAGATTCCCATTCTTTCAGTAGCCATTGATTAGCTCCTCATCTAGGGGTTGGGCCTTGTGAAAACTAAAATCAGAGCGTTGTTATAAATCTTCTGAGTTAGAGACTGTGCAAACAGTAAGATAAAATAACGAAAATAGTTGTGACTTTTTTAAGGATGGTGGTGGTGGTGGTGGTGGTGGTGGTGATGTGTGTGTGTGCAAAGGTCAGAAGACAGTCTTCAGGATTGCTGATTTTCTGCATCCACTCTGGGATCAGAGAAGCTGGACTCAGGTCATCAGATTTGTGCAGCAAGTGCTTTTGCCAGCTGAGCCATCTTGAAGCCTGAAACTAGTTGTTTGTTAAGACAAACGAAAGTGTCCAAGCTTTCTCTGAGGTTAAAAAAAAAGATAGAAAAGACTTAACTAGGTAGAATTACGAATAAAAGTGAAGGCTACTCAACTGATACCACAGAAATACAAAGAATGACAATCCACTCTTATCCTATGAACACCTATATGCCACAACTGGGTAATCCAGAAGAAACCAGTAAATTCCTGCCCAAACTAAGACAGGAAGAAATAGGAAACCAGAACATGGAAAAACAAGTAAGGAGAATGAGCCAATAATCTCAGCGCTCCTCTAAAAGCAGGCCTGAAACCAGAAGTCTCCACCAGTGCATTCTATAAGGGGAGCTGCAGGCAAGTTAATGGCAACCCTTTTAAAGCTTTTCTTAAACACTGAAGAGGAGGGATCGTTTCCAAACTCATTTTATGGCATCAGCGTTACTCTCGTTCATTCCATGTTCACTTATCCATCGGAACACGTTCACTTGGTTTACTTGTCACAAGGACTTTTTGGCTTTCTGACTTTAATATTGCCTTTCTTCTGAACAATCAGAGAACATTCTCCCATCATCAAATCCCATTTTGGAGAGTTAAGCGAGAGGTCTGCATAGCCTTGTTCTTTCACCTCACTTCTTTCTATGATAAGTTCACTAAGTGACTCTCAGCAGTGGGAACCTTTAACCACCTGGGTCAAAGCAAAATGCTGCAGGTTCTTTAGGACACTACACAGACAACACACAGCTCCTTACACTCTTAGAACACAGTCTTGAAGATAATAAATACTCAGAACTGTTGCTAAATGCAATTATGGCTATGAGCATATTTTATGACCTTTAAGACTGGTATTACTACAAAAATGAAGCATATAAAAAGTAATTTAAAGTATTCCTTCAGTACCATTATCTGCTGGGGATCATTTGACTTTAGCAAATAAAATAATGTAATATTATAAATTTTTTAAAACATCTACAATTTGCTTGGGAAGAAAAAGAAAAAATATTTATTTTTATTTTATTTCCATCATTTTGGTAGACATTTGAAGGCTATATTTTATTCTTTCATTTCAATTCTGAAATATTAATGGAAGTCTATTGTACTAAGGTAATGGGATTTCCTGCCATTTTATTTAAGCTGTATTCATCATAAAGTATATTGTGGACTTATGAGAAATATCATTTTCTCACATAAATATGATCCTTGTGTGTTGTGTGCATTTAATGCAATCGTGTCATGCATGTGCTAGACTTTCCCATCACATGAGTCTAGCAGCATGCTGGTCACCTTCCTTTTTCTTCATCATGTGTCAGTCTACAGATCTCTATATGAAACTGAAAACAGAGTCCTGGAGAGGTCAGGGACTCTAAGTCCCAAAACTGATTGCTGCTACTATAATTGATTCCAACTTGTATCAGATTCCCATTCTGCCTTTTTTTACCCTCTAGCTCAGGAAGGAACATAGAAAAATACAAAGAAAGAAACTAATCTTCACCACTCTTTAGGAGGCCTTGAGAGAGAAAGAGATAAAGGAAGAAATGTTCACTGCCCCTTTTGGCTTTCCTTAACTGTCTGAAGATTCAAGGTCAGGAGCTGCTAAAAAAAAAAAAAAAAAAAAAAAAACTATCATCTATCAGCCCAACCCACCAACTGCCCACTGCCCACTGCCTCCTTTATTTTCTAAGCAAAGTTCCCAGAAGTCCAAGCAGCACGCAATGGTATTGGATGTGCCGAAGTCTCATTGTCCTATAGATCTATAGATCTACCACCAACTTCCTAAGCTTTCTTCGACCTTGTCTGTTTCTTAAGCTCGTTTATTTAGTTTATATTTCCAGTCATTGTTGATTTGTATATAATTTCAAGTCCTCATGTCACCTGCATTCTATTGACCAAAGTGTCTACTTTCAAGGCCACAATAATACCAGTTACTTCAGACTCTGTGTCTTAGAGCAGCTGTATTTGGATCCCCTGTTAATTGTCCATCTTTGTCCGCTGGTCCTGTTTCATAGTGGTCCTTGTAATTGTTACTAAATGTCAAATTGTACGTAGAAAAAAAAATTTTGAGATCTCCGGGAGAACTTTCGCTCACCGCGATGATTTACTCTGTCTTCGAGAAGCAACCAAGAGCAGGGAAGATTGCCTCATACCAAAGACAGGTTTAAATAATTTAGTTGGATTTCAGACAGTGTAAGGCCTACTTGGACTCTGACTCTCCTCCTGTTTAGAGTGTTGTTCCTCCATTGCTGCGACTGTGATCTTGGAGGATTTTTTTAAGGATATTTTTCTTCATAGATCCAGTAATCTAATTTCAGATTATAAACAGTAATGGAGTGCCTAAGTCTCTTCTAGTGTCAGTCCACTGGGAATCACAGCGAAGGACAGATATTGATGTTGTTATTCCATTTATAGAACCATGAATAGTATCTCATTTTTAATGTTCTATTATTTGCCTTTTAAAATAAAACAGGATGTTATAGCCTTAAATTGACAACAACAGAGATGATGTCTGGAATGCTTTATAAGGAAAAGCATTCAAAAGTATTATTTATAGAAGGTAGAATAAATGAAAATCTATGTGGAATTGTAGACCCATCTGATAATTTTAAGAAGATATTTAGCAGTGATATTGAGTAAGACAGTATTTAAAATTGTTCCCATATGCCTATAGAGATGTCTCCACTGTATTTTAATATTGAGGATGATTTGTAGGTCAAGGTATGCACATTCAAATCAGATCCTCCATGATACAGTCCTCACCATAAAAAACAAAGGCAAGAGAAGCAATTCTCAGTGAAGTGACTAGCATGTAAAGTGGAAAAGCACAAAGTTGTTTCATTTAGACACCCATTATTTAATTTTAACAATCCTATCATATTTAGATGAATTTGTTATCAATCTGTTCATAATTTTTAAGAGAAAAGGAAAGGGGCAACCAGGGGATTGAAAACTGCATACTGAAAACTATAAACACAGACAAAAAGAATAAAAACACAAATAAATAGAAGGATGCCTCACGTTAGTGGGTTGCAAGAGTTAATACTGTCAATCACCGGGGGCACTTTTACCAGGCACTTAAGAAACTGAACCTGCCACTTCAGTTTTCAATTCCTTCAAAAGTAATTAGAACAGAAATTGATGAAAGGAAAATTTACTTATTTATGGTATGACCCAGAGCCAGAGAAGAAAGCACCTCGCTCATCCTCAAGGCCTCGTGTGTAGTGGTTACAATTTTATAGAAAAGGTGAAACAAAAACCATGAAATAGCACAATGACTTGGCTGTGAGGTAAGCTGTTGGAACTCCATTAAACCTCTTCCTGGAAAAAAAAAAATGCCTCCTTCTCTGGTGCAAGGGCTTCATCCGATTTTCTTCCAGGTATTGGATTTTGGAAGCAATTTCAATTCTATAGGGTTTATGTTTTAGGGTCCCTGTTATGTAATTCCAATTCCCTGTCTTTGGAAATGTAGGATGTTGTGTAATTTATTGCTGGACTGATATGAAAATTGTCATAAATATGCCTCTAGCTGAAAGAAATATTACAGGCAGAATACAAGATAGAGCCAGAGTTAAAAGAAATTCAGTTAGGCTTGGCTGGGATGAAACATGAATCACTGTTTTTCAAAAGAGGCAGCAATAAAGGAGGGAACGTAAAGAGGAAAGAGAGAAGGCGGGCAGCAGCCCCATGCAGGGATGCCACAACTGAAAATGTGTTCACCCTCATACACACACGTGCATTTAAATTAAGCACGCCAAGGATCATTTGAGTGTGCAACAATTTCTAAATGCCAAAATAGATCAGCTGCAGACACACTCATTAGCTATTTACAGGAATTCTAGTTTTGCTTTGTTCTGTATTGGGACTCATTGGGTTGGTCCTTTAGTTTTGCAGCTGAAGCGAGAGTCTGTGCTAGGGAAGATTTGGGGTTCAATAAGATGCTCGATTTATGGGGCTGGAAAGATGGCTCAGAGGTTAAGATCACTGGCTGCTCTTGTAGAGGATCTGGGTTCAGTTCCCAGAACCCACATGGCAGCTCACAACCATGTGTAATTCCTGGTCCAGGGGATCTAGCACCCCATTCTAATCTCCTTGGGTAATTTATGCATATAGTACACATATATACATGCAAGTAAAGCACTCATACACACAAAATAAAGTAAATAAATCATTAAAATGAAAAGTTCTGTTTATTACAGAATCTTCCTGAACCAAATATGCCTTCTCACATTTCTCAAAAAACCCCAATACCAAGAAGTGTGAGGTTTCTCAAAATGGGGCTGAACAACACTATATGCATTTTCTGGATGATCTGTTAGATTTCCTTCCAACTCAGAAACAGGGTATATTCTTCTGATTCTCTACAAGACCATTGCGTGCCATAGGGTCAGACACCCTCAGTACCTCAGGTCATGGTCTTGATATCTAAGGTTATGATACTTACTATTTTAAAAGAACTAGTTCAGTTCCTAGCACCCAGATGGTAGCTCATAATTACATTTACCTCCAGTTCTAGGGGATTCAGGACCTTCTGGTTTCCATAGATTCCTGTACACAAATGGTGCACATACACACACTCAGGCACACAGAGAGACACAAAAAATAAAATAAATAAATATTCTTTAGAAACACCCCAGCTAAGACCCTAATCACCTAGAGTCACCCAGAATGAGCCAAAGGGAGCATTTTTCTCTTTTAATCAGATTCTATGAATCCTCAAATAGATAAATCTCTAATGACACTATTGGAACTATCAGTCTTTAAGTTTCCAACAAGCTAGTTATCATCAACACTGTAGGCTAGTACTCAAAATGACATACAGTGAGTTACAGTGAGTCAGAATACACTCTCAGGTTGTAAAAGAACTGGTCAGATAGAATTCTTCCTAGAAGTCACCAACCCAGCATAGACTTGGTATACCTCATACCTACAAACTAAATATCTCCCAAAATTTATTCAAATTCAAATGCAAGCAAAAAAAATTTCTAAGAATCTTAGCCTTCTAAATTTTTATTGCACAGTGGCAATACTCCACTATTCAACCTCCAGATGGTGGAGATTGTCTCACATCTGTTGGCACTGCAAAGTGACACAGGGAAGTCCACAATAGCTACCACACTTCAAATATGGAGATCAAGTATAACACAAATCCCAAACACAAATGCCAAACCGTTATTGCAAGCCAAGACATTATGGCAAAAAAGTTGAGACTGAAAACAGCAGTATCAAGACTAACATACAAAGAAGCAAAGAGGTAACTAGAACATGGAAACCTAGCTCCATGTAACAGAACATGCCCCAGAAAAATCTGGTTTACAGTGTAAGACAGGCAGGTACTATGTAAGCAAACCATATGGACTCATGAGCTTCCTGCTCAGCAGTTTTGAGCCTCAGCTCACTAGTCCAGTCCCATTAACGGAAGTGTTTCCCCTTTCTTAGTAAACTACCTCTTTTTCTATTTCTAATCATGCATCCTTGAACCAATTCTTTGACCTGGGACACATTAATCTTGAAACATCAGCAGGTACCCTCCATGCACATATTTGTGCTTTATACATTGTGCCTTCTGATCAGGGTGAAATAAAATGTCAAAGATGTATTACTTTGCAGTTTCCTGATGGCTAAGGTCGTTGAATAATTTTTTTCAAGTAAATATAATTAGGGTTAATTTAGGCCATTCAGTTCTTTCCAAGGATAAGGACTTGCTAATTTTATGGTTATAAAACACAAAGATCCACTGGCTATTGCTTTTCTTTTATCACAAGAATAAAAAGACACCGTACACCAAGGTTTTGTCTTGTACTAAATCTAATTTTCAGTTTTTCTAAGGTTAATTTACTATTCAAAATATTTATTAGAATAGAGTGCAGCCGTAATTTAAGTAGTTTGCATATAAATTTGAGAAAAAACAATACAGAATAAATTATAAAAAATAAAGGAAATTAGACCAGATCTAAGGAATAGATGTGTGTGTGTGTGTTTATGTGTATATGTTTCCACAAAGAAAAATGAAAATTCCTCTTTAAATGTCACTGAGCATAAATATAAACACCTTGAAAAAAAGAACAATTCTGGGTTGAAAATGCCAATTGCATAAAATTGAGTATTAAATATGAAATACTTTATTGCATGTAGTAAATATATTCTCAATACATACTTAATTCATCAAATATTATTACATATAAAAGTTATATAAAATTTATCTACAAATAATACATGCACGTTATATAAAGTTCCTTCCATATTTGAATTCATACATATGGTGACGAAAGTCCAACATTGTCAAAGACTTAAAGAGTCAAACCAAAAAGATCAAAAGATATTCAAAGGATTTGTAGAGAAAAATACCCTGAGGCAACACATTTAAATAAGCCTCTCCTAGCATACATGCCCTGCTTTAGTCCCTCTGATTTCAACCATTCTTACCTTGTTTCTTCAGTGTCAGCCATCTGGAAGCTCTCAAATATATTGGAGATAATCCTCTTGGTGCCTTTTCCCAAACTCTTCCCTCTGCCTAAACCTCTTACTCCAATGTTACCATCAATATGGTGTTTCTGCTGACTATCTTCTGAACTATTAAGTCTCAAATGCCAACTCAAATGTCAATCCCAATCCCTTATGCTGATCTCATTCTTTTTCCAATAATCTTAATATTTCAAAAATTATTGTACAAAAGTAAGTTGCTTTTGATGGGTTTAGTAGCATCATATTAGCCCTGTAATACTGAAATTTATGAAATTGTCAAAACATGCTCATGGTGCATACTGTTAATCACAGCCCTCCAGAAGCAGAGATAGTCAGATTTCTGTGGGTTTGAGGCCAGCCTGGGCTACATAATGAATTCCAGGACAGCCAGGACTGTATAGAGGGACCTTGTCTCAAATTACCAAAAAAAGAAGAGAAGGAAGAGAAGAAGGAGGAGGAGGAGGAGGAAGAGGAGGAAAGAAGGAAAGAAGAAAGGAAGGAAAGAAGGAAGGAAGGAAAGAAGGAAGGAAGGAAGGAAGGAAGGAAGGAAGGAAGGAAGGAAGGAAGGAAAAGAGAAGGGAAGGGAAGGGAAGGGAAGGGAAGGGAAGGGAAGGGAAGGGAAGGGGAAAGAGGAGAGGAGAGGAGAGGAGAGGAGAGGGAGAGGAGAGGAGAGGAGAGGAGAGGAGAGGAGAGGAGAGGAGAGGAGAGAACTGAAAGGAGAAGTGGACACACACCCCATCCCTAACCCAGAAGCAATCTCCAATTGATAACCACTTCTAAATGATAATTTAAGTGCATCCAAAGAAGTCTCACTGGAGAAGCAAACTACTCTTAAGGATAGAATGCAGGCCCACCACATGGCCGACAGATAATGAACTCAACAGCATCTTTGGAGGGTCCTTGTCTCACAATGTCATATCATGGCTCTTTCATTTTTTTAAATTTTATCTTATTATTTTTTATTTTAATTTAATTTTATTTATACATTTCCCTCTCTTATTACCTTATGGGTCCTTTACATGTACATGTATACTATGACTTCCAGTTTAATGTTTTTATAGGATTTTGATGATACAAATAACTGGGTCTGTTTCTTACGCCTTCTCTTGGGCTCTTTTCCTTTTGTTTATTTTGTCCAGTTCCCATGTGTTAGATTTTGTTTTATCTTATTTTATTTCATAATTATCCTATAGAAGCCTGTTTGTTTTCTAATGAGATACAAAAAGGGGGTGAATATGGATGAGAGGGAACGTGGGTCGGGACAGAGAGGAGTAGAGGGAAGAGAAACCATAATCAGGATATATTATGTGAGAAAAAATATATTTGCAGTAAAAGAAAATTTAAAAATGTCAAACATGTCCCTTTAAATTGATCATATGAACTTTTGTTTTTTCCTTAAAGCTACAGAAACTTTGCTCTGTCCACACAGGGAAAGAACAAACCACTCTTAAACCACAGATGCAATCCTACTGTAGGGAAGTACAGAGGACACTTGTTGAGAAGAAAGCTTCAGCGGGAGCAGGAGTGGCATGAGTCAGGGTAGTAGGGGGTAAGAATGACTAAAATCCATTAAACACGTGTGAAAAAAAGTGGAAGAATGATAAATAAATCTTTAAAATTTGAATGCACATTTATATTTATAAATGCCTTGGAAATAATTTTCAGTGAAAAACATCAATCGCATAAAAGTAGATATTAAATACGGAATAGTTTAAACTATGTATTAAATATGTGTACTGGATATGTATCTATAAGTCACCAGATACTATTGCATATGAAAGCCACACAATGTATTTGCAAATTACACATATACATATTATATAAGGGTTTCTCAGTATTTGAATTTATACTTTGTACAGTTCATAGCATTGGGTTATCTTATAACAGACAGAACTTTCAGAATCATATAATATATGTACAAAAACCAATGTAGCGATGATATAAAAACAGACATAAAATTCTTCAGAGCAATTGAGTAAGACGAGAGCTGTAAATGATGCATTGAGTTTAACTCCCTAGCCCTGTCCAGAGCTAGTTTATATTGAGTTGAAGACTCACTGATTTAGATGAGTGGATAGCGGTAGCAGGCTTCGTTTCAAACAGATTTGGGTAAAAAACAGTAAGAAAATAAGCGTCTAGAAAAGTCTACTGTTTGATGGACTTTGCTGTTTTCATTATTTCAGGATAAAGACTGTATTTGTACATCAGGTGAATAACACACCGAAGATACACCTGACACTGAAGATAAACACCCTCTGAGTTTCCCTGGATGGTGCCTCAGTCATCTATTTATCTGTCTTCTAGTCTTATGCCTGCAAATGTTCTTTCAAAGATACCCAAGTCTAATCTCATTAATTGGTCCTCCACACGAGTGTCTGTGTTAAATTCCACACTCACTTCTTTTGCTCAAGGGACTAAGCAATTCTCTGATTAAAGTAGGAAACACCTAAAACCTTGCATCCATTCAGGACCACACCTGAACACGCCTGATCTCTTCTAGAGTACCGTGTCAGGCAATCATTGACTTCCCAAACCCAAGTCAATATTTCACCACCTGGCTCCAAGTTGCACTTCCATGATCCCCGTTATAGCTCCTTCTTCTCATTGCGACTGGGTACCTGGTCAGAAAACTCCAGATTCACAAAACCTAACTATGTAGTATCTAACCTTACTTAGGAAGTGATTTTTACAAAAGAGTGAAAAACATGTTCTTTAAATTACACGATCTACTAGAATACTTTATAATCTCAAAGATAAAATGTTATTTTCATGCTATAAATGTGAAACATCCATTTTTGTAAAGCAAATGCTATCTCTATGGAAACAGAAAGAAAAGGCTTCAGGCTTTCACAAAAAGTCTTTTCTGTAAAATTAATGTTAATGTCAAAGCCACCTCCTTTTATGTCCTAGTTAACTTCAGATCTTCTCCTCGTTTAGGACACTTCTATGATTATTGATTAAGCATCAATTTGAACCCACGGGGGGTCAAATTAGATATGCTAGTGGGGCACACTGGTATGAGATGTCATGACTAGAAACTTGAAAGGCAGTGCTATATACTAGCCAAAGTACTGCACTATTCTCTGAAAATACCTAGCATTCTGTAAAAGCTCACCTGACTGTGCTCCCATGTTAGGAAGAAACATTACTAAAAAAACAACCAAGACATTCTCAATGATATTTTAAACAAATCTTCCTAATCAAAAGGACTGTGAGGCCTCAAGCATTGTATTTACTGTATTAAAGTATATCAGTATTATAACTGTATATATGTCCAGTAATCTTGAACACATAAACATATTAGGAAGAGTAGCAAGTCATCCTCCACAGATCTTGTTCTTACAACTCTGAGAGAAGTACCTTCCTGGTCTACCACTGTGAAGATAAATGCATGCTTTAACATGCTCTTCTTTAATTAATTTTCTATTAAAAATGTGTAAGTGAGGTGTTTAAATGCTGTTTCTTTCATCCCAGAGAGCTTATGGAATTGGCTGGATTTAAATCATGTGATGGTTAGTTTGATGCCTTGGTATCAAAGATGGCCTGTAGTGAAACATAGAGTGCCTCACTTTTAGGATTCTTGGGCACAGAATATTATGAACTGATGTATGGGAACTACATTTCTTTACTATATATGGCCTTTTGTGTTAGGTTGTGAGGCTGACACTTGGATGGTCTCAGCCCTTGCCAGAGATTTAATTTACAAATAACAACAATGGAATCTAAAAGTAATTAAATGTAGGTCATGAGTGTTTCATAGTCCTTCCTCTATAATCAAAACATTAGATGAATATGTACACCCAAAGATTCTACATTTATCCTGTGTTTCTCTTAAAGAATGTGCCCAATGTCCTTTCAATTTACTGATCCATCAAAGTACAATGATCGACTTAAGTAGACTTCCTAGAATATGGCACATATTAGGACAGACTCTGCCATTCATCTTGAATGGTAAATTAGAAGTGTTCTTCAAATAGAGTCAAAACTTGAGGGAGAAGTCAAGGAAATACAAGATGTAACCTGTCTGACAACCATTGGGCCTCTTCTTCCTCAGATAGTCAAAGTCACAAAAGTATCCACTTCAAGAGATAAGGCATGAGTTCAGGTATTCTCATTAAGAATTAATAGCCTAGATAGTATTCTGAGATTTGGAAAAGCACTAGAATTTCTTTAGACTACCCCCCAAAAATATATATGACTTCTTATACATGGGAACTAGTGTTATTCTCCATCCAACCCAATATATAAAAGTTATTTTGAACCAGTAAGCTAATTTTTAAGTTTATCATTATCATTGTAATTATTTGTATATGCGTGTGGTGAGAGGCCATCCATGAACAGCACACCATGTGAAGTTAGGGGATAATTTTGTGGGGGCTTTGTTTCCATGTTTATGTGGGTTCTGGGGTGTTGTGGAAATTTATTTTTAGTTATGCTTAAAATACTGTTTTATGTACTGTTGGGTAAGGGGCTCCCTAGATCTTGGCATTCTGTATTGTCTGCAGGTGTTGGATTTCTGTGGAGGATGTTAGATTGCCTATGATCTGCACCTTAGAAGTTCTGAATCAATAAAAACATCTGAGCTCAGACACTTGGGATTCCACTGCCAAGGATGGCACTGGCCATGACTGTGGTTCTGTCTGCTGAAGACTGTCAGAACTTACATGTATGAAATATGCCTCCTTGTTTTCCTTGCTGAGTGACACAGTAGACATACTACTTCACTGGGGATCACACTCAAGTTGCCAGGTTTGCAAGACAAGTACCTTTATCCACTGAGTAATCTCCTGGCCTCAGCAAGCTAATTTTTAAACCCCTATTTTAGTTTTGTACATTTGTTATGCTAAAGCTGACACATAAAGCTGAAAGAAAGGTTGTTTAAGAACATATTCATTGATTTTATAAACTGTACCCATAAATCGTATTTATGTTTCCTTTATATCCCCAACTCTCAGCATCCTTAAAGCACCATAGGAAAAAAAATTAAATGCTGTGAAAAGACACAGCATTTTGTAACTTTAAAAAGACTGAAATTAGTATACTATACTAGAAAACTCTCCAGGGGAAAATATTGATAAAATACTTTCACATTTTTCTGTTTTGCATTTTTTTCAAAACACAGACTTTTATGTTTTCTGAAGGATTTGAAGAACAATTACTTGTAAAATAAAGTTATGTTTGTAAAAATGTCATATATGCCCAACTCTAATATTGTAAAGGAAATACAGAATTACAAAGATGTGGTCCAAAATGTCAAAGTGGTTATGCCTCAATGTGGTCTTATTTGGTTTCTTTTCTTGTTCTTTCTAGAACCTCGAACATTCTTTAAGAGTATGCAATAATTTTGAAACACTGTATCTTGTCCTTAAAATGTTAACATAATGTCTAAAAGGGCAAGAAAGAAAGTAAAATAGCAAAAATTCCATTATAAGTTTTGCATTTCAACAATGTCCGTCAGATTGACCTTTGCCAGTCATTTGCCTAAGAACCTTCTCTTCAAATTTTTTATGGCCTCTTTCACATCTTTGTTTCTGAGGCTATAGATCAAAGGATTCATCAAGGGAGTCATCACCCCATAGAAAATGGAGATAAGTTTGTCTGTAGCATCCACGTCCTCTACATTGAGGGTGTCTTTAGACTTGGGTTTCATGTACATGAAGAGAATGGTCCCGTAGAATATTATCACCACAGTGAAGTGGGCTGAGCAGGTAGAGAAGGCTTTGCTTCTCCCCTCAGCGGAGCGAATTTTGAGGATGGTGGAAATGATTAATGAGTACGAGACAACAATGAGGAGCAGTGGCATCAACGTGAACAAAGTTGTGGCCACGAGCATGATGAATTCATTGCCCGAGATGTCAGTACAAGCCATCTTCAAGACAGCCAGGATTTCACAGAGAAAATGATTGATGACATTTCCACAGAAAGGCAGTCTCATCACAAATGTAGTTTGTACTGCAGAGTTGGTGAACCCTGAAAACCAGGACCCAGTTGCCATGGTCACATAGGAATTCTTGTTCATGATGATAGGGTACCGCAGAGGGTTGCAGATAGCCACATAACGGTCAAAAGCCATCATGCCCAGGAGCACACACTCTGTGGTCCCCATGGCTAAGCCAAGAAACATCTGCACTGCACAGCCAAGGAAAGAAATGGTCTTTCTTCCTGAGAGAAAGCTCACCAGGGCAAAAGGGATAGAGGAGGTAGTGAAGCAGATGTCCAAGAAGGACAGGTTCCCCAGGAAGAAGTACATAGGGGTATGAAGGTGAGAGTCAACAATGCTGAGTATAATAAGGGTACCATTGCCCAACAGGATGACTACATACATCATTAAGATGAGCACAAAAAAAAGATGCTCAAGCCTTGGGTAACCAGAAAGTCCCTTCAGAAAAAATTCCTCCAAAAGAGTTTGGTTTTCCCATTCCATTGTATTGTCTCCCTTTCCCCTGTAAGAATTGAAAAATAAATAAATAGCATATTCTATGTTATAGCAGGTTCAAGAATATCAATGCAGAAGCATAGGATTTTCATTAACCTCAATAAAATAGGGGAAAATTAAGCAAAAAGGAGAGGGAGAAAGACGAAATAAAAAAAGCAATATAGGGAGAGAGCTATGGGAGATAAACTATCATATCGATCACCAATTCTGAGCTAAAAACTCTGCAGCTTGTTTTTAATAGCCTGTGTCACTTAGACCTCACAACACTGCCATTGTAAAGATAACAGAGCTGACGTGGTATGTCAAAGCCTGAGCTCAAACTCAAGCCTCTCTTCCTGTGGCCCACACTTAATTGAGATTTTTTTTGTGCTTGAACATAAAGGCAACACAGAATGTGTTATATCACAGTTGTGGTATAGTATTTTAAAAAGTAGATTGGGTTCTATCAGAAGAACTCAGCGGTAGCCCCTAAGTATAAAAATATCAAAAGAAGTCATTGCATCTGCAGGGACAACGCCAGAAAGAAACATAACCGCTCAGTGCCTAGATATCCAAAACCCAGGCCCAATTCGAGGGAGTCTAATAATAAGAAATTTTCTTATCAAAATGTAAATGTCTCAGGGGGCCACTATAGAATAGTAGAATTATTCTTTTCATTTTTAAAATTACCATACAGTTAAGTATCACATAGAAAATTGACTTTATAATCGTCTCATGTTCAATTGAGAACTTTAAAGCATTTATAGATGTGTGTAATTACCATCATGAACAAGCACCAGACACATAACCCTTCTATACTACCACCTTTAGTCGCCTCTTCTGGCTGTTCAAAAATCTGTTCAACATGAATGTCTTCTATTCCTAAAGTTTTAGCTTTCCAGGATCTCATAAGATAAAACCATGTTGAGCTTCTTTTATTTACCAACGCCCTCTAAGATTCATTCACGTTGTAAATGCTAAGTAGCTTTTTATTGCATGGAGATACTAAAATTATCTACCCATTTATCTTTGGAAGAGCATTTGAGTTGTCTCCACTTAGGGGCAGTAATGAATAAAGCTGCCATAAATACATGAGCCTTGGGTTTTGTGTGTAACTAAACTCACAAGTTTCTAGGGTAAAGATCCAGTAGCGGGATAATAATCTCATAAAAAGTACATATTATAGTTTGTGATAAGCTGACAGTTTTCCAAAGTGGCAGTATTGTGCTTACCTCTCAAGCATGTAAGACTCTCAGTTGCTCCCATTTTCATCAACATTTAGTATTGTCAGCAGGGCCTTCTAATTTATTTCAATGGGTATATAGAGATATCTCATTAAAAATTTTATTTATATTTCCCAACAAGCATTGTTGTTGAACATCCTTCCTTATTCTTTTTTGCCCTATTTGTATTCAATTTTAGTAAAAAGCTTGTATCTTTTGCCTGTTATAAATTTTTGCTGTTGAGTTTTCATAGTTCTTAATAAATATACACATAGATAGATAGACAGATAGATAGATAGGCAGATAGATAGATGATAGACCTTTTGTCATATATGTGATTTTTGTATATTGCTTTCCAGCCTATGGTTTATTCTCTCATTGTCTAAGGCAAGCATCTTTTAATTGATAGCTACTCAGGACTAATCAAAAAAGATCCAAATGAAAGCCTGTGACTACAGAGACATCCACAGACATGACAATTTCATGTCTTATCTCACTGAGTGATTAATCAGAAAAATATCCACTGCAATCACCCAGAAATCAGAAATGATGGCTCCAAAGTCCTTCCCCAGGAAGTCACAAGACAGTCCTTTTTTCACATTTTACCTTTAGAGACATACTCTTGTTCTGTCTGCCTCACATACTAACATATACACACACCAAATTTCAGTGATATTGTTGAACATGAGAAGAGGATTCATTGGCAGTACTCCAACTAGTTAATGAAATAAAAATTAATTTCTGGAAACAAGCAGGCACAAAATAAACTGTCTTTATTCACAAAACTTGACACAAGTTTAAGATCTGGGTTGAATCCTCTGAACCCAACTTTTAACCACCTTTTAACTACTTCTAGTGGCTTCTGGCCATAATTAGGCTATTTTTCCCTATTTTTTCCTTCTCACAATCAACTTTACCCTTCATACTTTGAGACTTGACTTCAATGTTCAAATCACTTTACAGCCACAGGATTTTGAGATGACAAATTTTTTTCTCAATTTTAACTACATTCAAGAAAGTTCTCCTGGAACAAACCCTGTAGAGTAAACTGACCAGCACTCTTAGGGACTCACAAAGCCTGAGGCAGCAGACATGGAACCTGTTGGGTCGCCCAGCTATGTCTTGAGGTTGCCTGGCTTGGTGCCCTTAAAGAACTCATAAAGACTGGAGGAGGTGAGGTGTGTCTCTCAACCTTTTTCCAGCCCTTGGGACCCATCTTCCCTTGCTGGGTTTCCTAGTCTACCCTTGAAGTAAGGAATACTGCCTGGCCGTGTTCTATCTTGTTGCACCATGTTTGAGCAATAACCCTGGCAAGACTGCTTTTTCTTGGGGAGAGTCAGGAATGGGGGTTGGAAGATGGGGGGCAGATCTCTGGGAGAGAGGAGACAGGAAGTGGGCGGATAGTTGGAAGGAAGGGTGTTGGGATATACTATATGAGAGAAGAAAATTATTTTAAATGTAAAACTTTTTTAAAAAGAAAAAAAGTTCTCCTGGAATTTTTTATTCCTATTTAACAGACACTCTACCTAGTAAGAAGTGCCTCATCCCCACAGTATAAGATTATTTCAATTCAGTTCATAAAGCCACCCTCTCTTGTTGAAAATTGGCATGTTCTGAGGAAGGGTCAACATACCTCCCAGCTTGCAGCATGTAACAGACTATCTCTCCATGGTCTTCTATTTCCAGCCTGTTCTACAAAGTTGCCCATGAGTCTGATGACTTCCTAAGGAAGCAGCTGCCACTGAGGAAGCTTTGCTGTAGCAAGGCAAATCACCTGGAAAATACTGGAAAGAATAATTTACAAAAGACATTTCTAAATTACTTCAAACCTTTCTAGCACAGTCAAATATATTTCCAAAGGGAAAGGAATTTTGCTTCTGCTACTTCAAACTCAACGGGGCACATTAAACTATTGGACAGTTCAGTTCGAGAACTCAGCACATTTCATACTGCTCTATTGTAAGGACCAGGAAATTCTCCAAAGAATCCTCTTTAGGCTCAGTAAAGTAATTTAAAGACTCCTTGCTCTTGGGGAATTTTGTAGGATTTTTTTTTCTGCCATAGGTTTAAATTGCTTTAAGGTAAAAATCCACAAAACTTTTGGAACTTCAAGAGCAATACCCTAAAGACTTAATTAGATTAGACCAATTATTTGTATCTTTAACAACCAATCAAAAGATTTCAAAACCTATCTTACCCTACCCTTTATTATTATAATTATTCCAAACTGTATTCTAATGACTTTGACTGAATCTTTGTTTAGCCTATCATGACTTATTGGTAAATAGAATTTAAGTGATATCAATTCTTGATTACTAGTAACAATAATGGGGCATGAATTTCCTGACATTACTGCAAAGTTTTTATACATACTAAACCACTTGATTCATAATTGTTAAATTTGTAATAGAAGAAAAATTAGTTTTAATGTATAAATAATCTAGAAATTATTTACCTCTTCAACTTGGAATTTCTAGGCTATTGTAAACATTTGTTGCATTTTGAAACTGGCAACAAATTCAGAAAATATTAAATTGTCCAGTGAAAACCAGACACTATCCCGCAATTCAGCTTTTTAATAACTTTTACAAGAAAATTTGTAATCCATCCTATTTCATGCTATCAGGGTATCCCAAAAAAAATTAATTTGAAGAGAAGTGTATCACCATATCTCAGAGATCAAGTCATCACTCATTTATCTCCTAGGAGGCATGGGCATGTCTGTATGCTCCGAGTTTCCACACCTCTGCCATCCAGTCGCCGCAACTACCCTCACTGTCCCCTTTTACCTGAGTTGCTTCACCCAGATAATGAGCACACATCCAGGTAAAGCACATTTAACCCAAGCTTTGCAGAATCAGAGAAAAATCACAGCTCTGAAGAGGGAACAAATCAAATCTGAGTGTCCTTTGCTGTCAATGAACATCATTGACTACCTTTAATCACAAGAAATTGATTCCCAGTCGCTACGTCAGCTCTGGCTAACACTTGGTTAAGCTTACTTCGTGTTTTAAAACATCTTTTATATTATTATTATTATTATTAAAATTAAATGTTATATTTTATCTCTCGTATTATAATGTCTCCCAGCCCCATCCCTAATGTCAATGTGTAATTTTCATAAACTCAATGACATTGCACAGCCACTTAAAATCAGATTTGGGATCAGTGAAATGGCTTAGTGGGTAAATTGCTTTACACACACACACACATACACACACACACACACACACACACACACATATACACACTAAATAAATAAATAAATAAATAGAATAAGATTTGAATTCTTTTAGTTACTTAATATTTCTGACTTATCCAGGCATCTGCTTCATTGTAGCAGATGTTAATCTTTTAATTAATGTAGAACATTTTAATTAATGTAGAACATTTTAATTAATGTAGAACATTTAATCTTTTAATCCAGCAGCATGGCTATTCTAGCAAAAGGTTACACTGAAAGATCTATGTGATAGCTAGGAAGGGATCACATCCTACAGCTTGTATGAAGGGATCCAGCTGTGTGATCCAGCTGGAAAGCAGAAAGAATGTTAATCAGCTAATCCCATTCTCTGCTCATGTTAAAGCTAGGTGAAAGGGATTTCTGTTGTTAAGACATGCAGTACATGCCTTTAATCCCACCTCAGATGGAAGTGGTGGCACATGCCTTTAATCCCAACTCTCAGGATATAAAAGGGGGCTCTTGGTTCACAGGAGGGTGTTCAGACAGAGAGCTCAGGGAGCAGATGCAGAGAATCCCCCACTATCATAAATAACAATATCAGTATTATGTGGTAGATGTGTCTTGAGAATTAAAAATTCTACCTGCCAAGCCATGTGAGAGTGAGACAATCCTCTTCGCACAAAGGAAGGTAACATCCAAAAGTATAGTTTCAGAAAGGATACTTGACTTCCTTACGGGGTTAGCAGGCCCATGTTCAATCTTATCATCTCTAGCCTCAATATTGTGGAGGTATATGGACACAAAAATGAAGGCAACACACACATTAGGACTGTTGATATTAATGAAAGTGATTTTAAACTATACTACATGACAGCTCGCACACCTTAAAACATATTATGCATTACTGAAGTAAGATTACCTTGTCCACCAATCGTCTTCCTCACCTGGTTTCTGATTCTTATGAGTAAAACATTTCACAGGGATTCCTGGGCCTGTGTCTGAATGAGATAATAGGTAAATCATATTTTATAGTTTCCACCAGCTTTAATTAATTACAAGGAATTTAGAAGTTGATATATATATGTTACTTGGTACATTTAATGGTACTTACTGTGCATTATTTAAATATAGGCATCTCTCAGGATCCACAGGGGACTGATTCCAGGACCCACCCCACCTCTAAACAGATAATCAAAGAATGTTCCAGTCCATCATGGAAACTGATATAGTATTTGCATTTAACTGCCTACTCACAACCTTCTAATGAATTTTAAACACCTCTAGGTTGGTTATAATACTTAATATGATGCAAATTTTATGTAAATGATTATTATTGTGCATTTGTTACAGAAAATGGCAAGAAGAATGTCTGTACATACTCAGAACAGATACATTTTTTTAATGTAGAATCTATGGTTGGTTGAATCCAAGCCTGGAATCTGCAAATATGGAGAATCAGCTCTGCTGTTTTCATCTCCTATCTAATCTCCATCATTGTTTCTAGAATTCTGGAAAATAAGATAGTTAACCGTAGGTTATGGGTGGTCTGAATAAAATACAGGGAGGAGAGAAAGTAATTAGCAGAAAGTAATCCTGGGATAGATAAAGGAAAGAAACTCTGAAAGGAGCCTCCATTTTACCTGGTTGTGGAAGGAATGGACTAAGAAAAGAAGGAAACTAAAGAGCCAGACTGTAGAGAGGGAGAAATAAAATGTGGTGAGAATCCCTGTGAACTATCTCCTGTCACAAAATGTCTCATTAAACTTTTCATGGAATAGAGAGATGCTCAATACAACTATTGAGTTATTTTATATTATTTAACCCTTATGGTATGTTCAACCCTGGCCTTTGGGAGTTTAACCCATTAATCATCATAAAATATGCTCCACTCCAAATATAAGCAGTTTCTTTGCATGTGTATGCAGGGTTGGGGGGAGGTGTTTTGTTGAGATAAGGTCTCACCATGTAGCCCTGGCTGGCTGCCACACTCAGCCTATCACTGTTTTGGTTAGGATTTTGGTTTAGGTATATTAAGAAACCATGTAAGTATGTATGCTGAGATTACTGAATAAGTAATGAGGCCATCACAGGGCAAGAAGGAAGCTCCAAGACGAATATGGAGAGAGTACTTCTGATTTCTGCTGGGTCCCCTGTTTGAAGTGAATTCGTACCAGACTCACATACCTCAGAGACAAGAACCATGAGCTTCATGCAAAAGGAAAGATGTTTAAAGTCACTTCACTTGTATGCCAGGCATGGTGGAACATGAAGGTGGTAGGAGTAGGTGCCGAACTTAAAGGTCAGCCTCAGTTTTGTAGCAAATTCAAGACCAGCCTAACCTATGTGAGATATGAGACCTTGTGTCAAAAAATAGGAGAAAAAGAAGGAGAAGAGGAGGAGGAGGAGGAGGAGGAAGAGAGAAGAAGAGAGAAGGATGTGGAGAAAAAAGAGGAGGAGAAAAAGAAAGTGAGGAAAAGAATCACTTGGAAGAAGTGAGAGTTCTGTGTAAATTTCATTTTCATGGCTACTAGTTGAGCTAAGTGTGCCATAGGGAAAATTCAGAGTGAGCTAGCAGCCTTTTGGGACAAACCAGCAGAGTCCTGGGTAAACAGTCACTGTGAGGAAAGGGAGGAATCCCAGGTGGAAGAAAGCCTGAAGAGAAAGCATTAAATTCTGTTTAAAACTTTGGCTCTTGTTCTCTGGTTGGCTCCTGTATCATGAATGTACAAGTTACTAAACATTAGACACATATTGAAATGAACTGAGCTATGTACTACTAGCAAAAATATCAAGATTTTAGGTTTAGGCCAACCCGATTCTCCAAAACTGAAAACTTCCAAGCTCTTCAGAACTTAATAGAATTGCAAGTCTCTGTAACATCACATTCACAATACCAAGAACAGTACATTTATTTTCTAACAAGGGCAAGGATCTATGTGGATCCTGAACCTAAATTCTCATTCATATTCTCAATTGCTTCAATTTATTAAAGGAAATTTTAAATCAAAAGAGTCAGGAAGGTGTTGAGAAATTCAAGTGTCTTACACAACCATTGAAGGAGGAAATAGAAACCCTAGGGAACTAGGCAGGTACTCGGTCCTTTGAAGCCTACAAGAAAGAAGAAAAGATAAGAGTTAGTGGCTAAAGAAGCCATGTTGATGGATGAATGACCATCCCTGGCACTTTATCAGAAACAGGCTTACCATGTCAACAACACCAAAGCCTAAGCAAGCCGCTTCTATAAAGTACCAGCCCAAGAATATCAGTCGCTTTCTTGCAACTTTAATGGGTTCCATTACACCTGGCAGTATGCAGTTTTTCCAACTAACAAATAATGTAGAGCTCTTGGGCATATAACACAGAGCCAATTAGGGGGTTGGAGGTATCCTAGATCTAACTCCTTAGAATTTGATCTTCAGTGTGATGACCCTGAACTTGACCTTCTAGACTCCAGAAATCTATGGATGCTTATCTCAAATTTAGAGAAGTATTCACCTTTTGTCTTAACACTAGAAGTCCTCACTTGACTCCAAACTGTCACTTCAACCTTTTTCTCAGTCACAATATGAACAACGTAACCAAACTTCTAATCATTCCAACTCTTAAGGTTATTCCATATCTTGCCATATGCTATTTTTCTTTGTCTACAAAATATTTCCACAAAAGACCTCTAGAATTGATTTTATCCAGTTCATCTACGCAGAAGTAGCTTTTTTCTTCTAACTCCAGCTTCTAGGGAATTTTACGTATTTCTTTAAATAGCATTTACCATTGAGTTGAAATCATGAATCACTTGTGTCTAAGAACCACCTACACTACTGTCCATCAGTAGCCAGTCAGAGAACAGTAATGCTTCAAAAGAAACAAATTCATCCCCAAGTGTCTTAGATGGTGGGTCATCATTGAAATGGCCAAAGCCCACTGAGATTGGACCACCAAAAGCTAGAATTAGGACTTTCCCAGACCATATGAAGCAGTTCGTCTTCATTTTTAATTCTCTTCCTGGAGTATTTACTTAAATGTCTCCTTTCTCTACCTTCAAAATCACCACTATGTTATGCTTTCTTTCTCACTCTATCCCCTCTTTCTCATCATCCTCCTTAATTTCCTTCAGAAAAGTAGATCAAATCCTTTTATATGAATATGATTTTATTACTGCATTTATATTACTCCAGCTAAGGTTAGAAATGTAGCTCAGTGGGTTCAATCCAAGCACTACAAAGGAAGGAAGAGAGAAAAAGAAAAGAAGGAGGGAGGGCGAAAAGAAAGAAACAAACTCCAAGTCTCCTCATTACTGTGGGCTCAGCCCAATGAGACTTAGTAATGGCTCCAGCCTACAAGGCAGGGAAAGGAAAGGAAAGGCCATAAGCAAGTTTATGTAAAACATGTTTGGCTCCCACTGTGACTAACTTTCTTTCTTTTCATTTCTTTCTTCCTTCTTTCTTTCTTCCCTTCCTTCCCTCCTCTCTTCTTTCAATATGTCCTTAACATACAGCTCTAGCACACACAATAATGGCTCTTCCCTCAGCCTGCCAAGAGCTAGAATTACAGGCTTGAGTTGAGCCACCATGTCCAGCCCTATATTTCATAACACTATGTGCTCCTTGGCCATATTTCAGCTTTTTCCATTTTATTTATTTTTAATACATCATAAATAATTAGTATGATGCCTGAGACAAAGTAAGTATTCAGAAAATACAGATGGGTTATATTATCAAATAAGTAACAGGTGACTGGATAAATGAATGACTAGAAAGCTCAGATCTTGCAGGAAATACATATATCTGAAAAAAAGTAGATAATCTGTTGCACAGTAAATCTACTATCACTGTTCTCTCAGAGAAGCCAAATAATTTTCTGAACAATTTGGCAGTAGCAAATTTCCATTCTAAGATACCGTAATCACCTATTGAAAAAAATTAGACTCAATTCTCCCTCAACTGGGCTGTCTCCACAAAGCTTCATTGTATTCAGAAGAACATTGTCAGTTTGCAACTAAAAGGAATATAGCCCTAAGGAGAAAGGCTTTATCTCTATTTCTTTTCTTTCTGTAGCATATTAGATCAGATTCATAAAGCTCTAAAATATGATTTCCTCCCATATGATCCCACTCCAAATTACTTAATGTTGAATTTATATTGTACTCTGACTGACATGGCTGTTCTTGGCTGTCAGCTTTACTACATCTGGAATTAACTAAACCCAAGTGGATGGATATACCTGTGAAGGATTTTTTTTTCTTAATTCATTTGAAGTGGTAAGAACCCACCTTAACCCAGGTCATTTGAATTGGGAGTACACACCTTAAATCTAAATCGTTTGATGTGGGAAAGTCTACCTTTAATCTAAACCCTATCTTCCGCTGGCAGACTATGTAAAGAACGTGGAGGAAGAAAGCTTGCTTTCATTGCCTGTTTGATCTTGCTCTCACTGGCAAGTCTGTTCCTTTACTGGCATTAGAGCCTACTTCTTTGGGATACTAAGCATAAGCTGAAGTACAGCTGAGACAATCAGTCTCATGGACTGAACACCTACATCTACTGGATTCTTCAGTCTTCCATTGGTAGACAGTCATTGTTGCAGTAGTTGAACCACAACCTGAAACTCATTCTAATAAATCCCATATGTGTGTATGATATCATATGGGTGTGTGTGTGTGTGTGTGTGTGTGAGAGAGAGAGAGAGAGAGAGAGAGAGAGAGAGAGAGATGTCATATATGAGAGAGATAGAGAGATAGATAGATAGATAGAGAGATAGATAGATAGTTAGTCTTAGTTTGGATTTCTATTGCTGTGATGAAACACTATGACCAAAGAAATTTGGGGAGGAAAGTATTTATTGGCTTACACTTCCATGGCACTGTTCATTATTGAAGAAAGCTAGGACAGGGACTCAAACAGGGCAGGATCCCAGAGACAGGAGCTGATGTAGAGGCCATGGAGGAGTGCTGCTTACTGGCTTGCTTCTATGGCTTTTCTCAGTCTGCTTTCTTATAGAACCCAGGACAACAGCCCAGGAATGGCACCACCCGCAATGGGCTGGGTCCTCATCAATCACTAATTAAGAAAATGCCTTACAGCTGAATCTTATGGAAGCATTTTCTCAATTAACGTTCCCTCCCTTCTAGCTCATGTCAAGTTGACATAAGACTAACAAGGATAGATAGATAGATAGATAGATAGATAGATAGATAGATAGATAGATAGATAGAATCTTAAGGTTTCTATTGCTATGATAAGACATAATGACAACAGCCACTCTTATAAAGGAAAACATTTAACTGAGACTGGCCTACAGGTTCAGAAGTTTAGTCCATTGTCATCATGGCAGGAAGCATGGTGCATGCATGCAGGCATGGTGCTGAGGAAGGAGCCAAGAGTTCTGCATCTCGATTGGCAGGCAGCCAGAAGAGAGAGACTCACTGGGCCTGGCTTGAGCATCTGAAACCTCAAAGCCCTCCTCCCAGTGACACATTTCCTCCAACAAGGCCACACCTCCTAATAGTACTACTCCCTATGACTCTGTGGGAGGCATTTTCATTCTAACCACCACAGATATGGATAGATAGATGATAGATAGATAGATAGATAGATAGATAGATAGATAGATAGATAGATGATAGAATCATTCTATCAGTTCTGCTTTTCTAGAAAACCTGACTAATACACTGATTAGTCAAAATCAAAAATATTTTCTACTTGATCCTCTTAAGAATAACATAGCTAGAAAAACAATGAATATAAATCATAAAAAGTAAATTTAATAAGATGGTATCTTCTCTTATATAGAATTATAGAATCCACCACTCCAAGGTTAAACTAAACTTTGCAATCATTGACAAATAGAATGGTTTGGATGAGAATTTTTGAAAACTCATTAATTTTTGTCTCTCATCTCCATCCAACACTGAAGAAGAAAGATCCATGTCACTTTTATCTGAATGCAAAAAGAGAAAAAAGAAATGAAAATTTTAAGAAGCAGTAACATTACCAACTATTGCAGAAGTTTATCTTTTATTACGTTTCAAATAGTTGTTTTGTGCACTGTTGGATGAAGGGCTGACTAGACGTTGGCATTTGTATTGTCTGCAGGTGTTGACTTTATTGCTCATGTGCTATCAATAGAACACCTGAGGAGCTTGGGTGTCAATAAAAAGCCATGAGATGAGACCCTCATGGTTCCACTGTCCAGCATGGTACTCATCATAACAAGTGATTCCTTCTCCTGAGGTCTGGCAGAATTTGCACCTATAAAAATAACTCCTTGTCTTCTTTGCAGAAACACACTGCAGGTGTACAGCTACAACCAACCTCTATTTTTATATTGTAACAGTAGGTGAAATTAGTCTTACACTTAGAGTAAAATACTTTTATTTTATTTTATGTGTATAAGTATTTTGCCTACATGTTTTTCTGTGTACCACCTTTGTTCCTAGTGCCAGCATAGGCCAGGGAGGGTGTCAGATCCCCTGAAGGTGCAGTTATAGATGGTTGTGAGCTGCTGTGTGGGCACTGGGAATTGAACCTGGAATCTCTGGAACAGTAGCCAGTGGTTCTTAATCACTGAGCCATCTTTCCTGCCCCTATGGTAAACATTTTTAAAATGAAGTCGTATTCACATTTCCTCTGAAAACCATGCACAGCACAGTAACATTCTTCACATCTGCCTTTGCATTGGAGTAGGCAATAGCGGTCCTAGACATTGAAGGAGGTGAAGACTTCATTCCCACCAGGTACATGCATAGAATCAGAACTAGGTAAATGGTCTCAGGCTCTGGGTGTCCAGGAATCCCCAGCAGGACAAATTCTCTCACAGATGACTGACTGGACTTTTTCCTGGTTTATATTGTCAACTTAACAGGATCTGGAATCACCTATGTGACAAACCTCTGGGTTTGCCTGTGAGGGAGTTTCTAGGTTGAGTTAACTGAAGAAGTAAGACCCACCCGAATGTAGGCAGCTCCATCCCATAGACTAGTGACTTGGATTAAATGAAAATGAGAATGTGAGCAGAACATGAGCATCCATCATTCTGGCTCTTGACTGCACAACGTGAGGAGCTGCCTCATTCTCTTGTTGCCATACCCTCCCCACCATGAAGGACTGAACCTTCAAACTGTGAGCCAAAACAAAAGCCTCCTCTGTTGTTCCTGTTGGGTATTGTGTCACAGCAAGTAGAAAAGTAGCAAAAATATCTTGTTAACATTTTCTTTCCATAGCAGGAATTTTCAGTGGTTGTTATGCATGGGGGTCTGTTATGCAGTGTCTGTAAGAATCAGTTGCATTCTTAAGTGGCTTCCCTTATGGGGAAAAAAAAAGATCTATAATTGGGTACATAAATAACGTAAGAATATGTTCCAATCCTCTAAGTTTAGATTACTTAGATTTTCTGATCTCATGAAGGCTACTTTACCTCTAAAATATATGTCCTTGTTAGAGAGTTGATTAAGAATACAGGCAACTGGGTTAGAATTATGTATCTCATTTGCATCATGAATTTGGAATTGTTTTAACGCAGTGTTGTTATAATATTTCAAGCAACCAATATAGAACAAACATGAAGTATATAAAATAGTATTGGCTAATAGGTATTTAATCATTTCAAGCATCATTTGTATCATAGCCTAATTTTTCTCCTAAACTAGTATTCTATCCTTAACAAATATCACTGTTCTGTTGCTAAAATAAAGTAGTATACATAAATCCTGCTTCGATGACAACTTAACCATGGTTTCCGAAGACTTTGGTAAAGAATGAATAGAAGAGGGGCCTTTAAAATAAAAAGAGCACTTTGTTACATCTAATATGAGGAAAAATGAGAACATATACAATGTCATAAAAACATCAATTACAGTACTAGTAACATTTGTAAAAGAAAAAGGAAAAGGAAGGTTCTTTGTCTTTTTTTAGTGCAATTTAGCAAGTGTCTCTCAGCCACGCTATTGTCCTGCTTGATACATATAAAGACTGAGAGAAACTATTGGCCAAGTGTGTAGGTACTAGCGAACCACAAATAAAGTTATGAATTATAAATGTCAGCAAGTGGATACTTACACGTGTAAGAAAATGCATACCCTCTTCCCTTGCACAGGTGACAGCAGCTTCCTTTGTCCTGAGGCTGCTGGTCACGCTCACTACGTATTCAGAAATATCCACGACTAGGCAGGATGGATCACTCCTAATTTCTCAAGTGCAGTAATTTGTTACAATCTTTTATATCCCCACTGGACTGAATGCAGAACATTTCTGTGTGAAAACATTAGGACCAGAGATCCTACTTTTTATGATGTCGGTTATTTCATAAATTTCATCTCCATAATTTCGTTAAGATAAGTAAAAGAAATATTTTTCTCAGTTCTCATAAAAATCAAGCAGCTGCCATTGCTGCCAGGAAAATAAAATAGCCAGTGACAAAACATGACTTCCAGTTATTGCGAACGCTGAGGGTTTTTTTTTTAATTTCATCACTTTCTTATAAGGGGATCTTTTACAGGACCAGCTGATGAATGACCAGTGGAACTTAGAGTGCTTGTGTTGCTTCAAGATTGATATGATCTCCTAAGCAATTTTCGATTTACAATGTAAATTGAATACAATTTAGAAACATCTAATAATTGTGGAATACATGCCCCAGAAGCAATTAAAACAAAATTGATAATACAATTTAAGTATATAACTCAGAAAACAGCATATTTTCCCCAACTGTACACTCTAGGCTGAGCAAGCATCAGACTGGTACCCACGTAAAATGATCAAGAAATAAGAATTGCCTATCTCTGAGAGGCAAACAGTGGAAATCTGTGACCCTGTTCAAAATGATACTTTGCTCTTAATGTATTAGCTGAAAATCACCTGTTTTGATGGAGTATCAAAATACCAGAGCTCACAAGCTTCATTCTGGTCTCCTGGCTCCTCTCCAGGCACAGTAACGTCGACTCTGTTCATGCATGCCTCTGTCCAGCCTCATCTAGAATGTCTTTCAGTCTTTTTTGAGTGTTTCCTCGAGGCTGTAAAAGAAATGTTTGCCTCCAAATTGAAATGGCACCAACAGCCAAAAGAATGATGTATGCAAGAGTGCGGCGTGTAGCTTAACAGAGGCTACTTACAAACACTAAGGGTTGCATTCACCCAGAGTCACCAAAGATACCACCAACTTATCTACCTTGTGCCTCAGTTCAGTCTGCTGCAGAAATCCGGGCTTAGGGTGCCACCTACTGTCACAACATCAGATGTGACTGCACAACATATGACAGCCAAACACCATAAGCACACTCCATCTTCCCACTCTTGGGGATTCTGCTGATCTCAGCAAACACTGGCTGCGTGAGGAATGGCTCTATTTTTGCTGAAGCCTTGCATGTAAAGCACATAAACACCAGTTCCTGACAATGGGATTTCTCTGGCTGGACTTCAGAAGAGAGCAGCCATGCATACTCTAGCACAGCAGAAGTGTCAGATAATACAACCATTTCCATGACTGAGTAAACCAGAGTTTGCTTTTGGACAGAAAAGCAAATTCTGACTTGAAGCAATTATTACAACATTTGTCGTGACAATCTGTTGAAATGAATGTAAACTTCTAAAGAATTCAACTTTTAAAAATTTCTGAGATTATAATATAGTTACGTCATTTCCCCCTTCCTCTCAATTCTTTAACATCAATGTGATACAATATTCTCCCAGCATAGAGACAAGTGCATCAGTAGCTACAGTATTAAAACCAAGAAAATACAAGTTGACAGTGGAGTTCATTTTTGTCAGTGGGCAACATATTTAAATGTCATGGAGCAAGAGATGCAACATAAGAAAGCGATGCATAAATTAAAGGTGGTATTCTTTGCTTCAACAAATCAAACTTGAAAAGCAATTCTCAGCTCGGTTGCTAACTTCATGTGATAACAGATGTGGTATGTTATATCACAATGTAAATGTTCAGTGGACAAAAGAATTAAGTAAGTTGGATGTGATCTCTGTAGACGCTATGTGGCACAATAAATGAAAGCTAGCAGGCACAAAGTTTTTATAAGCAAATCTGTAAAAGGAAGACATGTTAAGTAAAGTCAAATAAATACAGTAATACAATTAAAGATGTACTATGATATAGTCTTATAATTTATTTCAGACAAATTAAAAGTGTAAGTGTTCTCTAGAAGTGTGAAGTAAGTAAATGTAACTGAATATGGTATGAATCTTAGTTATTTTTCCATTGCTATGATAAAACACCATGACCAGACAATGTGTAGAAGAAAGAGTTTATTGGGGGCTTATGGTTTCAGAGGGTTAGAGTCCATGGCCATCATAGCCAGAAGCACCACGGTAGCCTGGTGCTGGAACAGTAGCTCAGAGCACACACATTGATCCACAAGTTCAAGGTCGTGGGGACAGAAACATCAAAGCCTGCCCCCAGTGGCACACCTCCAATAAGCCTCCTAATCCTTCCCAAATAGCTCCACCAGCTGGGAACCAAGTATTCAAATGAATGAACCTAAGGGGACCATTGTCATTCAAGCCATCACAGTGTGTTTTTGCTAAACAAGTAACCCTAACTTCCTATTTGCTAAATGGTGACCCTAACCAAGACTGATACGGAGTTCAGTCCAAGCCTAATTCATCCTGACAGCAGCGTCATTTCCAGTTCCCACCACCTCCATACATTGGAAAGAGGTTGGGACCCATTTAACTGGGCAGTGCTACAAACAATAAAATGACCAGATGGTGCCTCTTTAGAAACTGTAAATGGGGAAGAAGGAAAATATTCACTTCTCTCAGTCCACTTTGGCCGCTATAACAAAATACCTAAAACACTGAGCAGTTCGTAGAAAGCAGAGAATTGATTTCTCAGATTCTGGAAGCTGGAGAAACCAACACCAAAGCTTCAGTAGACCCAATATTTCATAAAGGGCTGACTTCCCCACAGATCTCCTTCTCATTGTAACAAGGTAAAGTCTCCTGAGGTCTCTTTTATAAGGGCATCAATCCTACTCATAAGGGTTCCATCTCCTTGATGCAACCACTTCCTAGAGACTCTGCCTCTATTTTTCAATAAAAGAAAAAAAAAAGTGCAATGGTAGTTTCCTGCACATCCAAGTAAACCATCTTTGACTTTGCCAAAAGAAACCTTGCTAGCTTGCTAGAGATTCAAATATCAATAAAGGTGTAGAAGCTTCATTTCTTGGATTTATCACATTATAAAAAAAAAAAAAAAAAAAAAAAAAAAGACCCTGCCTCTTACAACCATCACTCTGTGGTTAAGATTTCAATATGAATTTGGAGAAGACTTGTTCGTTTCAGTCCATTGAGCAGTTATTTCCCTAAGCGACCTGCTAAATACAGAATTATAACTTTGTCTGAAATATACCTAGCCACCACATAAATGCCACCTTCAACCCTTTCCAAAATGGCAAAAAGAAACCCTTAAGATGACTTTGGCTTATGATCAAGTTGCAAGCCTTCAGTGTTTTCCAAGACCTAATCTGCCATCCCACCTTCTCACTTTCTGGTTTCATTAACTAACTGAGGTCACTATTTTTCTAGGAACTATTCTTGTTTCTGCTATAGACCCCAGGATTTACTTCAGCCCCCTGTCAGCTGTTACAGCCTACCATAAAAATGGCAGACCAAAGCCTTAGATTTTTGTACCTGAGGTCAACTCTGCCAGTGTCAACTATCTGTCCCTACAATAGATCTTGCCCTGGATTCTCCTTTTGCGCTGCTCCTGCCTCAGGCAGAGCTCTCACACATCAATCCATGGTTTTCCCTTGAGAGATGTGCACACCACTGTTCAAGTTTTCTAACTCTAGGTCCTGCTCCCTCTCTTAGATAAATGTCATTCAAATATCATTTTTCTTATCCTTTTACCAGGAAACTTGTGTTCCTGTCCATTTTGATCCTTCTAAAAAAAACCAATATAGCTAAGTACAAGATACTTAACCTGATTTAAGCCTCTTCTATCTCCTAAAGTGATTTGCTACATTAAGATGTACCTATCTTTAATCTGAATTATAAGTTTTATGATACGCCTAGAAAAATTTGTTGCATTACTTTGCAATCAGATATGAGCTTCTTATACTTTCATTGAGTGGAGATAGAGGCTCATCTGTATGCTCAGCTAGAGCTTATCAAAGTGTTCACTATGGTTACATAGTACAGCGACATCATCATCAGTGTGTCCATTCTGTTGTCCTGAGTGTCTCCCACAGCCTCATTAATATGCTTTTCCTTGCATGTAGCCTGTTTCTCTAACAAACAGATTTCCTATGTGTGGAAGAGATAGCAAGGAAATGTAAATTGAACCATGTTGTGATGAGCAGAACAGAGGAAAGAAACTGGGATGAGGGCCAATGAGATGTCTCAGTGGGTAAGTGCTTGCCACCAAGTCTGAAGACCTGAGTTCTATCCCCAAAACATATTGTTGTAGTAAACTACAATTTCTTACCCTCAAGTTAGGGAAAGAGAAAGGAAAGATAGAAAGGAAGTTTCACACTTTTGCAGGTGGCCTTGATAGAGAAAGAGAGAAAGGTAGAAATCTTCACAACCAAAAGGCTGTCCTGAGCTTGGAGAGGACTAGCTGACAGTGAGTCAGACTAGCGTCCCAGATCACTATCTACAAACGCAATCTCTCCAACCTTTGTTCTTCTAGGCAAGAATCAACACACTAACAACAGACAAACAAACCAACAAACCACCAAGCAACACCCCTCACAAGTCTCTCAGGGCTTCAAACCTATTATACTCTAAGCAAACGTTCCCATAAACCCAAGCAGCACACAATCTGAAGAACAAGCTGTATGTGCCAAAACAACTACACCTAACCAAATTATAGCCACCAGCATCAAGCATTCCAAATCAAACTCGTAATCATCTACCATACCTGGGATGGGAATATTAAACCTAGTCCAAACACCATTTTGTGTTTTTAAAGAAACAAAAATTACAAAAACTTCTTCCAAGTGTTCTGCTATAGTATGCATGGGTTTATTTGGAGAGAATTGACTACCACAATTGTCCTCTGACTTCCACAGGCTGACCTTATTGATATATTGATGAGTTCAAAGTGCAATGGGCTTTAAGGTAGTAGAGCCTAGTTGAAGGAAGTAGGTCACTACGAAGGTATCTTTGAAGAGTTTCTTTCTTATTCTCTCTCTCCTTCTCTCTTTCTCTCTCTCTCTCTCTCTCTCTCTCTCACCATGAGATGAGTCTCTTTGTTCTGAAATTTGCTTCACACCTCAGGCCAGAAGAAATGGGGCTCAGGACATGGACTGAAACCCTCTAAATCCAAGAGTAGCAATAAATCTTCCTTTAAGTTGATTGTCATAACAATGGGAGGCCAGCTACTACACAAAGTATACACATAAAAATCTGCCAAAATAACAATACATTTATGAAAAATTACCATGGTCCTTTCCTAAACATTGCAATATTCGACAATAAAATATATTATCTCTATAATCAGGAAAAAACATTGACAGAAGAAAGAAAAATTGCTACTTAATGAAGTAGATAAATTAGATCTCGGAGACATTGTCCTTAATATTCTAAAAGTTGTTACCTGTAGGAGGATTTAAATACTCAACTTTAAATCACCTGTGGGATTATAGGACCTCTTAGAAGAAAACAAAGGTGTATTTAAATTGCCTGCAGAGGCACTGTGAAGTCCCTGGAAATACTTAGCACCCAGAGGTTAGAGAGTACATAGGTGGCAGATTGACATACTGACTCAAACCTTTCAATAGGAAGTTTTCCTGGCAATAGGAGCTTTATTTTGGTCTCACAGTACACACACACATACACACACACACACACACACACACACACCACACCAGACATCTAGGAATGCGGATACTTATGTCAGGGTTCTACCACCTAACTGTAGCTCCAAGAGAGAAGATAGCGCTAGTTCAAGCTAATGTGACTAAGAACAGTCCCAGTGATTTCATATTTGTTTCCATGTCTCAGTATGTAGTCACATGCTGTCATACTTTGGTGTGTAAAGAGAGCATTTTAGTCATGCACTAGAGAAAGTGTGCATTGAACAGAATGTCTGTGCTCATATCTATGATGTTTTCCTTTATGAAGCTGTAAATACCCAATCAGCCATGTCAACTACTATATGTGAGAACCTGAGAACCCCTGTGTTGCTACTTAAACGAGGTCTATT